>JASJUZ010000347.1:0-433514 GCA_037159825.1 Tupiocoris notatus
CGTCTCCTTCATCTAGGAGTTGGCCAAGGAGAGTTGGATCATCTATTTCAGCAATCAGTCTGTCGCGTATTAGTGCGTTCCTCTCAAGGAACTCGCAAGACGAGGCAGCAATTTTGAGTGCCGTTACAAATTCTAATAACGACTGTCCAGGTTGTAAGCTCAATTTATTGAACTTGTGTCGATCGTGCAGGACATTTTTTTTAGGCGTGAAGTAGTCTGTGAACGCAATAACTACTTCATCAAAAGTTTTTAAAATATCTTCCTCCTTTGCATCCTCAGAGGCGGTCCATCGATCCTGTACGAAAGTGTTATAAAGTTTGACGCCGCGATTTCCAAGTTGATTAAGTAGAGTGGCGATTTTTACATCGTCCGCGTCCTTTTTTCTTTTCGCCGCAACTATGTAGAGGTTGAAATTTTGTAACCAGTCAGCCCATTCTTTCTTCAAGTTAGTGGCGTCGAAGTTGAAAGGGGGCGGCGGTCTAGCGTCACACATTTTAGAAGTGACGAGGCGAGTTGTTCGTGTTTATTTCCGCGGTCGACGAAACGACCAATAAATTAGCTGGTACTATTTAGCAGCAGCCAACTGAGAAGAAATCGGCCGAGGAGAAGTTTAGGTAGGCAGAAGGGGTTATCTACTCTACCCGAACGTCGTCGAGGATGTTGATAACGACACCGGCGGTATTTCGAATACGTCTTACGGCCAATTCGTCGAATTTGTTTATCAAATTCGAAGTTAACGAACGCGCGGAAGCTCGGTTCGACGATAACGACGAAATTGCTGAGGTCGCAACGTGGGCCGAGGAGCACTTGAGATTATCCTCTACAATCTGTCGAACGAACCAGTGGCGGGCGGATTTTATAACACAACCGATTAACGGCGACGAAAAAAAAACCCCACACCTGACACCATGTGAAATTTAGATTTCAGTTTATTAAATTAGAGCAATTAATGCAGTCATTAGGACTAGGTTCCAATTACTCGAGACGTGGTTATCACAGAACTGAAAAGTATAATTCTTCTTCGCAGGTTACAACCTTGTTTACGTGTCACTTACAGCGTGACACTGGTAGACATGACAAGGACAACACCCCACCCAAACGATATGTAAGGCCCGAGAGGAGGGGCGGAGCACTTCAAAATTTTATGACCCTGTTTTTCGTTTTTTTAAATTTTTTTTTTTTTATTTGCCTGTTTTTTCCTGATAACTTTTGGATCGACCACTTTTACATAGGTACCTATAATACTCAGAGGCTAAAACTGCGAAAAACATCAAGTTGTCGTCGAATTTCCACCGTTTTGATGTCAAATTCGGATTCAGCGTTAAATTTCCTGTAAGGATAGCTTTCAAAATCGCTTAAAAACAAAAGTTTAATAGTTCACCATTACCGATGCCAGTGGCCGGTTAGGAACTCGTTATACGGAAAATAATTTCTGTGGCGCTGTTAGAATGTTTTTCGCCAAACTTTTTGCTATGCATGTGTGTAAGGCATTCAAAAGAAGACTCCTGCATATCAAAACAATTGATTCGCATGAATTTTGACCCCGAAAAACACATTTAAAGTCAATTTTTCGAGCTTTCAAACACTGGTTTTTTTGGACCACTCCCAAATTTTTCCGAAAATTGAAAAAAATCACAAAAATACATCTTGGTAAAATACAACTTTCCTGAAAATTTCAGATTTTTATCTGTATTGAGAGAGGAGTAAAAAATCGTTAACTGGTCGGTTAAAAAAAATCGCAGGGGTCGCCCTTGAATTTTTCGCGAAAAATTTTTTGATTTCGATTTTGCTCAAATTCAGCATAATGATAGTTGATAATGTGTATATCAATAATATATGCTTCATTCTTTGTTTATTTTGCACTAAATTGATGAAATGAATGTTTAATGTTGAAAAATGTATATGCCAGCAATATTATGGAATACCGCAGAAACTGTTAAAAATGGATGGGTACATGACATGGGGAAAATGTGGACAGTTAAATTACCTATCTTTTGGTAAATTCGAACATCTGAATGGACTACTTTTTGTTGGTGCCATCATTGGTGCAAGTTACAGATCTTGGAAAACTCGAAGTTGTTAGGTCTACCTCGGCTTGAACTTTGCGTAGGTTGAAACACCAGTACTTTATGGTACAAAAAAATGCAATACCCACCACCTACATAACCACATTATAGTTACTAATAATAACTATAGATTCTGACTCTCCATACAAAAATGATGACTTTATAGTAGTGATGAAGACACTACCCACTTCGATAAGGCGCGGCAGGAGGGGCGCAGCCCCTCCGACCTTCCGCGCCGGTGGATGTGGGAGGCAGAGCCCTCGACAGGGGCTTGGGTGGTGGACCCGCCAGGGGCGCTCAGCCCCTAGTCCAAAATGAACTTCAAAAGTGAAAGAAACATGAGATGCATGGATGCAACTACAAATAATAAAAAACATTGCAATACAATATTTATGGTAGAGGTAACACTGAAGCGATGATTACCGTTATCTGGATAGAAAAGATAATAGCTTTCAATCATCATTAGACCTCGACTATCTGTCCCGAAAGCAAACGTTGATAAACGTTGACGGCATTTTCTAAAAGCTACTCACAGACGCAGATGATAAAGGGGGAGAAACAAGGTGGCTTAAGGCGTCCCAACCTTGATCAGAGCTATACGGGCAAGATTACGAAATTTCCAATACAGGTTGGGCGGAAAGTGAACTTGGGTGTGAAGATACTAGATGGATACTATTTATGTTCACGAACAGATGAGATGGGCTTGGCTAAGCTAACAGATCGGGCGACGCACCTTTTGCCTTGAACGACCAACAAGCTGCTGATGATTTTGGTCGGATACTCTTGTTTTTACGATATACCAACAGCATCGTAGCAAGAGCGTGCTTCGATTCTTCCTGAAACAACGCTGTGCGCTTTCCTAATTAATTTCGTATTCGAGCAAACAGCCTATGACTCGATTGTTGGCCCAATTTACGCACATTTGTCGTTCCACATAGTATGTAAAGAATAGTAAAGAATTCGACGACATGACTGAAGAGAGATACTCTTCGAAAAATAATAGAACCAATAGCTCAAACGTAATAATTTCAAAATCCATCGAAAAAATTTTTAGGAATATGTCCGGTATTCAAACCTCCATCACAAGCTAAGTATCCATGGAAGGAACACATCGATAGTTATCGCTCACAACATCTGCCTTCCTGTCTCCGTCGTTTTATCGTATGCGATAGATTGTTCATTGATGCAACCTCCTCCGGGGGACGCCTTCCTTTAAGTACTTCCAATTTTATTACGTTTACCCAACGGAACCAATAACCATCAACGCCCTAACGGTCTCCCCGCCCCGGAATGGAGACAATAATTTCTTCGATATCGGCATCGCTTCCTGCACCGCAGAACTTTCAGGTAAAAATGGCGAACATAACCTGGCGTAGATTTGAACTTCATGAATCAATTTGAATCAGTCAATTTTGAAGAGAAGGTGGACTTTGGTTCAGAGACATTAAGATAGCAACATTTTATCGCTAACGGCTGATGTTAAACTATTACGAATGAAATATTAGCTCGACATCGAGGTGTACGCGAAAATGAAGTCTCATTAGAAAAATGATGCTCATAATGCAAATACACCAACGAAAAAAGCAATCAAATATATTAACGAAATGTGTAAGCCAAATCAGTTCGTTTTATAGCTATAAATTTTGTGAAATATTTTGATTTAAAATAGAGCTTTGTGTTATTATAGAAAAACACTTTTGAAATTTTTGTATCTTAAAGAAAAAAGCAATACTTACTGCTGACAGTTATACGATGGCAATGTCCTCGGCCATACTCCAAATAGACCCTGAAAAAAATTCAACGCTTAGTTCAGTAAAAATCATAAAATACCGAAAAAGCTGAAGAACTGATACTAAATTGTTGGTATAACTTATGTTAACTCGAGTTATATTATTTGTGATTCCGAAAAGTCCAGAGCATAAATTCGGATATCGGTCGGCCACTTATAATCAAGCGATACATGAAGCAAAGTGGTTTTGTATCTCTTGAGCAAATTACTCAACACTAGAGAGAGAAAAAGAGGGAAAAGTTCAGTGTTTTTCGCGCACGAAATGACTACGGGGAGCCAGGTTGATCCTGTTCGGTAAAAGGAAGGCCAATCTTCGAACTGCTCAGGAGCCACAGGGTGCAGGAAAGTTAGCAACCAACACAGCTGGAATGGCTGGGTCGTACTGAAGCAGGCGAATATATCCTCTAACGTTGTTAGCATCGAAAACACACTAAGGGCGAACAGGATGTAGTAATACTATCAAGACACTGCACAGCCAATGGAATCGGGCCAAATAAAACGGCAACTCCTCTCCTCGGATAGAAAAAAACCTCTCATGTTTATAAAAACTGGGAGCAGAAAAGGTAGGCATTAACATTCCGAAACGATTGGGCTAAATGGAAAAGGTAGAAAGCGTAGTATATTGTTGGTGGAAAAAAGTGTAGCCGAACATTTGAAGCCGAGAAGTGTTCTTTTATAGCAGGGGAGTATAACAGGTGGTAAATTCAATTCAACAACATTATTTACAGCTAAATCATTAGGTACCGTTTTGAGAAAAAAAAAAAAAAAAAAAAAAAAAAAAAAAAAAAAAAAAGGAACTGTAAAGCTATAAATGATACTCTTGTAGGAATATTTTGACTTTTTTCCCATTCATGCTATCGGAGTCTTCGAATTTGAACTTAAAAAATTCAACTTTCACTTTTCTTCCTAAACTTTTGCTAAAATTGAAGCACAGTTTTTAGTTTGCTAACGTGAGCGTTTTTATTTATTCAAGTCTCCAACATTTTCACTCAAATTGATTGAACATTTTTAAACGCCAATTTCTTAAAATTGGCCATTTCTTTAAAATACCTAAGACCCAAACTGATCCACCGTCAATATAGCAGGAGAAAGTTTTGGATTTGAATGTAGTTTTTGTAAGGATTTGATGACAGAAGAGAGTTCCTGTATTACATCGATGCAATTTTTCTATGACAAGCTATAAAAAGTTATCGATATTTTTTCTATGTGAGAGTAGTGAAAGATTGAGAGTACGTAATCCTCGTCCTTCGCCCGGAAAATAATATTAATTTAATATTCTACACCTTAGGACCTAGACTGCGATTCTAACGTACTCGTAAATATCACAAAACGACTCAACTTATGGCCAATAAAATTGAGCCGTTCTAATTGGAAACGTTAAGAAAACAAAATAAAGGGTGGCCAAGTTAACGATGGAAAAGATCTTCGGTGAATTAATACTCACGAAACGACGTGAAAGTTTCTGAAAATGGAAGGAAAGCTCCATTTAATGATTAAAAGCTGAGTCATGAAGGGTGCACAGGTGGAAGTCCATATTTCAAAAATAATTCACCCCGTGAATATACGACTTCCTCCCATTTTGAGAATGAAAACAGGAACGAGGGTCGGTCCTTGAGAAAGAGACCGAATAAACGCTTTCCAATTTTGTACAGGCGACCGTGACATATTACAAGTAAATTTCATGCAAATTTAAGAATCAGGCATTTATTAACAAATACGAAAACGAACAAACGCACAGTTCACAAATTGGATAGCAAATTAAAACCGAAAACACTCCATAACTATAGCCACTATCCACGTAAAGCCCGGATCGATTCGAACTCTAATCTTCAGAAACCAGAACGTTAGCTCAGTCCATTGTTAAGGTCAGGGCGCTCTGACACTCAATTCGAAATTATCTACGGCCATTGTGCAGGTCTTTTGAAGCTAGACCGATCACACGAACGAATTTGATCTATGACACGAGCTGTACGTTTAGAATTAGAGATCACATCAATAACCTCTTGTATGGTTAGCTGAGAACAAATTTTAAATATTTCTTGTTGTTGTCGCATTCTGATTGATGCTGGGTCGAGGGGGAGAGATTCTAGGCGACTTCCTCTCCATTGTATATATTTTTTATTAAAAATTATATGTGCCGAGCGCTTTCGCCCATTCGGGCCTCCTCAGGGCAGTATAAATATGGCTGAAGGTACCTATGACCGAGCCAACATCCAAGCCAAGTTTTAGTCTAGTCAACAAACGTTCCTATATTTTTAAGACCAGATTTCTATTTTTCTACTTATATTATTTTACCAAAACTTTTAAATATTGAAATTGACATAGTAAGGAAATAATTGGACTTGTGAATATGGACGACTGCGATACAACCTTAACACGCTTGAAAACACGCTATACTATGTTGGCTCGGTCATAGGTACCTTCAGCCATATTTATACTGCCCTGAGGAGGCCCGAATGGGCGAAAGCGCTCGGCACATATAATTTTTAATAAAAAAATATATACAATGGAGAGGAAGTCGCCTAGAATCTCTCCCCCTCGACCCAACATCAAATTTTAAATAGTAAAAATCATTTGCATACAAGCAAGCGAAGAACAAGATTTCACGGCCAGCAATTCGAGTAACAAAAGGATTAAACCATTCGTGCTTCATACTACATGAGTGCGACTTCAAAATAAAAAAAATTAAAAAACACTAAATGGTCATTCATAGCTAAGATTTGAGCGTTTAGCTGGCATTAAGGTTCCAATTTAGGATTCGCCATGCTCGCTCTCTGTAAAAATGTTTGGCTCGTTGGTGAACTTTATTTAGTAGACTTCCTTCCAGTACAATGTCCAACATCGCACGTGTGAATCAGCATCTACGTCTGTCTCAGTTCGTTTTGGTCGGCTGAATCATACTTGAGATTGTGAATCTAGCGCCATACGGCCCAATCATTGTCGAAAAATGAAGCAACGCCCTCGACGTAATCCGCCCCCAACTGTCAGATTCACAGTAACAATCAGCTTTCTATTTGTAATGTTTAATCCACAAACGTGATGAGTAAAGGCAGAACGACTCAAATACGACAATGTTGTACGATGCGCATTCAATTCGAGAAGAAGATGAGAATACAAATCATGAAGTAGCAAATTGAACCTAATTATGTTATTTGATTTCCATAATTTCTCAAATTTTTCTTTAATTGAATTTTGATTCCTGGTGCTTGTTTCATGTTTTGTATTTTTCACAGTTGTAATTCTTCCCGTTCTAATGAATAAATATAAAATAAACTTAAGGGGCTTTCAATTTCTTAAGATTCGTATCCTTCACCGGGCATCGATCCATTTCGTACCCTTCGTTTCCAATTTGGGCCATTCAAAATAGGCGAACGTGACGGAGGTAGATCTGTAAAAATTTTATTCGGAAAGGTGCCGGTAAAACGAGGAACGTAGGAGCAGTCCCTTTGGGTTTTATTATTCCTACTTTACGGTTATACCTCACGTCCCCAATCCCTAGACATCTCCGGTCCTTAGACCTCCCTCGGCTCGAAGGGTGAGACCTCAGACTGAACTCCCACTAGACCTTCCATTACTAGAATTAGATATTAAACAAGAATTTGAAGGGATTCCACGCCAAGGGGAAGAGAAGTTGCGGTTATTTCGCGCAGTAAAGCTGAAAAAGAATTTATTACGCAAGACGCTGCGGTAAAGTTTACGCGAGACGTTAACGTCTCGCACTGAAGGAAACGGTACTTCAGGTTCGGGGAGGATCCTTCAGGGCGAAGTCTATAGAAACAAGTGAGATAGGTCGAGAGTACGTAAACTCGTCCATTTTTGCTACAAAACTGGACTTGACGCAGGCAGGTTAACTTTCATCGATATATATCAAACTCGAATTGATTATCATTCGTACAAAAATATTACATCCTGGACGGGTTGATAATATGGTCCAAATGGAAATGAGGGATTTTAAAGCTAATCGTGTATCTTCCCAAGTAATAATTATTTTCGCTGGGCTAGAATTTTTCTACGTTCCCTGTTTCTTTAAAATACATCAAAAATTATTTCAAGACGGTGAAAAGATAATTTATTTACTGAAATACCTTTTACAGCTTTACTTGCTCAATTCAAGTGATCAGTTCCACTTATTACCGCTACAACTTTCGCATACTCTTACATCTGAAGATAATTTTTCAAAAACTGCGTCTATCGAAAAAACAGATCTAAATAAAATGAGCGTTTACACAGGAAACCACAGGAACAAAACGTACTCACCATCAACAATCGCATTTTTCGGAGCACGATTCATCATTCCAATCGCAAACTGCATAGGTGGATTTTCTTTTTGAAATTCTTTTCAACGAAAATTACCTGGCAGCCAAAAAATGAAGAAAGGGCCAAGAAGTCGAACACAAACAGTTCAGACTCAGACTGAGCTGTTACTGTTCTAAAGATCTGGAAGCTGACTCGTCCTATTCTTAGTGTGACAACGACTTTTGATTTGAATCCAACTTTGTCTTTGACTACATCCGGTACAACAGACGTTAGGGTATTACGGTCTAATTTTATTATCGCACTAACGGACGCCTGAACGACTTTCGGGCGATCTAAATGATTAAACTCTCGTAAGTTGTACTCAATAAATTACTTCAAGAGTTCAGGGCTCTACGGCAAAGAGAGCGAACAAGCTCCAGATGTAAAGCGTCGAGTGACACTGGAAGAGAATCCTGCCGCAGCAATGAGAGTGCAGTGAGAACAATAACTTTAGAAACCAATGGAAGACGATTGACGTTATATTGCTAAATCATAGCGAATGCTCATAATAGCCATCGTTCGCAAAACATCAAATCATGCATCAGATAAGGAAAAATGATAGGAGGGCAGTGATTAATAGAAATAGAATATAAAACATCTATTGAAGCTCACGAATGGTAATCAAGTAAGTCATGTACAGCAAACATAAGACGGATAATGGCCGAATGAGGTATCAAATGCTCTTCATGAATGTCTTGACTATTCTTCATCATGACCAAGATCAAGAATGAATCTTTAGGGGGCATAATAATAAAATGAACACTGAATGAAGGGCTTTAACAACATCATTGTTTCATATTATCTAGTTCGGGTGGCTACTTCAACCAGCATTTCAGATTATAAAATCCATTGCACACTAAATATGCCCCAATTGCCTATATATCCCAACGTCCCTAGGTAAAAATTAGCATGGCCTCTCGCAGTGACCTGCTCTAATGTGAAAGAGGCCGCTTTTCCTGAAGCCCTCGACAAGACCTTCCGTCTCAATCAAGCCCCTGAGGCGTTTTAGTACATTTGTAATTTTATAAAAAGCCACAACCAACTTCACGGGCGGCGTGAGTAAGGAAAAAAATCTGTAAATGACCCGAATTTGGTGGGGAAAACTGTATTTAAAACTGAGTTCATCCTGTAATTCGGCTTTTTAGAAATACTACTACTGACTCGACTGGATGATGAAAAAATAAATAACGCGTTTCTAAAACGTAAGAACTCGCAAAATCGAAAGTTTTCCAGAACCTAATGAATTTTAAATTACAGGCACTGATTACGAGAGAGGCCAACAGACTAAAAGATGCTCTTCTGATAGATTTGTGGAAAAAAGGTAAACAAATCGCGGTTTCATCAATATTTTCCAGTGGTGAAAAGAAGCTTAATTGTGCGCGAAAGCCACAATGACGAAGGCAAGGTCCCTCAAGACCGCCCGTTCGCATTCGCAATCAAGCGTGAATCACAATTATTAGACATGTATAAACCTGATGGGCACATCGGCAAGCTCTTCGAGTCGAAAGTTCGAATAACTTTCACTTAATTGGGGGACGATGAGATTTGTACGAACAAGATAAAATTGTACCATCTCGAATGGAAAACAAGTAAATTATCGTTAACCACGTGGAGGTCCGGTCAAGATGCAGAGCTCTCTACAGATCATTCTTGTCCAATAATTTTGAAAGCAGCCGAAGACAACTGAACTAAATGAAAATAACTTTACAAGAAAGAGTCCACGCTGACAACGGCAAATAGGTCGAGAAATCGTACAAAAGATTTTTTTCTCCCGTTTCAAGACGAGCGTTTGTCCTCGACCGGCTATCCATCCAGTCTCTCTTACCTTCAGACACCTACCCATAACGAATACGTCCACGCATACCTACACGGCGCGCCAGTCAAGATGTCACGTACTGCAACCTTATCTATATTCGCCGGACTCCTGAGGTTGTAGATATTTCCAAGAAACTAGACCCTAAAACCGACCGTTGCACGAACGTGAAGATGATGCGAACTACTCGTAGGCGGTACTGCGTAATTCGGAAGGAAATTTACTCGAAAATTTAGTCGCTTCGTAACAGGAAATTTTTCCCATGTTATTTGACGACTGAGAACGTCCGACCATTCGTGCATCCTCAGGGCTCTATAATTCTATCAGAATATAATAGTATATAGGTTTTTGTACATAAACCAACCCTACAAGAGAATTCCGTGTGGTATTTATGACAGTAAAAATACCGGGAGTTGACGAGAACCAACTCTCACACGAAGACTATGTAGCTATTGCGCAGGATGCCATCATAGGCATGATTACAATTAAGATGAATCGCTCCCATCTCCACATGACCAATTTCATACAACACCGGCACCACTGGAGGAAACTTATGCAAGACAAGACGTCGGGTCCGGCCCGAAAGGCCGGCGGCATTTAGTTTAGTATTCAGCGGAGGAACTTGAAAGGATCGGAGAGACGAGAATGGCCAAACCGAACGCCTACGGCCATCACCGCCACACAAAAGATTTCAATCTACCAGCTCAGACACAATCCTGTTCATACAGATCCACGTTCCAGCTATAGCTCTCATTTCGATCGACCATGAACAATCTCATCTTCTACCGAAAAACTAATTACAAATGAGCCATCACGTAACGGAACCTTGAAACTTATCTCCTTTCTCGTGACTTGATGCCGTCAACTTTTCTAGCTCCATCAGCAGATCCGGTCTTTAATTCCTTATCCCCATGAACAGATACTGGAAAATATTGCGAGATTATTCAGATCCGAGACGCAACTCGAAGTAGTTGAACGTAGGATTTTAGACGTCAATAGCACATTAAATAAAACCCTATTGTGGGAAATAATTACTCAGTACCACCACAGCACAAAATAAATAGCTCAACTATAATAACACTACTGAAAGGAAAATTGAGCAATTTTTATTCACGTATTTCAGAAGTGAATAAAAGCAGTATTATGATCCTGGTCGTTGGATAAACGACTAACATGTATGTACTATCAACCATTCAAATCAACAAAAACCCATTCGATCTCCAAACTTGAACTACGCAATTAGAACTATCTCACGGCCACGACGCCAAAGGAGATCATGTTTCAGGCAAAACGATTCTCAAAGGATTTGTAATATTCGCTTGCATCTGCGCCCACGTGTGACCATTCGCTCGGTCAACTCCATTCTACGAAACCACAAGCGTGTCACTGAGGGAGTGTCCTCTGCAATGTAGGGAAGGGAGTATACTTTTGTTTCGGCGTATACAAGATAAATGATACATTATACTTCCCAAAATACCTTTGAATTTGTAGAAACAGGAAATTATTCAACTTGCTCTCATTTTTCACTCTGTCAGGCCTCTTCAGGCCTACGTAGTACCAAATCTCCAAAGACCCCCGATTTTCTGACTCACAACCTATTATCTCAAGTACGAATGAACCAAATAACGAAAGCGACAACGGAAAAAATTACTACTTAAAAATGGAAGCAATAACTTCATACATGAACCTATGTTAATTAAAATATATTAAAGCGTATATTGAACCACATGGAAAATAAGATCTCAAGTTGATGAAGAAATACAACTCCCGAAGGCAATCTGTTAATGGATCGCAAAAGGGTCCAGCAGGTGCAGGTGACCACAAATTGGCTTCCTAACACGAGGGGCGTAAGAAGATATCCGGAGTAGAAAAGGGAAGGAGTGCCCGTCAATATCGGGATGAAGAAGTGGGTGAGGTCTGGGGAGAACTCGAAGGGCATGTATCGAAGGGTCAGGTCCAGGGAGGATAAATGGAGGTGTACGTACAATACTAGTAAATTACCTTGGCGTGCGAGGTAAACTGGATGAAAAGGAAAATGTAACAATGCGGAACGTATTTCATAAAGCCTGGTTAGCTCTACTTCTCATACACTGAATATGAAATGCGAGCTTCGGAAAGTTTGAAACAACCGTAAGGAACCAAATTGAAAGAAAACAACAGGTTCCAGCCTTTTCCACCTCTAGTTGGCAACAAGAGATTGAAGGGAAAGATATTGGGAAAGACAACAGCGAAGCGGAGGGTCTACGGGCTGAGAGCGGATGGATCACATATCACAGTGACGTGTCGTCTTCTAAACCCCCTAGGAGTCGTAACAGCGGAAAAACGGAAAGCCTCGGGAGTAAGAAAAACGATGAGATTCGGAAACGGAATTTCTCACAAATATTCCGCTTTCAAATGGAGACTAATGGTCTAAATTTAATGGCACAAGATGCTCAATGATCCGCGTTTTTACCACTGAAAATTTTTTCAAGCTACGTCAAACACACGTCGTAAAAATGCAACACTTAGAAATTAAAAATCTGTGAAAGACGAAATTAATTTTCAATCCAAGGAATTTCAATTAGTTCTCTCAAAATATTTTTGATTTATCTCACCATCGACCGATTAACAGCAAAAAATGGCGGTTTAATTATACAGAATGATCAAAATAAAAGAACAGCGGTTTCGAAATTCAAACTTATAAGGAAAACGCTCTGGACGAGCAGAGTCAGGACCTCAACTCCTTTCGATTTCCGATTCTAAAACTGGACTAACCAAGAAGGCCTTCAGCCTTGAGCCAATCCATTTCAGTCCAAGTAACAGATAATAGGGATGTGAGACTGGTACCTCGCAGGTTTCTCCGATCGAATGAATTATGTAGTTCATAGGGTGAAAGGGTTCAAAAGGGAAAATTGTCCAACTACCAATCGTAGATTGGGAACCAATTAGGTCCGGTGAAACGCAAAATCAAGAAGCGAACTAGGAATAGGAAGCTTGCAAGGCAAACATCGAGGCGGCCACGTATAGACACTTTCACGTGGGTTTCTTGTGATGTATTACCATTTTTGAACCGAAACACGAGCTGGTAATCCTACGTAATAGATTTCGTTCACGAAAAGTTTTCGAGTTGTATAGTAAGGATAAGCTGGATTATTAATAAAAGTTTTCGACAGCTTTTGGAACCAACTGTTTTCAACACCTTTTTAAACCAACTCTTTTCAACACCTTCTTGCTGTTTTCAACAGCTGGAAATAAACTTTTCGGACAACTTTAATTTTTGTTCAAATATTTCTCAAGTACCTAAATAGGATTATGATTTTTACTACATCGAGCCGTTTTATTATATTTATTTCATCATCCCAATTTCACTTTTTAATTGGAAAATAAAATAACATCATTAAAATTCTGTATGTAACCTCAGATTAACGATTCCTATTTATTATTTCATTCTTTTTTTTTTTCTTGAAATGTTTTGCGACTCGAGTTTTTGAATTCTAAGTATCCTGCACGTAAGCGTTTGAGAGACGTGAAAGCACGACCATAAAACAGCATGACCACAAATCGCTCGACAATCAACTTCACGTATGATCTAGCGCAAAGCACTCCTAGATGAAGGCTGATAGAGGTCAAAGGTCGACCGACGCATTTATGCAGATCACAATTCTCGACCCCTTTTCGAACGGACAGGATAAAAATGAAAAGTTTCACACTGCGGTTAGTTGTGAGAACCGAACCTGAAAGTAAAAGCGAAAAGTTGAGGTGAAACAATGAGAACTCGGGCACCAGTGTATTCAAATCAGTCAAACTGATCGAAGATTCGATCTCATGAGGATCACTATAAATGGAAAAGAAGTTAGATATTACGAAAATATGAAGTAATATGAACATTTCTGGAAGTTATGAATGCACCCACAGCCGGAACACAACTGTGTCAAACTAATTACTTAATAAGGATTATTAACTTGGCATGGAGGACTGAGGATGAATAATAGTGAAAGAACCGGTAGCAGATGAGTACTCGCGAGCCAGGAAGCGGACCGTTCCTCGTGTCACGGTGCGTTTAACGGGGAAGATAGCATTAATTATAGGATGAGTGTGATGTTAGCAATGTAATAAGTATGTTAATTGATTCTAGATACTAGATACCTACGTTTTAATTCTACCAAGACATTCCGACGATAGTTCTCAGGGCTTCCTAGGGTAACGGTGGCAATTCGGTCTATAACGGAGTACACAGTAGTCCCAGAAACCGTTCAGAAAAGGATAGAGTGTACTTTTACGTAAAATTACACTGTAAAACGTGTGAAACGAGCAATGTTCCACGAGGGACCGACATTGAAAATTGGAAATGACTAAAAAAAATTTCTCGAAGCCCTGAACAATTGCTCCCCAATTAAATAGTTTACAGGCTAAATTCCCAAGCGAAACATCCGTTATTACATTCCGTTCCAGGTGATATAAAATTACGTCATAAAGGGAACGGTGAGTAACGGGACACGTGGGACGACTACAAGGAGTAAGCGGGAGTTCGATGGGATCCTGGGACTAGAAAACCACAGAGAAATGCGATAGATATCAGGTGTAAGCGAAATTGAACATCAGGAACAAATCGTTCCATTAATACCTTCAAACAGTTTTTATTGGCCTACCAAAGACAAACATTTCACAAAGCGATGAAACGTAGCCAACACTAAAGTAGTAAAAGAAATCTCTCGATGACTGTCATTCAGAATTTTACGTCCATGTAGCGCGATGTTATGATTAAAGCTATAATCTACTCCCGGAAAGGAAAGTATGAGGCAAAGAAAAACTAGAAGTTACGACCGTCGTTAACTTTTTTTTTATTTGAACAACGGTAATTGTCGAAAGCAGGTGAGATCAAATTGACTATCTCAAAAATACAGAGCTTAAATTGAAGGGAATTCCAAAAAAAGCGGAACAGCTTTTGCCACAGGAGAAAAAATTGATTTAGATAGAACACAATCACATTTAGAGAAAAAAGAAAGTTCTTTTATTTCAAATAACCAGCTTTCGAAATTGTCCAGATTTTTCTAAATTGAGCAGCCAACGTATTTTTTTATTATTTTTTTTTTTTAACTAAAGATAGTCACAGGGTTTGACAAGTTTTTCAACTGGGTAGAAATTGAAAATATGAGATCGAATGAACTGCTATTTACGTCATGAGGACATGAAAGTTAAATTCACTTTCGAAGACGTTGTTTAGGTTATGCATTTCGAACATTGATGTACTGCCTGAGCCAAGAACGTACGATGTTTTGCAGGCTAGGAATTACGGGCTCAAGTTCTTGAATCATCCGAGTTAGATTTTAGAGCGGTCAGAAGGAACTCCGTCCACGATCCCTCATGCAAATCAAAGGCCAAAGATCGCTTACGAAGGTTGAACTTAGAAAGCATATCATCGCGGGTGGCAAAAAAGGGAGTCGTTCCTTCAAATATAAAACAGATTAAGGATTAAGACAATAGAGTGTAAATGACGATGGCAATGATGGCAGTGCTTTTCTGAAGCTCCAAATTTTTTATATAAATGCTGATCTATATGAGATACTGATAATACTGGGAAAGGTCGTAAAATCTCATGGACAACTAAGATTTATGCACTGCTTGTGTCGCAAGATAGGACTCTCATAGGAACAACTGTCTTCTAGTAGAAATACCTACGTCCAAATATTTTTTCAAGCAGGTCGTATTCGAACGTCGCTGTTCTATATCCCAAAGAACGTATCCATTAAGTGGGAGGAAGGAAGACGTTGGCGAGCCTGAAAGACCGTTAACGTTTCGAAGTTGCATAACCTGTGCGTTAAGATTGCTATCGAATTTTTGGGCTGTGTGGGTGATTGAATGCGATGGAACCCCTCGATTGTTTGCTATCCGGTCTATTATATAGTCTTCTTTTAGTCGCGTAGGCCAACCGTTTGTCCATCACGATCTGCATAACGAACCTCTGAATCAAAATGAACGCCTAGAGACAGGCATCCTTTCACCCGGAGAGCATGAACATGTAAAGGTTTAATTTCTTTCGAAGCTACATGAGATCGCGCGGAGATTAAACGCACGAGCACAATCGATGCTGCGTTCGGTAAATGTGCGAATTTATTGGCGAATAGAAAGTTGGCCATAATCTTGTCCACGGTGAGCGTTATTGCTCTGGAATTACGAGTCATAAAATGATCAATAACTTTCGAAAGGAACACGACACAATTATGAAACGGAACGAGACAATGGTGAAATTTCTGCCCAAGGCAATTCAGTTACATAGGCAAAATAAGACGCAACTGGTGAGCTAATTTTACACGTATCAAATCTCAAGAATAGCCCACGATATATCTTGATACATCTAGTCCTGAGATATCTGGGAAAAATGAAACCTTATCCTCTCTGCTCATGTTAGTTATATGTCTACGAATAATTGACAGTCATCATTAACATCTCAGCGTAAATTACGACGCTTATAATGCGATAAAATTATTAAGTGGGTCACTGTTGAAGGATCGCTCTTTTCAAGAGACAAGGGACCTTATTCGATCGGTTAACGATCGTGGTAACCACGACCATGACTCAGAAGATCCTTTTGAATAAGCCACACTCACCGATGTTTCTCGTTCATATTAAGGCGGTAACATGATTATAAATCTCAGGTTAACACAATTCTCTGGCTAAGTACGAGGCCGCACTGTGAACCTCGCCGCTCTCTGTCTCATCGACTCTCATATGGGGCGATAATAGACTACGGTACGATCAGGAGTCAATGCTTCAGGCTCACGTTCAAGGAAGAAACCGGCTTTAGAAGACCATAAAAGGGCAACTATGTCAAGGCATTTGTTACAACTTTCATGGCTGACGACGAGATGATGCTAAACAAAAATAGCAAAAACGACGCAGGGTTTCGCATTGTTTTGCTCAAGTTACGGAGAGAAGGAGAAAATATTACGTCCGTCATTTTCACTCCAGCGGAGAACAAATGATCAACTGAAGTAATCAATTTTCGACTAATTAATTTAACTCTCTCGCTAACACGCGCATGAGCAGGCTGTGAGGCCTGAAAAGGAAAACCGACAACGCTTTATAACGGACCGAATACATGAATTCATTTGCGATCTACACAGATCAGGTCAGCTATTGTATAATTTTAAGGAGCCACTTCATGATGCAACTTGAGTGGGCGTGGATATCCTAACAATCTCACCCGAGTTGAGAACCAAAAATAACATCGATTTTATTCGTCCAATGGAATCATCGAGTTTCATGAATAATTCTAAACAATTGTATCTCTTAGGCTAGAATTTCGCACTAGAGCTATCAACTGACCAATCTTTGCCTTAAAAAAGTGAATGAGATTCATACTTAGTAACAGCAAGACACGACAAGGTTGTTTTCACCTGTTCTCGATAGCTTCATATTGAAAGGTCGACTATAAAAAACGCTATTGAATTTGTATTAGAACCTTTCGTAGACTTACCGATTGGAAAGCGATAGTATTGGCTATCGGAATGAACGAGTTGCAGACGAAATCGTGTTAGTTTCAGGCTATGAAAGGAAGTTGCCATGTATTGTAACACTTCCTAGTTTCCTTTTGAAAATATCAACAAACTTTTATCGAAGTGAGAGTTAAGGTAGGTTGAAACTCACACAAAATAATCAAATATTAGTGAGCACACTAATTAGAGTACGACCACGGTGAATACACTTCTTATTAGTGGAATACTAAAAAAAAAATTAAATTCTGTGGCAACAGGTGAAGCTAAAAAAGGTGCGAGATTGAATTGTAGTCTTCAAAATATAAAACATCATGTTCCGTGCGTGTGCGTGTAATGTTAGATTGGTAAAAAAAAAAATAGCTTTGATAGGGAAGGGGAGGGCTTGAAAATAATTTCATATTCAAATTAGTGTAGGGAAACAATGTGAGGTCTTTCATTTCATCCGTCCAAGATGCCTTCAACTTCAACACTTTCAAGATCGTTGCTTTCGAGCTCGATCATCTCAACGCCTTCGACTCTAATTGCCCACAGTTTAGAAAATGACCCCTAATTGCCGAGATAATTCGATGAAATCATCGCGTTATTTGGCTTCTCATTGTCAAGCTGGAACTGGATAATCCGAGCTGCGATACGACCAGTGGAATGTTCTATTGAGTTCAGAACACGCCATTTGAATAACAACATCGTTTCAATTTAAATGAAGGAAGGAGAAAACGATTCGGTAATTCATAGCCCATGGAGGAACTGCAGTTAGACCACAATATCAAGTACGACCCTGAGAGAGAAGATGACACGTCAACGGTTTGGGCGGTTTATAAAAAATATATATAAATATTTTATGAATCAATGCAGCTTTTTTCACTTTCGGAAACTCATTTAGAGTAACCGAAAACGCGAATTCCATCCGTTGACCTTGATAACTGTATCAGATACGCCACGCAAGCACTGAGGCAACGATCACGCTATAGCGTCACCGCCTCTCGACTTTCCTTTTCGTTATGCGGCATTTCCCCAATAATGAGACTATGTTACATTAACGCAACACGAGCTCACTCGTTTGGACTGTACGCACTCTAAAAATTATACCAAAGCGTGATGGATTCGCGAACTTGTGAGCCACCCAATCACGCAATCAAATCTGCTCGTCGCACGAAAATAAACGTAGAAAACCATTAACTTTTCGACGGCCCCTCGAAATCAATTTTCGATTCCGAAGAGAAATCCTCATAGATTAGGTTATATAAATCAAGAGCCAGGGTCGAAATGATCATTTGAAAATCTCGAATATGGATTACCTATTCACTTGCCCATCATTAAGAGTCAGAATTGGAATTGAAACGTGGCATTCGAGAAATATTGTAACACTGTAAAGAATATAGAAAGAATATAAACTAAAAAATTTTTCAATTCGTTAAATTTCAATAACATTCCTTTTTATTGTCAGATAAAATAGATCCTTTTTATTGTCAGATAGAATGGATTGAAATTTTAAAAACTTGCTCCATGACGGTTGTGACATTTCGCTCACCTGAAACAAAAAAAAAATCACCATTATTTACAGTGTTTACATTACACAAGAATAAACTATATAAAGGTGGGAAAATTGCAGCTTTTAATCGCAACGAAGACAAATTTCTGTTTCCAGCTTTCGTAAAAAACTGAACATAAATAAAATAAATTATTAATGGAATAAATTACTAATAAAATAGATCGTTTTACAATAATGCATATAATTTTCTCGGTATGTTTCTATCGGAAGAAGGAATTTATTCTTTTGCATAAATACGAAAAATAATTTCTCAATTTATAGGAGGTAGATATTGCTATAATATTATTATCTATATGTAAATTACACAGTAAAATCATGCCAAAGTGGATCTCCTATTTAGTCGAAATGCTTGCGAAGTTTCGCCCACATTGGCCTCGGGGGCAAATCGATTCGTGAGTTTCTTCCTTCTTTTATCGAGCGTGGGCAAAGATTGCGAGACAATTTATTACAAACTTTAACGTCGCTAGTTCCAGTCCATTGTGTGGTTCATTTGGCTTTGCCAAGACCTTGTCATCGAGCTTTGAAAATGTGGCCGACTCGCGGGCACAATAAACAGCGTGGGAACGGATAATTTGAGTTGTAGTTTCACTTGCACGGATGCTGTCAAGCTTTCAGCTGAGTTTGGTCTCCGGAACGTCTAGGGTGGTCTCTTCTTCTTGTTCTTCGTGCTCTCTGTTGATGGGACCGAAATTGGTCGTCTCCAACGCTGGCCTCGTGACTGAATCACTGGCCGACTGTCGTTAGCATGATGACAACAGGTAGGTCAGGCTTCTGATGGTTTACTCGGAACTATCCGAGTACCTTTGAGAGGCGGCGTGCTTAAGCAAAATATGAATCACCTATTTGGAGGTGCAATCGCTTCTTTTAACCGTTGGAAATATGTCTCAAGGTGAATGAAGGTTGAAAAATGGCTGAACACCAGGGAAGGGTTGGATACCTATTAATTTTTAATACAAAATGGATTTCATTTTCTGCTGTCAATAATTACTTTGAAAGTCTAACGATCAAAATGACCTCGCATCACCAGTCCGAAAAATTATGATGTGGGTGTTATCTGAAAAAACGCCAGTGAGGTAAAACTCAGGACCTACTCAATCATTTGAAGACGAACACTACTTCCCTGTAACTGGATCTCTCAACTAGGAGCTAAGGAAAGATGACTCGGAAGCCGTAGATGTCTCAGTCCCATAGTCCATCTTATAACATACACGTGACTTAACGTAGTCTCTCTATTATTCTTCTTGTCTTTTTCTCACTGAGTCCAAGTCGACCGGCACAACAAAAGCTTACGGAGGCCGTAGTATCACGTGACTCTCGCGCCTGTACAAGATCGGTTATCATCCCCAATTTTACCATATCACATAATCGTTTTCCGCGGCTGGTGGCCTTCGTAAATTATAATACGTATTATTTTCTCTTCACAGGCCTATCACGCAATAGAATGGTTAATTTGATATAAGAAAACGGATCAATATAATATAAAGCTTTAAGCACTCCAAGCCAATATGACATTTTATCATTTCCTCAAAGAAACAGCTGGATATTTCACTTGAATGGGTTTATTTCAGTGAAAATAGTTATGGTTGCCTTAAAAAATATGCATCAGTTGCAAATCACATGAACGTTCGTTCGTCAGATTATTCAAAGGTCACTCACAGCATACGTATATAATATACATACAAGTTTGACATACTCTCTAGTTGTTTTTGAGTTACATAAAACGATGTTAGTCAATTTTCACGAGTCGACCTTTTTAATACACGATCCTCAGAAAATTCTGTAAGCATTGACCCCGTCGACCTCAGATCGTTTGTCTTCCAGAAGAAAATAATCGCTAACCAATTGAGCAAGACTAAACAACATGATCAGCTTCAATTTTCAGCACACAAATTCATCGTTACGTCAGATATGAGAAAACTGAAAATTAGCCGAGCCAGCAAAGAGCTTTTTAGAAATTGGGTATAGATTCCTAAAAAAGGCGGAGCAGGAAAAATCAAGAATATTTACCTCGTACTAACGATGCCAGACAGCGACATTTAGTGAATTCCAAAAGAAGTTTGCCCTTTCCTGCATGATTGTCAGAATAACTATGTCCATTGAGCGACGTCTTCGGCACCCAGAAGCATTATCTCTCTTCCGTTTCGATCAAAAAGCGGACCCGAAAGTTTCTCTTGCGAAAATTTTTTCGGTGTTCGATCATCTCATCTCGTCGCACATAATTCGTTGTGGAACATCGATTTTTGCGTACAGTAAATTCACGTTCACGTAATACAGTCGGTCACGGTTGCCCTCCAATGAAGCGGCCATCCAAGTCAAGTTCCCTCGTTACTCGTTAGGATAGTTCATCGCTAGGGATTGTCGATGTCGGGATATTCATGGAGATCCACTCGCAAGATTGCCCACTTTGCCGCTTCCTCCTTTCTATTGGATCCAGCTTTTTTGATGCGGGGTACTTGAGGCTGTTTGTTTTTTGATAACCGTCTCGTCGAAGGTGATAATTAGCAACCGCACACCGCGGACAGGGTAGTGATTTCGATAGCGATGAATAGCTCCTTTGCAGATAGTCATTGTAGATTCCGTGAACTATTTTTCAAGTAGAGCAAATCTTTCCAGACGAAACAGTCCATCCGTTAGTCGAGCAATTACAGTAGTAGTATTACATGTGTATAGTATTTTACGGTTACCGAACAATAGATGACACCTAATCCTTATACTATAAAAAAATTCTTACCAAAATCCAAAAATGCGATAAGAAATTTAACAAGGGGGGTTAAAAGTAAAACTAATAGTAGTGCAGAACTTATACCTACGATATTGTACTATCATTTGTTTTGGTACAAGTCAACGCTCCTCGTGCCATTTCAAATTGTTATGTTGATAATCATTTAGCAACGGTCAGTCCAAAGTAGAGGGCTGAGTCTGTCTGCATGTCTGGTCTTGTCATGGCACCCGAAGCGTGACCGCGAAGACATTCTCAGCGGCAGAACCGCAGGAGCAACCGGCCAATATCGCAAAAGGATATTGCAAAAGGTATACCCATACTTCCAATTTAATAGAGCGTGGACCTTGCAACTGATCTAGTTATCATTGCTAAATACGCACATAATACACACATTGCCCACGTCCTTGAGCCTCCGTTCACATGACGAACGGCCTTGTCCAATTGCGCATTACCATTTTACTTCCGTTTCACGGAGTTTAACTCATTTCACCTACTGTTTTCACATTACTCCTATGGTATCGGCAGCATTGGTCAAGCCATTTTAAATTAATAAAATACGAAATAATTAATTGAATCCAATAATCAATCGAATAATTAACAATAATGATTAAATAAATAGTTGATAAAATAATAATTCAATTGAATAAACAGAAAACGCAGAATCGTCATTAATTCGAATGAAACTTTAACGAAATTGTTCCGATATAATAAAAGCAGCTTTGATGCGATCGATAAACTGGGCGCAGGCTTGCGTGCAACCTTGGTCCTTATTTTTATTGATTAGTTTACCTTACAGTCCAACAAAGAAAAGCGAAATCACGAAGGACGCTATTCTAACTACAGCTTTCAGGGTATAAAGTAAGATGGGGCATTAAGCTCTCACGTTTCTTACTCTTTAAGCTTAGATAAAATGATTTAAAAAAATTTTATCTAGGACGAACTCGTCATTTCACACTGGTTGGTCGAGAAGAAGGATTCGCGGTCACTATTTGCACACCGATAATAAAAAACGAAACTGAAAATCTTGGAAACAACGTAGAAAGCCGTAGTAGTGCAGCTTTTGGAATACCTCTTTGGCGCTGCTTAGTTGATAACTGCCAGGCGGTAGCTCTTAAGAAAAGTCAATACCAATGTCTGTAATACCATAAAAATACGATACAATAAAAACAAATAGTGTTACAGTAAATTAAATTCTGCTTCAACACGCTGGAAAGCTTCTTTTCCCTACCACTTCGGCGACCTTCGACCTAAGCTTCCGCATGTCCGAGGAATCCGAATACCACCGTCCGCATGACTCATTGGCCGCTCGCCATCTACCGGTCTCCCTACTTCTAAAATCAGTTAGACAAAATACAGACAGACAGACAGACACGTGATATCGCGTGTCCCTGATCCTTCTGCCCTGTACTGCATTAATAAGCCAGAAAACGAGGCTCCCGTCGGAAGTGGTAGGCCGTGGTGATAGTCGGCCTCTATTTTATTACCTCCATTTTCATGCGTTCTGTTTAATTAAAACCTTCAATTAGAATCGAGCTGACAACTCCATGAAGCTTATATGAACTTTTTTTGATCATTTAAAAATCATGTTTCTTAAAAATCAATCAGTTGTTCAAATCAATTTTTATTATCAGAATATAAAAAAAAATTTAAAGATTATATTTCTTAAAAATCAATCAGTTTTTCAAATCAATTTTTATTATCAGAATATAAAAAAATTTAAAGATCATATTTCTAAAAAATCAATTGTCATTTCTAAAATACATTTAGAAAAATGTATCATTCATAAAAAAATGCATTATTACATATCAGATCAATATAATAATAAAAACAATAATAACGTAAAAAATTGTCCGATTGCGCACTAGCACACAGAGAGTTCTTCTGGCAGCAAATAGCACAAAGAGTTACTGGGTGTTATCTAAAAATCGTCAGCGACTAATTCACTGGCCTTTTTAGAATCGAGAGGAGTTTTAGGGTGGAACAATGGATTCTGTTACACGTTGTCTTTGATCTCATCTCAGCTCCGAATTCACGGCTTCTGCAGTACTTCAATATACAACAAAAAATATCCACGAGTAAAGAAATTCATTCTTGCGTAAACGGCTATAAAATGATTTCGAAGCTGAGGAGAGAAACAGGGAAACTGGACGCAATAGGTCAAGGGTCGACGAGAACAATGCGGTCGAAAACATTGAGTAGATAGCGATCACATGAGCAATCACAGGGATCAACACCAATAATGGGCGATTTCAACGTCGAATTCAAACAACTTTAATACGCAACAACGTCTGCTTCTAAGGGAATTATCGCGATAAAAACTATACGACTCGCATTAGGAAAATAACATCATTCATTAGGAAATTAACTTGATAATAATAATATGATGATAAGTTTTCAAAAATTGTATTGATCATTTTTATATCTTACTGGAGAAGAGTAAAAATTGCCAACTGGGGAATAAAACAGACCTCACATGCGCAAAGAAAGATAAATTAAAATGTAACTGTAATCGAAGAACACCAAATAACCATAGTTTATTCGTCCATTATACCAACGGGTTATCGAGAATCAAAGACGATAGACATAAAATTCAACGGGTAGTTTTATGTCTTCCTGAATTGACAATCAATGGAGATTCATTTGTGATACAAAAGGGTTGTCATTTCTAACAGTTAACAGTGCCTTCTCCGTGAATTGCGGGCTATAAGATAACGAAAATCCTTCATACGTCAATTACCGGGAACTAGCACAAAGCACTCATCCGTACATCCAGCACAAACCGTCTACAGCCACAATGATCCAACGCTCTACACTTTCATCTTTCGAAATCGAATGTCAGGCCGCTTTTACTAGAACAGCCGAAGCGACTGCTCTGCCCGTCATTCCTACCTCTATTGTAACTACTCGCTTTACTTCCCGGGGAACTGACCTGCCTGACGATAGTTTCCACGGTCGTTGGGCCCCTGCTTACAGACAGGACTAGAAGGCAACACTTGGTCTGGGAGTTTCAGGATAATTCTAGTCGCAGACTGGACGCCTAGGTACCGGTAACAACGGTTCGATGCGCAAAGGTCACGACCAGTTAAACTTAGCTTAACGTGATCTAGATTGTAATTATTTGATACTAGTCTAGAAAATTCAGGTATCCAGGGGCCGGAGGTTGCGTTAATTGCGGGAAAGCTGGAGATTATTTGACACGCTTCAGTTATACTAAGATCGGTAATCCGTTTGTCTATCATTTCCCTGAGCAATATAAGTCTCCATTTCTCATCCGTATTGGTGATATTTAAGAATATGAAAAGTGAAAAATAAATACTAAATTAAGAGATTTGATAAATTGTTTTTCATCCATTTAATACAATTGGAATTAAGACAACTGTTGAAAAAAGTTGATCAAAGGAATAAATTAGTCATTTTGAGATAATTTGATTTCAACGAAACTTTCCATAGTTCAATCCTTTAAAAATCAATTATTCGTATATTGATCAATAGGCTTTATTGGAACGCCATACTTACTTAACGTAGCCTACAAATTTTCAATTGAAAATTCTTTAATCAATTTCTTTATAGAGCCAACAATAATTTTTTTTTTTTAGTTTTTCTGCGTTTTCTCGGTTAGCTCGATAAGAAGGAGAGAATACT
Organism: Tupiocoris notatus; assembly: GCA_037159825.1. Lineage (NCBI taxonomy): Eukaryota > Metazoa > Arthropoda > Insecta > Hemiptera > Miridae > Tupiocoris > Tupiocoris notatus. The sequence goes on from JASJUZ010000347.1 coordinate 25,353, forward strand.
AAAATCATCAATATGGAGCCCATCATCTGCCCAATCTAAAAAAAAAAACATTTTTATAGCTCAAGCGCAGAATTTTGAGTTTAACTAATCAAAATATGCACTCAAGTCCGTTATTATTGCGACTACAGCCCGGATTTTATTCCACTCATTAAGCGCTCCCCAGGGCAGCAAATTTAGCATAATGCGATTCCGCACTACAATTAGGCTGCACTGAAAGTGGCAAATCTTCTGCGGCTTGAGGCATAGATTAATATTAACGATACCTCAGTCATGCCATTAACCTCTTACAATGGAACCGGTTATAAAAAAATGCCCGCTTCGAAGAGCATCACATCAGTTCACTTCTAGTTTTGATGTAAAATATTATGCTTGAAGCTTGAAACGACGGATGAAAAAATTCTGTTAAAATTATTTATTCGTATCAAAACATTTTTATGGAGGCTAAAAATATTGTAGGAATATTAGAGGTTGCTCATAGGGTAATGAGCTGATGGACCTGATCAGTTTGTCAAATCTCTGGTCCGCAACTTTCGCAAGTTTTAGTCGAGATAGGCACTCCAATTTTCAAGTTTTCCAAGATTTTTAATTTGCACGGTCGATAACATTAACAAAAATTTTTCAACCCAGAGGTTTGAATATACCAAAAGATAGATAATTTAGCTGTCCACAATTTGCCCATGAAAACTTATCCATTTTCAACCGTTTGTGCGTTATTCAACAATATTAGTGGAATATACACAAAACATCACATCTTTCAACTTTAAACGTTTTTTAAAAATCCATTTAGTGCAAAAGAAACAAAGAATGGAGCATTATTGATATACTCATCATCAACTATGATTATGCTGAATTTAATTTTTGTTTTCGAGATATATTCCACTTTTTGGTAAAAAAACGTGATTTCGTTTTTCATAGCGCGCGAATAACTCAGCAGGGACATAACATAAATATATAACCAAAATTTGAAAGGCTTCATCCAATGTGATTAGAGTCTATCTAATCGCACCACATGAACAACGAGGATATCGGGTTGCATCGTTTGCATCTAACGAAGGTCAGATCAACATTGCGTCATTAATACCCTCTGTATGATTCAAGCATAGGTTGTCCAACCATTGGAGCGTTCACGGACACCATACCCAATAAAAAACCTAATGTAAAAAAGACGTTGACAATAAAGCAACAACACATGACGCCGTGTCAAGTCTGCACGCTATCAGTTTGCACTCAACGTTATCTGGCCTCATAGCATTTGACACGCGAATGCTTGAAAACGATTGGGGAAAATCTTAGGAGAGAAAAAGTCGCTTTTATCATTTACCTTAGAATAACGGCCATAATAAAGGTAATAAAATCCGAGACGTGCTAATTCTCAAGCGTATAAATTTCATGTTACGATTTGATAGCGTCTTACGGTACTTAGCAATAACTGCGGTAGGTATTACTTGAAAAAGAAAACGATCGATTAGAAGAGAATAGAGCTCGAGAACAGAGAAGATATTCGCAATTTTCAACTGACGAAAGCTAACATGTCTGTATTAACAAAATAAATATCTCACCAACGTAGCTCTGAATAATTATACTGGTGACTACGAATAAATATCTTTGAACAGAACGTTCAAACATTCAGAACGTTCACTCTGAATTCATTTCTATCGTCAAGTGGAAAATTTTATAAGCGGAAAAGAAATTTCCAAATGGAGCTATACATATAAACAGTTACTAATAAAAGACTCAATTAATTCGTAAGTAAGTTCCTTTCGCAAGTAAGATTAAGAAAGAAAACAATATTATCTCCGAATATGGGAAATTGAATCGGGAAAGTAAGAATCGATCGTAAGAGTGTATTGGGGCTATATAATTGTTTTCCAGGCGGAAATCATTAACCGCTCCGTAACGAGCAGGAGAAATTTTATAATGGAATTTATCGAACCGACAACGACCGAGAATCACGAGATAAAGCTCTTCCACGGAAAAAACTTCAAGCTATTCCAGGTCCACCCTCGTAATAATTTACTTTGAAATACAACTACCTTCTTAGTTCTTAGCACCACAGCCAAAGCTCCTTCGCCTTATTCGTAACGGTAAGAAGGTTATTAAAAGCTCTCGAGCCCCGTCAAAACTACAATCGTAGATAAAGGCTCCTTTGAGAAAGGGATAGGACAAGAATAGGCAAGGAAGAGAGTTCCTAATTGGAGAAAACCAATGTTTGTGTAGGTGTATGAGGGCTACGCTTTTGCCAGTGAAACCGAATGGCGTGCCACTGGACCATATCTGAGAGAACATGCCCTTTGTATCGTATACTTTGCCTTTCTTTAATCTCGCACTCCCTGTTGCATGCTAGAACATGGGCGAGTAGCGCATTTAAATCGTAGGCGGCCGTACTGAAAGGGACGCATTTCGACAAAATGTAGAAAGTTCTAGCTAGATCATCAGTTAGTCTGTGAAACTTCAGGAGGAAACAAGAAAGGACGAATGTTGCGGCCTACGATAGGCATTTGTTATGTATGCTACTCGCAACATAGGCAAGGCTACTCTCGACAGATGTACTCCAGTTTCTGAGAAACAATGTTAGGATCTGGGTGACATAGCGCAGTCAAGGTGCGTTCGATCGCCCACGCCAATTATATCATTACACCGATTTTTTATATTTTTAAATAGTAAAATATTGAGCTTTAGCTCAAGCACTTGATTGAGCCAAATACAGCCCTCGAGGATTAATTTTATCTGTACGACCGTGACATTAAAAGAAAAAAAGTCGGTTCAAACTTCCAAATCACAAAACAAACTAGTTATAAACCGTGCAGTTTATGGAGAGAATTGTCTTCGGAAACCTCAACCTTCAACATCGAAACTTCAAATAAAGATTTGGATTAGTTTTAATTAAGCCTATTTGTTATGAAATAATTTAACCTCTTACCCCGCCTGGCGAAGCAACGGGCGAACGATTGTAGTGGAACTACAGCAGCAGAATGATTTCAGTGATATTTATCAAAGCAAAATTCCGTCTACAGCCATGTTTTTCCATAAACCCAACGAACCGGAATAAATAAAAGTACAGTAGATAACACCCGTTTTACAATGAGTCCGACGATATCGCATCGCACTTATCTTTCCTGAGTAATGAAGAGTTTTATTGCTTTGAGACGTTGTTAGGAAACGGATATTTTGTGGTTGGAGGAGAGGAATCACGTGCCAGAGGTGTTCTATTTTCGTTCGAAAGGCTTTTTTTTTTGTAGGAAGGAAACTGTACACTATTCACTCGAGTATACCACATAATCAGAGAATTCAAGAGAGAGTTGTCAATAAACTACAGCAAGGTTCCGTCAAACGTATGTTCTCATATTTTATTTATTCCTTTATATTTCTTCTTTATATTGTGGCACCTGTTCTTTTATATTTTTTATATAGATTTTTTTTATATTATATTTTTTATATTTCTTTATATTTTTTTTTTACTTCGATGTTAGTAAATGGAAAGGTCGAAGTTTTCATAGTAATATATCCAGAAACACATTTTGAACAAGTGTGTGTGTGTGTGTGTGTGTGTCCGTCTGTCTGTGGACAAAAAGGGAAAAAAGTTCCGACGTCTCTGAGAAAAATGAATAAAATTCAAAGAAAATTTCAGAAAATGTTCTACTAGTGAATGTACGGAATCAGCCTGCATTGAATTTCGAATAACACACAATACATCCGAGGTATACGCTTTCGAAGTTTTTTCTATTTTGGTTTTTACAGGCCATAAAAGTTGATTAACTTGAACGGTTGAGGTCTTAAAATGTTTGCTATTACAAGCAGATGACGCTTGATTTTAAACGTTAGGCTCACACACCGTACTTCCACGTTATGCGTTTTTTTTCTTGCTATTTCAGAAGTGCGTATTCTGTATTTTGATTTTTATAGGACTCAAAAGTTTTCCAAATGAGAGGTTTTGGGAGCAATATTTTGGGCCGTTTATCACGAATTTTAGCTTTGCCGGGAAAAAAAACAGTCAATTCTAATAAAATGACTTAACACGAAAACGTAAAATGTGAATGTTGAAACCCTGCGGAATCCAGTTTCAATTTTATTGCGTCATTAATGTACGAGGTGTTCTATGTTCCTATAATATGACTTGGGTTCTCCAGCTCCGATTAGCCTTTTACAGGAAGTGACAGTCTTGTCTGCTACATTCACTCGAATACCAAACTATGTCTGTGGTTAGAGCTATTGCACTTATGATCGTCAAAGTATAGCTTTAAAGTACAGAATCGATACAGCGCGTGGCGTAACACTTAGTTCGTATTACTTTTTTTCTGTTTGATGGAGCCTAATGCTTACCTAGTTTTACCACAGGCAGGATGCAAGTAACTACATTCATCAAGACAAGGCAAGCGTTTCAAGGCTGCGGTAAGCGTTGGTCGCCGGTGGACGCGGGATAATTTTGAATCAAATTTCTCCGCTTGAATGTGGACATATTACGAACGCACTATAATACTACGGCATAGCTATCTCATTCAACCACCTCATTAGCCGGTCGAGTTGATCCAACAATACAACAACCCTACTAGTCACAATTTCCATCAGGCCTGGATAATAAATTTACGCGGTTGAGAGAGGGACCGGAATGGTTGTCGCCAAACAAAATCAATTACTTTCAACGGTAACAACAATTTCGTTAGCCAAAATTCAATAACTCCTGATTGTGCACACTCACTGGGTAATTTATGATAATTTTGTTAAATTTCATCGGTTTTTACGGAGATAGGATGAGGTTGGTCATTTTTTTTACCGCAAACACAATAAAATTTCACAGAGATGCGTACAGATTTTGTTCAGAAAGCCTTTCTGATCATGCAACAACGATATTTTCGCCCGAATTCAACGCCATTCCGAATAGGAATCTTACGAACAGATTAGAATCACAATTATTACAATCTTCCATTTATTTCGCAGAGATTGATGAGGCGAAGAAGAAACCAACAACAAAAGAACTATTGTCTAAACAGTGAATCGCCAATTATTACGCGAGGATAATAAGGGAACACTTCCCAGCCAATACATGCGTAGGCGGTATAAATAATTCGCTAGGGTTTTCGTTGCGTGCTGCGCAATTCGGACACATGCGGGTGTTGAGCCAGCGCGTCGTCCGAAGGATTTCAGAAAGAACGGAATGACACAATCCTGAAACGGACACCCGCACGATATACGTTCCGCCTCCGCCCCGAGCCTCACGTAAACCCGCTTCGCATGACTAAATGCGCACGCGCGCAAAAATATAAGGCCAGCAATGAAAGCAGACACTCAGCAGTAGAATAAAAAAGGCCACGCAAAGTAGCTAAAAATCGGCCACAAAGTGCAGAAACGTACGAAATTCAGTCAACATCATCACATCAGACCATTTTTTAAATGGATTAAAATTATTATAATAATGAGACTACGATACAAATAATTAAAACAAAAAATGAGTTTTCTAAATTTTACTAAGGCAACTCGAGTAAAATTAACCTTTTTTAAATAAAGAAATGTCAGCGAGCGGACAGACTTTATCATTCAAAACGCGGATTTTTATTTTACCTCTTTTTGCACCCCTTTAGCAACCCATATTTATTTGGGATCATAATTACCGCGTTTATTCCCCGTGAAACACACAACGTCGAAAGTAAGTGGAAGCCTTTTCGAGAATGCTTTTCCAAGCTTTTATGTTAAGGCAGCGCCCAACATTTAAAAAGTGAGCATTAAACCGCCCCACGCAGCTAAGAGGTGTATCAAGTAACGATATTTATTGCCTAGTTATATGGAAATGAGCTGCAACGGATAAAAGGTATAATGGCAAACTTTTCCAGGTGAAATCCCTTCTTCTTGAGAAGAATGCGCCCTCTTTGGCAAAGTGGCCCATGAATATTTTGCAACATTTTCCCACGCATTTCTATTCCCCATTCACTAGCCTATTTTTTCTAGTTTATGAAAACGAATCGTGAGAAAATCAATTCAATTTTTATTTATTGAAAAAACCGTACTATAATTTTAATTGAATGGCCGATTAACAGTAGTGAGTTGAAAAACTGTCAAATGACTACGCAAAAGACAAAGTGAGAACATTAGTTTCGAACAACAGACTGCAAATGACTCCTCGTCGCTTGATCATTGCTATCGCAAGTACTGTCTAATTTAGTGACAACAGCTCGAAATATAGGCGCTTTCACGCTCTCATTCATCGCAACAATGAATAGGCAAAACAATAAAATAACACCGATGAAAGACGCTGGGTTGGAACTATAATTTCCGCACGATGAAACACGGACAAAAACAACCGAAATAGAAGCGGGTGATCATCGGTTTGAATCAAAGTCACTCGTGGTCAGATGAAACCAAAGACGAGGCAAATCATCCGAGGAGCCGAATCCGTCAGTCAACGACCTCGAGATAGAGAACAGGTGGATCTTTTTGGACGAAAAATAAATAATGACCACGTACATTATTATATGTACCCGGCCAAGATAACGTAATGAGTATGCTTTAAAATCTGAGGAATTACCGTTGCCGGATATTATCGAATTACGTAGCTAACGAAAACACAAGATACGTTGGAAATCCTCGGATTATTATACTCTTCTCAGTCTACACTGCCAAGACGTGACGTTAGATAGCTCACGACTACATAAAGATGAAACTTGAGTTTTGAAGGTCTATAAAACCGAACAGCAGAATCAAGAGGTTGAATATTGACGGCGTAGGAAAAAGTCAATTTTCATTTACAACGCGAAATTGGACGGTTCTGAATGTCAATAATATTCAGCTTTCCAAACCGGTATGGGAAGGAAGAGACGTCAAGAAATGTCAAAGTTGATCGACAGACGAACGATCTCCAAAGAAAATAATACTTTTTTCATTTTGCCTAATTACGAACTGAATTCCTGAAGAAGAATGAAACAACGGTAAACGGAAAGTGCAGTATCCAATGACGGACTGAGACAAGTTGGATCCAAAGAACATCTGAGCCCGAAACGATTCGTATCCAGTAGCACCATGTGCTCAGCTAATCCAGCGGATATTGTATTTTCCTCTCCGGTCTCAGAGGCTCCTTGGAGATCAGTACTCAACTCCGAACAACAACGAAACGTAATAACCAAAGTTGGCCCAGAGACCCCTAGACAAGATAAGACAGGATGTCGATGGAAAGGAAAAGCAAAAAGAAAATCTTGCGACAAACGATAATCGGGAGTTATAGTCGTGACGAATTAGCCCAAAACGAAAGAATACATTTGATGAACATTTTGATGGTTATGTGACTGACTAGAATAGATAAATAATCCACATGAAAACCTAAAATAGAAACAATAAAAAGAATTGAAATAGACGTTGAAAAAATGCTGGCATTAATCAGACGTTGCTGGTATCGAGGTCACTTTTTCACAGAAGACTACACTTTCTTCGCGAATTCAGGGAATAGAGGAGCTGAAAACAGAAAAGAACCACCACATCTGACCGATAACAATGAAACAGACGATAACGGAGATTTTACAACCCCGGCGCATGCTCCCACATCAACGCCAACAGGAAATTAAACGAATTCAACCTGCTATCTTGCCACGCTGGTGTGGAATATTCGAATTGTAAAAGATGACGAACAAGATTATAACTTCCATTTCTCATGCTGACACACGTCAATTTCGATGCGAATAATATGCGCAAAAATAATTGCTAATAATTTATCATATAATTGTGGGACGGTTACAGAACGAAATGAGCGATTTTATAGTCATCCAGTTTAGAGGTTCAACTGAACGATAATAGTCAACCGCGATTAAAAAATGAATCATCCATCTGTCTCACAGCTCATCGCATACTCCATCTTGGACTGAATAGAACTCAATTTTCAGGGTTTTGAAAAATGCCGCAAGGATCTACGTTTCGAGGACGGCGGACGTCCTATGGGACGGACCATAAAGGAAAGCTGGATGAGCGCTCATTGCATGCAGTTGCATCGGTGCACCCGTTCCCTTTCAATTAGCATCGTCTCTACGGACCAAGGGAAAGTCAGGCCAAACAAGCAAAGCGCATTCGCCTTGGAGATAAATTTTACGTGATCGAACAATGGATGAAATTTTCATAGGGCGTAGCGAAGTCGGAGAGGGCGAGAAGACCGAAAGGAAAAAAATCATTCGTTTCCTGATATTCACCGATCGATAGCTATTATTTCGGACTCAGAGCTATCAACACGGTTCGGGAATTAATTTTGCCAAGGCTACACTTATAGCGAAATCGCACTCATTTCATCGGTCGAACGATCAGGCAGTAAAACTATCGACAACTCACTACCCCTACCCATCCATACACAGCTGAGTCGGACACAACTGACAAAGAATCGTTTTCCTTACTGGGAGGTCCCTTTCGAATTGCCCGGCACTTGAATGATGGCGATTTCTCGAATCAGAAACAGAGTGTGCGACAATCGTATCGGAGTTGAGATCGGCTTTAGAAAACGATACACGTTGAATAAACTTGGTTATTTCAGTAAAAGGAACGAACAACGGCGGAGTCACCTTTTTACGTTGGGTCATTTGAATTTCGTCGTAAGTTTGATTGAAATTAGCATCCACCAAAGGAGCAGTAGAACGAGGTTCGAAAGTTCGAGAGGGAACCAGTACAATAATTCGCAAGCCCTAACAAAAGAAATAAGGTTTGGCCCTCATTTAAAAGACCCGATTTAAGCGGATTAGTCAGATTCTCGTTTTTCGAAATAGATAGAAATATTATTTGTTTGTAAATCAAACGTAGCCTCGTAAATTACACCAAACGCTGATCAAACTAGTAATGTTTGTCGATAGTATCGTAAGAATGTTACATTATTCCAACAAAAAAAAACAACAATTTTTGAGAGTCAAATAAGATTTCCTTGACGAAAAAAATACAAAATGTTTTTGAATGCGATCAAATTTAATACTATATAGCACCTCATGTACATTTCAGTATCTTTTTACTTAATAAAAGATATTTTTTAAATAATTATTTTCACTGCGATAAAATAATAAATAAAATAAATACGAAATACGATATAGCAAGTACAATGTAATGTAATAATAGTTAAAGATAGTTTATGATCATTTCAGAAAGCATCTCTCTACTGATCAAAAACTTGACTGATTTTGATTTATGAAGAGGTGTGCGGCGAAAATTCAATTAAATTGCTGGCACTAACATCGATTGCGATGGCGGAATCGTTTCGTCCTTTATGTTAGCGTATATAACATCACGAACGTTAGCGTCAAATACAAGTGAAATCGAGCGAGCCGTGAGTGGCCTACAACCCGAAGGAATAAGTAAAAGCTGACTCGATAAATCAAGAGAATAACTACTCGTAAGTGTAATGCTGTGGGAAAAGTCCACCAGCTAAGTGGAACGAGGTACCTACAATAAGAAACAAAACTATGGTTTGATAGGTTGTTCCAATAAAAGAATTTTCCCCCTGTTGGATTCTGAAGGTTGACTCATGTTAATCATCGGATGAGACAGGAAGGTAGTCATGTACTGGTAGATTGTCAGAGTTGAAGTAGTTTTCGAGGCTCAAGGTTGGGAGAGGTCACTCTCTCTCCCGGTTGATTAACTCGGGAACACGAAGGTCTCCCAACAGGGCAAACGACCCGAGAGTTCGAAAGACAAGTGAATGAGTTAAAGATTTCGGTGAAGAAAATCAGATTATTGGACGAAAAAATGAGAAAGAATTTTGGATTGGTTGGTGATGCCACTTATTTCAAAGGCACGATATAAACCAAACGTGACAAAATGAAAACAAAAAACGGAAATGAAAAATAGAAAAATCGCGTGTAACGACAAGATTTATATTCTACAGTTACAGCTGAAGATAATCGTTCAGATAAGTACGAAATACATTTGATATTGACAATTTTCAAGCGAAATTTTTTATTTCATTAATTTTTAAAACAATTTTCTCAAACGTAACGCGGAAGTTGTATTAAAAGCCGGAAAAATGTATATTCGTGATGTTTTCTCGCTCATTCTTTTTTGAGAAAGCGGATGCCTTATGTCGGAGTGTAATTACGAAACTAATAATAGTACAAGTTGGATAGCTTAGGCTAACCTATCCTCCTAACCTCAGTAGCAGCACAACTTGTTACATGAAGAAGTTAGGGGTTAATTTCACAAGGATGAAGGATCTCATTCCCGAGTTCGACCTACGCTGGAAAAATTTCGTCGGAAGTAAAAATGGAGTTGGAGCATTTCCTAAAGAGGACTAGCAAGAAAGGAACAATTTTCGTCAATAATACAACGGAGTGGTGATTCGGGTATTTATAAAATTATAAAATTCCTATTCTCGAAGGAATACTTGTCAAACACCGTTTCCAATGTATTATTTCGAATCAAAGATAATTGCAACACCAAACATTAAATTATCTTAGAAAAAAATAAGCGATGCAAAAAAAATCAAATAAAAAGTTCACAATTTTCACGCAATGACTGTGATAGAAAATTAAGCGTTCAAAAGAAGTGGAATAAATATGAATGCACCCGAATCTATCCTGCCTTTCGTTATATTCGACCATCCGCGCAGCAAGATTAAAAAATAGTGCACGGCTCAGGCTTTATCTCGAGTACCAGATTAACGATCTAGGTAATGAACAATCTGTTTACTATCCTCGATGATTATTTACTGCCTATCGACGATAGCAATGCTTTATTACCAATTGACATTTTAACTTTTAATGCTATTCAACTACCTTCAACTATCTATTGGCGGGTTGAGCTGTAGAACATCACGTACATTCGGGGAAATATACTTTCGCACTGAGAGCGGCATTCGATTTAATAAGTAACATCGGAGAGTAGAGGCATCACTGTGCGAAGTGAATACTGCTAGTGGCGATTCGGCCATAACGAAAATCGCAGTCATATTCCGCTCCAATGGCCCAGAACGATTCGCAAGTAATTTAGCGCTTCCGCAGGTGTTGGCCATCTTCAACACTATGGCATCGTCAGTCGCCGAACCGGGAACAACCGCCAAGTAATAATTATTATTGAAAGTTTCCAGCACAACATATTCGCCAACAGGTTCGAAGAGAAAGTGATTTATATGAAATCAAAAGCATAACCACCCTCTGGTAGAATGGCAAATGCGTAATGTGTGGGTGAATTTATACTCTATATAGGTCGAACTTAGCGAAAGCTCGAGGTCGCGGATTGCTCACGGATCACAATGCCAAGAGTGTAAGCTGCATTAAAATGAAATTAATTAATTAGGTATTAAATCGACAGTTTTAACTAATGAACAGATGGAACTTAAAAATGACATCTCATTAAGAAAGATTAAAAAGTATTATCTTCAGATAGTAGTTAGATAAGCAATTATGAATTAATTATAGAAAAAATAAAACCCTTGCCAAGTCTTTGGCCAAGTTGGTAATTAAGTAGAATTACAAGTTGCAGAGTGAAGATGGCAATCAAGAATAACGGTATACTTAATGTTCGTTTTCTATAGATGAAAAATAAAACCCCGGAGTGGCATTTACTATTACTAAAAACTGAATTTGATTTAAAAAAATTATTTTATGATATACATATCAATGATCAACCTCCTAGGATTTGGACTGGCAAATACGAAATTCGGTTCGAGGAGATCGAAAGGTTTGCGACTTCGTAAACGGAAAAACCGTCTATTGAAGGAGGTAACGCGAGGCGAGGAACCCGCAAATTCGCGATCCGAGGCGATGGTCACATTCTCTGCATCATTGACGACAGAGAAGGAACTTTTGGGCGTTCGGGTGCATGGAAGCAGGTCGGTAAGTGTTTCGCAAGATTTGTGGTCTGAGCCAGCCCAGGAGAGCAGCCAGCCACCTTCAGCCAGTTCCTGTACGTACGTGCCGCAAGAAAGGCGTTTCTTATTCATAACATAAAGTCCTAGTGTAGGATCTCTCGCGAACATCTTCAGCCAAGGTAGCCTAAATATTCGAGAAGATCGAAAGCAAAAGGGATGAGGAGGCTCAAGTTTTTGGCTAAATAATAAGCTGCAATGGAATTGAATAGTGCGGTACAGTCAGCACCGAGAATGAAACAAATAAGAAGAAAAACATTTTACAAGCAACAATAATTGGCCGGATACGAACAGATACGTAACAGAAGGATAGGAAATATCTATAGAAAACGTTCAAGCTCCGATGACAGAAAATATTCATCGTGAGGACAGTACGTGATATCGCAGCGTTAAATAACATCACCTCATCGGAAGGAAGAAAAGAGGGGAAGCGACGAATCATAGCTCATCGTGAAGTAAGTTCACGAATTGGAAATTTGTCCCTAAGTGTTAACGTAAGAGGTCATGAAACTTCGGACTTGGGTCACCTGAATGTTCTGAATCGTGATTGCTGGTAAATGAAGGTACGGTTTAAAAGCCAGTCGTCCAAGGAGCGGAAAAAGGTCATCATATCGAACTGAATCGTGCATTCCCGAAGAATAATCTCTTTTCTCCCGAGGAAGGTGGCGATTAAAATGATAAATAAACACAGTTGGCTTTCACTAATGTTCACTCGATTAACAGAATGATGCTTTTTCCAAGTAGAAACAAACTACTATATTTAACCGCAAATTATCGCGCACTAGAAATAAAACCGATAGTTGTAGAAATTCCTGAAGAGAAAATAAAGCAATATGGCAGAGAATTCACGGGTGAAAAATCATAAAAATGAGAAAGCTTAAAAAATCATGCGTGGTCCAACACTTTTCGAACACTGTTCTATGGTTCTCACAACTTAGCCAAGACATTTCAGGAATTTTGATTCGCACATTTCTCTTCTCGTTTCCAAAAGCCTACAGTGGGATTTTATCCACTTTTATCACGTTTGAACACGAGCAATAAGTGTTACAGTCACGGCCCCACCAACTACCGACACGACTATCGTAGTTTGCTCATTGAATCACTTCGATTTGCGCACATTATATTCATTCATACACATTCACCTTCATCAGACAAGCTGATGCTCGAAATCGTAAGACGGTAGAAATTACCATTAACAAATAGATAGTACCAGTTTGGAAAGGGTCTCTCAAGTAGTTCGAAAGTACATTATGACAGTCAGTAAATTTTTCTTCACCGCGAACTCCAATTATATGAAGGTCAATCAACTGAACAGTATTTTCTAGGTGAGATGAGGTTGCGACCTCGGGAACGTTTAAGGAACCGAAATGAACAGTTCTAAAGAACCGTTATAAAGCTTCAACTACGATCATTACTATGTTACTGAACATAATCAACGGGTACTCCTATACGGACAATGGAAACGTGCACTAACTTCTCCACTATATAAAATAAAAATAAAAATAAATTGAGACGGGGTGAAAATAATTTTAATAATTGAAAGAGACAGAGATTCGAAAATTCAATCTAAGAATGTAGCCAAATTGAATATTCAACTTCCCAAAATAAAAATAAAAAATAGATTTACAAAAACCGATTGCTAACCCTGAAAAATTTTGATTCAGCGCAGCTTTAACTTCATAAAATTCTTCTTTGCGGATAAAGTGACACTAACTGACGATTTTTTTCGAAAAAAAAATTAAAATTAATTCGCACTCTGGAAAACCCGTTTTAGTATTTGCCTAATCATACGGCCCTGAAGCATAATGAAGCCGAATTCGGCTGAGGAAAAAATTACCGGAATGCTAATTTCCTAGAACGGCAGAATGCTCGAGAAACAAAACAGAAAAAAAATTTAGAAGACATTCTATGAAAATTCAACGAAAATTATCAATTCAACGAGCAACAGCTGCTCAGTAGAATTAAATTATATTCGAACAATTATTCTCGCGTTGCTCCAAATTATTGAAACGACTGAATTATACTTGTATACGTAAATAAATTACTTATGAAGCACTGCTCGATTAAACGGCTGTTAAATTAGGGATGCATCCAAGTAGCAAAAAAAAAAAAAAATGCAACATTGAAACTATCAAGGGAGAAATTGGGATTTCGAGTTGAATCCTTCCACTGGAAATAGTGATGAAAGATGTAGCTCCATAAAATAAATAGACCCTTCCTCACAACCCCTCTATAAAATAAATAGATTTTTAATTTGTTCACTTCCATATTTACTCTGTTTGTTAATTATATTCGCGGTAACTACTCCTAAAACCTTCGCTACCATTCGGTGGATCGGCTAACAGGTAGTTAGTTACAAGTACTTCGACCTTGACGATGTCACATTATTACACACTCTATTCCGGTCGGTAGAAACGATGTCATTGCAATGGCACAAGGTACTGGATTGTGCTATTCGTTACGTGTCTCTGATATCGTTTTGAAAGTCCACCGATGAGCAACAGACGGATAAAAAATACTCCTATAATTGGGAATAATGAGCGATTTCCTTCGTGCCAACGAACGTAAACAATCGCGCAAAAGGTTGAGACGATTCCTCCCTAGGCTCTTTGATCTCGCTAATAATTTTTACCGTTTGATTATAAATTTGGAATGAGTCTGAATAGAAATTGTTTAAAAACCATGATGGAAGAGATAAAAAATTGAAATTCAAACATTGAAAAAAAGCGTTATTTGTGAAACGGAGATAAGTACTGGAAGAAAGAGGATAACATGCTTATCGACATTAAAAACGGGAAATGAACCCCAGCATTTAAAATGTCGGATTATCCGCTATTTTTCTATATTTATTTTAGCCAGTGATCGATTGATGAGTGCTCCCGGATATTTACAATTAAGCGGCCACTTCAATTTGACGACAGCAAAGAGATTTTTGTGGATAATATGTAGCTAAACTTTAAAATAGGTAGTAGTTAAATGGTAAACATTTTTTAAAAATATCTGTACTTCTGTCCAACTTTTAAAATTCGTCAGCGGGGTCAGGTATGGAAACGACCGCTTGAAAGCGGTCCAAAATATTGTCCGAAACGTGCACTGATTGATGTACTCTATTGATTTCATTTCTACCCGAAAGCTTGTTTCCGCTTAATTGAGCTACATGAGTAGGTGATTAATTAATAATGCTTTTTTTCTACACGAAGGGAATACCACAGTTATAAAAACTTGATGAGCCGGAGACGGGCGTTTTTCCTCTCTTGACAGCGTGTAATTGAGTGACTCGTTTGCGCGTTCTTTTACTGAAGAAAGGAAGTCTACTTTGGTGCCTTGTAATTATCATGTCAAACATCGAGAAATCACAGGCGCAAATGTGAATATTAACGCAGAAAAGAAGAAAGCCTGTGGTGTTTAACTTGAATGAGCATGTAACCTTGATGGTCAGTGATCAATCACGTATAGTACAGAAAGTAGTGGTGATGATTTGTTGTGCAGTCTGTGATGTTTGCTGAGTATTATTATTGATGCGAACGTGACCAACGTTAGTGAGCACTTAATTTTTTTAAGCGACTTCAAAAAAGAGGGGCGTGTAGGCTTCAATTTTTCTTATAAAATGATGCATCTAATATACTATCAAGTTGATATGGTTATGCTATGCAGGTATATTTAACAATAATTTTGACTGAAATTTTTAAGCTCAATCAAATACGGCTGTTGCGCATTTTTATTAAGAGATCCTTGATTTATCGCAGCTTGTGAAAACGGTTTACGAGTTTCCTTCGTACATCACATGATAATTAAAAATTATGATATCGCTTCGAAAGAGGAAAAATTTTCACTGAAATAAATTAATCCATTTTATACTAATGTTATTTTTTTATCAACCGGAGAGCCAAAATATTGATTGCATAGAAATAATTTTTTATATGTATCTTACAAATATGATTTTCTAAAAAAATACGAAAAAGTAGCTTACCATATTTTTATGCGAAACGACACACATTGTCGAAAAAATTGTAATCCTTATGGCACATGGTTCTATGGCACAGAACAACACAAAAAACACTCGAGACCCAAGAGAGAAACGTGATAAATAAACAGGGAAGAAATAAATAAGTCGATTTACAACAGCTATCTAAAACTAAAATTTGGCACAGGGAAAATGTTTTACACGTATGTTTTGGTTATATCTGCGTACGCGTAAGGGTTTGATTGTTTGCTCGGGAGAGGTAGCGTGGCTAACCGGCGCAGGGGACAGTTAGCGAAAGACTGAAGAGTCGAGTTCGGAGGAGGAGCCTGGGCTTAGCGTGAACTAGCAGACGAGGAAAAGGACGGTCGAAAACAAGAGGTATAGGCTGGGCAAGGGTGGGCGCAATGCCGGTGCGCACAAGCAGAACGCGCGCAGCACTCAGTTCCTCGAGCAGAGTAGAAATTGAACTTGGAGAAAACCCATTAGAAATATTCCCTATCCGAGGGTCATAAGCGTCAAGGTCACAGGGGAACATGTTCGGACCTTAAGACCATTAATGTTTGATGATGCGATTTGAAAAGAGAAGAGGGCGTAGTGGCACAATAACTGTAGTGGCTAGTTCATGTTGAGACAGGAAACAATCTAGCTCCAAACTATGAAGCTTCCAAACACTACAGACAACAATTAGGACTCCAATTCATCTAATCAAGCTTACTCAGAATGAGAAGTTGATCAACGTCTGATAACATTAATCAGGTAACGGCAAGGTAAAAGAGAGTTATGATTTGTTTTTCTTCTTTTCATTAACAATTTCATTAATTAATCCACATTGTTCACATTAGAGCCTAAATGTTCACTATTTTCCACGTTTTTGTAGCATTCTGATTTTTCCGTGCTAACCAATTTTAGATAGTCGGCGAATTGCACCGAAGTGCCTCTTCACTAACCAAAATAAGGGAAATAAGGGTTCGTGCAGACAAGAAATGTCACTATGGAAAACAGCGCTGACACGGCTATTCTAAAACACGGAAAAGCGGAAGGAAACGATCATCTGGCGACACCGAGGAGAACATCTTCACTTATTTTCACACACGCAATGTTCCGTTCTAGTCCCGTGTCTGACCGAAGACTCATCGAGCATTTCTTTCCAGTCAACGGACATGGCATCCTTCTGTCGTCGAGACAATCTGGCCAACGAAAACGTCCCGTCGACACGGTTCTATAAGAATCGTAATTTACTACACACAAGGGTCTCGTGATTCTTCAAAATCGATTGGTCACGTTCAGCTTAAATGGCAACAAGCAGAGACGAAGAAAGTCCGAACTTAAGTCACACACGTCCATTCTCAAAAGTTCTATAAATTCTAACTATTCCATGCGTTGAACCCATAATGTCAATTTCCAAACCCGTGTAAAGTACGGTCAATCGAACTTAATTTAAATTTGAAATAAAATAGAAGGATATAAAGAATTTTTACCTCGAGAAAAGAGGGCCTTCCTTATGGGGCTAACAGCCCCTCAGCTCAGACACCTGTAAAATAAAAAACAATTATAGTAAAGAATTTTGCAATCATCTGACCAGTTTTGGGGTTGATTTGTATAACATCAGATACATCTTGGTGAGAACAAAAAATCCTCAGCTTGTCACCTAAGGGAAATTCCTGGGAATAACTTACACACGAAACTAAAGAACAGTGTAGTACAATATAGTGACAAACGGTGTTAACAAACAGTAGGACGATCGTAAAGTTGACTGAAAGCGTGAGACTCAATTAAATCTCAAGCTGGATTGGCATCGCTTCGGCCAGCAAATCAAGAATGGAATGACTGCCTTGTTAGCCTAACAAAGCATTTAGAAGAGCTTGTTAACGGTTAAAAAACCAAATGAGTCTTATCTAGAGGTTCTTACACGAGACAAATTACAGCGAGTTGAATAACTTCGATTGAGCAACAGTCGGACTTAAGGGTTAATGTCGGACGTTAGGGCCAAGGTGAATGACGGTTGCTTATAATAGTAATATCACACGCTGAACTTCGATGTCATTGAAATTTTTAACCTAGTTCAAACAGTTTTCTTCTTTTCCGTAATCACTGATCAAAAACAAAACAACTAAACAGACGAAGGTCAAAAAGCATTAAATTGAATTCACGTATCAGATTAGCAACAAAACGATACCATAGCAATATACGTGACCTGGATTTCTTCAGTTCACGTCTTGCAGATGGCGAAGTTGGCTTGAAAACTTGGTCACTACCGATAAACGATCTAAAAACCATCTTGACCGGCTCGTGAGGCTATTAACAATTTGTAGGAACAGAAGAGCACTGCAGAGATAATGATAGAAGAGTGGTTCAAAGCCTGGGACGTGAGATGATCAACCTGATTTTACAGAGCGGAAATTGGACATCGCGTGGAGAACAAATACATGAAGAAATTGCAGATATAGGTCGAGTGTTTCATACTGAAGTCGCTCAATAGATTAATTTCCCTCACTCGATCTTCTCCATTTTTTCTAGCTTTCATTTCAAAAACAAGGAAGAATAACGATTATCACTGGTATATAATTGGTGTAGCGAAACATATTACCCTTTGATATGTTTAATTTATTTGCAAGATGAAGCAAACTCACCAGAGAAAATGAAGTCGAAATAGGGTAGATAGAAATTAACTTTGTTTTGAAATCATAATCAATTTTCCTCACACATTTAAACGGGTGAAATTTCGAAAACATTATACAAAACGGTTTTTGGAAGAAATTCCAGTTTAGCGGAAATGTACAACAAATCTATAATAGTAGAGGCAGCGATCCCGCTCAACTTTTATCGAATAGGCAGACCAGCGTGGGAACGAAAGTTTGCAGCGGTCATGCAGACGTGTAGGTGTTATTCGTGACATGTGAACTAGGGAAGCCATCTCCAACGAGCATGTCAGAGAAGTGACCGAAGAGATATAGGTACCTTAAGGCATTGAGCCAGAATACAGGGAAACTGGGCGCTAGCGTGCGATTGGTTGCATTGCTTGTAGCAACTGCACGCTAGCAAACTTGCATAAATAGGAAATCAGATCAGGAACGAGCGTTGGGTAATGTGGCATTTTTGTTCAACATTACTGACATTCTCCAACAAAATCTAAGATCAAGAGAAAAAGTAAACAAAAGGCGCGAAATGGAGGGAACTCTGATGACTACTATATTTATCTAGAAATATTAATTAGGTAATAAAATTAATATGAAACTAATTTTTTTGGAAGAATTGAGGGACCGCACGGCTAATCCATATCAACTTGCAATTCTATCGAAGAAATACACCTCACTCGACCTAAACGTTACTTTAAATCGGACTAGGTATCCTATCAAGGCGACACATGAATTACGTTCACTGCAACGGTACCGTGATAAGCGTGCAAAAGATTGCATAAGGATAACACGAATGTCCAAATGATGAGGGGTTAGGTTTTTTCTATAGCCCCTCACAGAATCGTACTGGACGTGTTTGTATCATTTGAACCCGCGCTAAATAGGCTTTAGGTAACAAAAGGATAGCAGTCTCACAATTCTGACGACTCCAATTGAGATCGAAAAGCGACAAAATAGAGCAGAGGCGTGCTCGAATTTTCCCGAAACGAAAAACAACGTACCCTCTAAACAAGACATAGCTAATCAAATGCCGACAGTTTCATTCGCCTACTGGCAGCCTATTCTGTTACAAGCACGTGTGGTCAATTGAACGCGGAGGCTTTTCTTTTCTTCAAACTTGTGCAGCTCTAACCAAGGCAAAGTACAGGCAAAATCTGGTCTCGTGGTTCACGTAAGGGCACAGGCGACCGAACCTCATAGTGACAACATTATACATGATACATTTTAATGCGTAAATGAAGTAAAGCAACAATTTTATAACATTTTTTCCTTTTTTCTATTGTTATTTTCTTGTTAGCTAATTTTCGCAGAAAATAATACTTTTTGGTAACGTCGACAATTGAATTTCGACTCGAACACACGCACAAAATCAATGCATCAGAGCATTGAAATCTATGTATTTGTAACGCTCAATCGAATGAGACTATTGCGGTATCTTCATTGGTTCTCGTGTTATTGCAGTTTTATGGGATTTTTGACAAATGTATTTGTAATGTATGTATGTGAATGTACATGTGATGATGATATAATGTCTATATTCGTTGTAATATTCAAATACTCCCCTCTTCTATGAGCACCTAAAATTCGCACGTCCAGCAATGCTGCATGACTGAAACTTTTTATCAAAAGCTTGACAAATTCCCAAAAAAAAAAAAAAATTAAAAACACTTTTTTTGTCAAAAAAATTTAAATTAACCCAAACAATTGTTCAAAAAATTATTATGTGGACAAAAGCGAACCTTCGGGCAAATAATGTTACTGCTGTAAGGAATTATCAGCCAGTTTAAATTTAATGATATTAATCGGAGAAAATATTACAAACCCTAAATAAACAGTGATGATGTAGACTTTTTTTTTTTTTTTTAATAATTAGCGCTAAATGTTTATGGTTAAAGATCCTATTTCTTGTAGCGTCAAGAGTCCTCTTAATCCATTTCGGCTAAAGTAACAGTTGCGCAAACCCTCGCACAGAACGCTTCAACAGACACATCTTTCATCAGTTGCACGTGCGGTACGATTTCCAAATGACTTCATGTGTAGGGTCACGTGGAGAAGCCAGGGATGCAAAGTAATGTGAATCAAGAAGGGAAATGGCAGATGGCGTAAAATATTTTCACAGGCTAAACCATTTGGAACTAAGCAAGACAAAAAGGTTTGTAATGATCGGTATTTTTTCACGTTCAATGAAAACCACGAAAAAGTGCCCGGAAAATCTGGAAAATTAGATCTGCGAGGGCCATTAGCGAGTTAAGAGTAAAGGTTAAATCAAAGGTAGGTCAATATTTCACCAATGTACCAGCAAAATTAGCCAACGTACATGATAAATTGTAGAAGTTTTACAAGCGTAATATGAGAGCGAATGACTCAGGAGAAACTCATTCATTGATGGTTACCACTCACCAAGTGGTGAATATTCAGATGTATATTTTTGCATTCATCAGATGCAACACTTGTACAAATTTTGCCAAATAATGACACTCGCGTAGAGCTCGCATAAGAACTCTGAAGTGGTAAAAACTAATTTCAACGGCGTGAAGCGTTTCATTCGCGACTGCCTTGATCAGTGTTTCTGTGGCACACGCACATATCACCAACTTCACACGCAGACGCTACAGAATAAGAAATACCAGTCATCATTCACTTCATAGAAGCCGCACAGAACACTGGAGGAAAGTAGCACGCGTTAAGTATGCGCTTCAACATAAACCATCGACTCCTTAGTCAGCGAAAAACTTTTACTTTGCCTTTTCATTTCACTCAGTACTTTTCTACACGTTAATAATACGCAAAGATATAAACGTAACGTTAAAAGATAAGGAAGAACGTACCAAATGATAAAATAGCGGATAATAATTTTTAATGGCCGTTGCTTCAAGAAATTTCACCAGATCGACTTGTTTAGACCGAACAGTGTGAGCGGTGACTATCAAAATAACATACGACTACGACCAGCATTCAAGTTTTACAATTTTGGGTTATTATTAACAATAAAACATTGTAATCGTCCAAAAAAAATGTCTAACCCATCAACATTTTGGATTTTACGTTTAAAGGTTTGCAGAATCCGAATATCCAATAACAAAAATTCGTTCCGCCCGCCGTCAACACTTTTCTGACGAAACTATAATAGCTAAATACTAAGGGAAGCTAAATGTAGCTAAACTATAGTGGTGTGCACACAGAACTTCCATGTTTGAGTCGGCAACTTAGTATCCAACAACTGTTATTGAAAAACTAGCCAGGAGAACCAGAAATAGAAACACGCTCGAATTAGGTGAGTGGAACGGAAGTGGAGTATGTGAGCATAACGATACGACACAAGTTTTGTAAAATAGAATCACTTTTCCAGCGAGGAGCCCCAAAAATTCGAAAACGCTCCAAATAAAATAATTGAAAATGCGCTTAGAGAGGAAGTACTGAGTGTGATACAAAACATAAAAAACAAGCGACGTTCAGCTGACATAAAGACAGATTTAAACTCCTCCAGGGTGGAAAAATATTGAAACTTGCGGTCTGTAAAAATCAAAACATTTACAATATGCGATTAACCCGGAAGTACGGAATGTGACCAACGAGATAAAAATCAGCCTCTATCATCCGCCCTCCCGGATATTTCAGGACCTTGAGCGAAAACTCAAATACAATAAGTTTTACGGCCTGTAAAATAGAAAAAAACTTTGAACGGTTATATCTCGGAAGTACGGCGTGCTATCCTAAAACTGGAAATGGCTAGTTTCGCACACTCACTAGGAGAACATTTCCTGAAAGTTTCATCGTTTTACATTCATTTTTCAGGGAGATACAGCGATTTATGACACTTTTTGACCACAGACACACAGACACTTGTTCTGAAAGTGTTTCCGAGTGGAGGAACTATACAAATTTCTTCCAAATAGACATCCGTAAAGTACTTTACAACGTAAACGTAGAACTGAAAAAATTTTGTCAAAACTTTTCTGACGAAACACTAAAAATTTTCACCAAAAATAAATCTTGGTCTGACAATGGCTCTAGTATTCAACAAAATCGCTACCTCAATTTTAAGAGTATTATTGGAGGTTTTTGAGGGCGAGAAAATTCGTATTTTCCAACGATTTTACGACGAAGGTGTATTTGGTACCTACCAATTTCTATAAATTTTTGGACACTGAATCGAATGAGACTATTGCAGCGTAGCTTTAATGGTTGCGATAACTTGAGAACGATTAAGTAGGTTCTCAAGTTATCGCAGCTTTCGTGTTGAATTTTCGAGATTTTCGTCGATTTAAAAAAATATATAGCTTCCACTATTCCAAAATATGTCAATTTGACATTAAATTCAACTCTCATCAAGAAACGTGAGTGTGAGCATTCATTCTTACCATGTGAGGGGGTTTTAAAATTGGTTTTCATTCGGGCCAAGTTGGTAAACAGGTGCAAATGATTAATAAACCTACCCTGACTTTTGACACGAGAGTTATTAGAGAAATTAAATTAATGGTCCGATAGGATGCATTACCAGCGAGAGAATTGAAAGCGGCATTTCCTCAATCATTCACGCGTCAAGGTGGACAGTCCTGGAAGCGGACGTCACGTGCTGATGACTAACTCGCACCAGAAAATAACCAGAGGACGGTCTTGGGACCCTGGCTTCCATCGATCATAGGCCACAGACAGATACTCGAATGAGCAACCTGCCAAGTGCTTAAAGCCCAACAAATAACTCTAAGTCTAGACAGAGCTCGCGCATTCATGTTTATAAACGGAGAAGTAAATTCCATCCATCCACGGCTATAAGTTACCCTAACAGGGGAAGAAATTAATGGCGATATTTATGGTCGTGAAATGAACGAAGAGTTATGAGAGTTATCAATTGCTATCCATTGTCAAATTCGTGTTGTAAGTGGGCACTATACGAACGTAAAGCCCTTGTTACATTGCTGAGTCAGCGGTCTCTTATGAGAAAGATACAACCTTGTAGATACGTTATCTCGAGAAGCACTTTCGATCCTTCGGGCATCGCAAGGTCAAAAAAAGGGCGTAGGTCCATGTGGTACCTTAAGCCTAATAAAAAGCAACTGCCCATCAGAGCCAATGTGAAGTATGTCATTTTCGCAATCTATAGTCAAGCTACGACCGGCTGTTTCTTATTATGCAGTTCGCAAGCGTAATTCCGAGACCACCCAACAATTGAAAACAGTTTACCTGTCGATTTTCAAGAAGCCGAGCTCAATTATTATTGCCCAGAATGTTTCAACACGATTAACGGCACACTTCACATTAACTTCTTGGCAAACGGTCTGCAACACGAATAGAAATTCCACTAGTCAATCATCTTCAAGGAGAACAAGACTTCCATTTATAGATAGCAAAGGAAACAGAGAGCGGTACATTTTCAACATTATATGAACGTCTTCTTGTATTTAAACTTTTATTCATCAGCTGAGATGAACATTTCCAGTAGTAGAGTGTTCGTAGGTGCAAAAAGAAGTTACCGCTAGGTACGACGCAATAAGGCGTTGCCCCAACTGTAAAACTTTTCGGACAAGACAAATTCGGAATTGTTTTAAATATTTTTCAAATAATCAAATTTCCATTTTTCGAATCACAATAATTTTAAATCATCTCCAGAATCACCTAATCAAATTGATTTGGGACGATCTGAAATTGATTTGGGAATCTCATTAAATTTTTCCTAATGTGGTCATTTGAAACTCCGATGTGGTTTGAACAGTTGTAATTCATCTTGAAAAGTCCTGATTTAACGAATCAAAAATGCCAGCTGACTGGCACGACTAAATAATTACCGAGTTCCTTCAAACAACCTCTTGAACAGTTGATTTTTTAGTTAGGTATTAATTATTTTTTGAGCTGGCAGCGAATGAAGTTATCAAGATCGGTTAGCGTTTCTAACGTTAAAAATGCAGAAAATCCAGGAAAATGTCACTAAGAAGAGGAATTTTAGATAGACCGCATTTTTTGAAATATACTTAGTCAGGCGACTAGTATCATTGCAACGGTAAAGGATAGTATCATCCTCCGGTCATTATCATTATTCATCGACGGGATGGAATTCGCAGAAACATCTGGCCAATAACTGATAACTGGGTTAGTACGAGTATTCGACAACAGCGGGCTAAGGTGTGTTGCAAAGCTCCATAGAAAGTTAGATAAGTGCCAAGGAAGGCGAGGTGTGCGAACGGCCAAGGTGAATCACCTTAGCACTTCTAGCGGATCATTGCTACGACAATCCTGCAAGACAACTATGATTATCAATGTAACTCTACCTTGAGAAAATGCGAATGAATCCAGCAGCTGCGACGTTATTCCTCAACATTGGCACATAATCAATCGCGGAATGCACAATCGCGCGAATTTACCGAACAATGATTAATTTCACATCGAGCCGAGAGAAACGCGAAGAAATACACGGCAACCAGACACAAACTGAACCATTCCTATCCCCTTCCCTGTAAACACAGACGCCATTGAATCGGACGACGAGAGCGCGTCTCACGGCAGGTTATACAACTAATGAACGTGGTAGGTTTCACCGACGGCCAAAGAGCAACCCACGTGAGAATTCAAAAATTCGAAATAACTGCTTTGAAAAGAATTCAGGATTACCATTTTCCAAAGATGTGGAAAATATGTTCAACAGAATGGTTAATTACATCATTAATTTAATTTTTCAAAACGTTTGGGTTAATTTTAGAGCGCCTCTACCGAGTAAACTGAGAAGCTCTTACCAGGAGAAATAATTTATTGTCAAAATTGAACATATCTCGAAAAATCAAATTTGAATACATCTAATAGATTATTTTCAATATACTTATATTCTAATAACTGTAAAGAGGAGAAAAAAATATTTTATGTAGTTGGCACAACCTTTTTTAATGAACGCACAACCTTATCTATCAGCTGCTTATCAGATTATGTAGAAACTGACGATTGACAACGAACTTCGTCGTTACTATTTGAATAGTTAAAATTCGCAGCATACTTGACTGTAATTTTCTCCAAAACTCAATATTCCTAGATTTACAGCCGATGGTTTCAAGGTTAAGGTGGAAATTATCCTACTAATCTACTATGTCAGAAGACGATGACATTGATATTGGCCGGAGGACATGGGAAAAAGCTTCTCAACCTATTCAACAGGTGAATTATTAGCAATCGAGTTTCCATGGTTTTATACTCTGTGATCTAATAATATATGTTGTGTGAATCAAGAATCGTGGCTCTTTTAGCCATTTGTTATAAGTGTTTTTGACGCACCAGCTGATAGGTGGTAAAAACTGAAAATGAAGTAAAAGTTGGTACCTAAGGAGCCGTCAGAGAGCAGTATGGTTGCTTATACGATAAGCAGTAAAGACACGAGTTATAACAGGTTTCAGACCACCCATAACAGGTTTCAGACCACCCATAACAGACATTGGACACAGAGCACATTGGGCACAAGAGCTGATCACGCCGTGTCCACTTACACAGATTTGTATGACGAATGATATATCACACGCTATCGATTACATTTATTATCCCTTTCATTGCTAACTGCCTTGTATTAAATGGAGCGGAATAGTTGAATGAAATGTTGCTTCAGTAAAAATGATTTTTATTTTCTATGAGTAGTTCAACCTGGACTAAAATTGTGAACTCTGGTCTAGTTGCTAATTTTGCTCTTGGTTCCTGTTGTTTTTCAGGATGCGTTCAGGGAAGGATTTGAAAAAGGGCATCAGGCTTCATTCCAAGCTGGGTTTGATGAAGGATTTTCCAGAGGCTTCAGCCGAGGTTTCAACTTGGGATTTATCAACGGCGTCCTCAGGTAATTATTAGCTAAAAATTAATTCTTAAGAAAAAAAAGTATTCACAACTCTAGCCAAAGAACTCTAGGTAGGGCCTTTTTATTAGTGGACCGATGAGATTTTGTTAGAATTCATCCCCTACTGTCGATCGTAGTTTAATGTTCCTAGGAAGATTCTGTACCTATATTTTATTCTGAGATACTGTTCCAAGAATTGCTTACTCCACAGTTGACTCATTGTTCTACCTCTGATTTCAGGGTGGATAAAGAACTGAGCACCCACAAATTTCAGTTGCCGGTGAACGATTGCCCACATCGTGGCAACTGCGTCATTTGTCCTTCCACTAACGAGCCAATCACGAAAGAACTTACGGCTAACAGTTCCCTATTACTCAAATCGGTTGAAGATGTGTTCCTACAAGAAGAAAAATATGACAAAACCTTAAAGAATTTTGAAATTGTTAGTCAATTGTTTTGTGATAGTGATCGAGAGGAGATCGAAGTAAAAACATAGTTTTCAAAGCTTTTATTTATATTATTCATCGCTCATATTTTTCACTGTGATTATTGTTAGGTGGAAAGAGAGCTGTTGAAATCATATGACAACCACCACATGAACAATGGCTGACTGACAGCTATCGATAGTAAAATGTACATTTTCCTTTTACTCGATGTGAATGACGATGCTCCAGCTGAATAGCCGGAGTTTGGCTCGTAAGTGCACATTACTTGATATTTCAACGCTCTTATCAAGAAGAACACAATGGCAATGCTGAAGTATAACAAGCTAGCATAGTAGCCCTTGCGTTGAAACGCAATACTCAACAAAATGCAGGAGATGATACCAATGAATTTGTAACCAGCGAATGACAGTAGTTCAAAAGAATTAAGACTGGTTTGCACGTTGAAAATGTAGATTGAAGCCAGTTGAATACCAATTTCGACAATTATCCACGCAATAGCTTGAGTCGCACAGATTGCCAGAATGTCAGGCTTGAATCTAAAAAATAAATAAAAAGAAATTAGCTCGATACAGAAGAAATTAGAGTAACTTTCACTTAGCTGCATAATTCGGAATAAGAATAAACTGCTTTTCTCCAAGCTCTAATTATTGATATCTCTTAGAAATAGAAAGGAAAATGAGGCAAGGATAATTCTGAGATAGACTATGAAGAGAGGTATTTTAGAAGATGCATATACAAACCTGTCTTGTGTGCCCAATGCGAGTCCAGCTACTAATAGATAAGTTACGTAAGCCATCAGTGGGATGTACAGGTCAGGGCTGTTGATATCATCGCGCGGCTGAGCAGGTCCTCCATTGACGAACTTCCTCGTCCAATCTCCATGAGAAAAGGGAAATACTAGCAACTTCAATTTTCCGCCAACATAACCTGTGTCAACGGCGAAGTAGTGCTTCAAACGAGAGACGGACACGTATTTATTCAATTCCTTGTCAACCATTTCTTTGCCAGTATCCATAAGTTTGTTGCCGTAGAGCATGGCAACGTCGGCGACCATCGGGTTGGAAAACAGCTGCTCCGGATTTGGCATGTAGGGGAACTGGTTCATCGGTACCTGACCAGGCGTAGGACCTGGGTACCCGTATCTGTCATGCAAAAATCAAAATTACTCATAGAGAGGGGTTTGGTTGGTTGAAACACTACCCGGTTAGAATGTGCAATTAGTTAGAACTCGAGCAGAAAGAATTTTATAAAATAAAAAAACAAGACAAGGTGACCAACCATCTTCTGTGTTGGCTACTTCCAGGTGCTCATAAGAGTCACCGTTTCAATGATAGTTTGAGACAATTAATGAGGCATGATTCTTGTCAAACTTGTTTGAAACAGACGAATGATTGTGCCTAAAGATTAGGAAACTCGACGACAACCATAAATACCCCTACAGCTTCTTCCAAGAGCTTGAGGAGGCTGCAATTCATCACTCTCAAGCTTGAAAATGCAATATATTGAATATTCTCGATTAAATATTAAATCATCAGTATTCAAACAGAATTACGAGCATTTTCATTTCTGCAATGCAAAAATCGGTGTTAGAGAGTTAGTACCTAGGGTATTGAGGTCCGCCGTACTGCATGGCGGGGTCCATTGGATAGTCCTGATATCCTGAATACTGTTGAGGGCTCGGCTGACGATACCTCTGATCTTGTTCTTCCTGAGGCGTCATGTTCGGGTCCTGTGGATTACGGAATCCGTATCCTGGACGCTGGTTTGTGTTCGTAGGGTAGCTCATAGTGATATTCGTCTTCAAATAATTCTATATAACATAACGTTGTACCTGAAAGGTCTCTTCACCTGGGGAATTTATTAGGCGAAAGCCATGAGCAACAATTTACAAAACAGATCTCACGTATGTTAGTGTTGGGGGACGGACACACGGATTACAGATTTCACAGTTGAGCAGAGTCTGAGATTTATCAAAATCCAGTCACGAATAGATAAGGAGAGATAAGACTGCCGATGCAGCCAACACCCAAAAATAGTAAACTTTGACAAAAGCTAAGCCCAGGATTTTGTCTTTAAAATTAGGACCTTTTACGTTTTTTACACATTTTATATTCTGCCTCGTAAAAATCGACTCCATTTGAAAGAATCTAGAAGTTGATGACAACACTATATTGAAGTTATGTCTACCGTGAGAGAGGACTAACATTTTACAGCAAAAGACTTACAGCAAAAAGCCTTGTTGTTGTTTGGCGTGTCGCTGATCCAGGTAAATTAATTATTTCTACTGATTTTTTTTTAAGCACAATTTCGCTCTTCATTTACAATTATTAATTCATTTTTAAGTCATGTCTATAACACTAATAATTCAAGAAAAATTTATAGAAACCTTTAAATTTCGTAATTTCACTTGACATTATTTTCCTAGACACAGTGCTTTTATTATTTTTCGAAATCAGACTGAAGGTAATTTTTAGTAGAAAACTAGTTTTCCTAAACGATATCATCATAATTATTTTTTCTATAAAAACCATGTGTTATGGCCCATCAAAACTAAATCAGCCTTTCTGATCTGTGATACTAGTTATTTTAGCTGAGTTTATTACTTCCATATTAGCGTAGTAAAAATGGAAGTACTGTGATCGTCCGAAAAGTCCAATTCTGAACGGAGGTGAATTCGGAAGAAACTTGTGTAGTATTATAATCAGAAACTTTTTGTGCCCGTCTATTTGTGGTCAAAAAGCGACATAAATCGCTATATCTTCCTGAATGACATTCCCAGGACATGTTTTCATAGTGAATGTGCAAAGTTAGCTGTTTCCAGATTTAGGATAACACACAGTACTTCAGAGGTATAACCGTTCAAAGTTTTTTTCTATTTTGATTTTTACAGGCTATAGGTAATTGTCAATATTTTTAAACGTTTGAGGTCTCTAAATGTTCGTTATGGCAAGCCGATGACCCTTGATTTTTGATCCATTGGCTCACACGCAGTACTTCGACGTTATGAGCATTTTTCGCCTTTTCACTTGTGCGTGTTTTGATTTTTGCTGGCCGCAAATAATCGTCCGGTATTTGAATTCTCAATGTCTTGAAATACCCGTGAGGGCAGATGAAAGATGGTTGATTTTTATCTAGTTGGTCTAGTTGCATTATTAACCTAATTGGTGTGAGTTTCTATTTTTGATTCTCCTGGCTAGTTATGTATAACAGTTGTAGGTTACTAAGTTGCTGTCTTTGTATGAGTTTCTTGAGGATATAATATATTATTTCAATGTACCCGTCACCGATTCAAACATGGAAGTACTGTGTGATCTATGCACACCACTGGTTTTATGTTGAGAGAAGAACATAATTGTGATTCTTTTCCCGTTAGCCTGTTGTAGACATAATGATGTCTGTTGTGTATTTGTGTTGGATGAGTTTGATGACAGCTTTTCCATTATTTCGTGTACCTCTTTTGCCTAAAATGCCCAAAAGTGGTTGTTGGATTTGTGGGAAAAAAAGGGAGTTGTGGTCGCCCCTGAACCTTAAACAGTAGAATTGGTACATCCAATCCAACAATTGTTCCAGAATGGGAGACAATGGAGAGCAACCTACTCAGTACAGATGGTATGCAGAACGTGCAAAAACTGGGCGTGCTGCTTGCAAAAAATGTAAGCAAAATATTGAAGCGAAATCGTTGAGAATGGCGAAGGCTGCGCCGAGCCCGTTCGGATCTGGCGAACAGATGATGAAACAGTGGCACCATTTGGACTGCATGTTTTTGGTAATGTTAATTCGCATTTTGTACTCCTCAAATCATAAATAGCCCATGTGTATTACGATTTCAAGTGATTTTCGGATTTTCAAAGAGTGAACACGCAGTTTTACTCCTCTCATACATTTCTCAACTTTATGACTCACTATTATTTCTAATCTTAGGTTTTTTCAAAACAACGGGCCACTACAGCAAAAATTGAATCAGTGGATGACATCGGTGGATGGGATTTGCTGTCGAAAGAAGACCAAGAAGAGATACTTGCTAAATTTTCCAACCCTGATGGTTAGTATGTTGAAGCTCTGGAGAGATTCACCGAATTTTCGAAGGGGAGATGTGGGAGAGTGAGATGCTTAGTTTCGCATGCTCAACTCATGTGCTTCTAGCATTTCAATACATAAAATTATTTCCTGTTCCTAAAAAATTATGCCTTGACAATTTTGCAGAAATTCGCAAAAGAAAGCAGAAACCTGAATCTACTAATAAAGTGAGTGATGAGGGAGATTCATCCATCCAGGAGAAAGATGTTCCTATTGGGGTGTCTACAATTGATGACAAACCGTCGAACTTTGTTGCTGGGCATAAGGATAATAGCTTTAGAGAATTCCGCCGATTGTGTGCTGATATTGCAAACGTCCCTGGCTACCTTGATAAAACAGCCACTGTTAAAAAATTTATTACCAAAGGAACAGATGGAGGTACGTATCTATATCCCTTCAATCATTCTTCTATGATGTTTTTAATGCAATAAAGTGCTTCACTCTGAAGAAAACCCATCATACTAGGGGCGACCATGAATATACATTTTTCTCCCGACAATGCAAGGACGGTAGCCGGTTGGGCAAAAATATTTTCCAACTAACCAATGAGTGACCTCAGCAAAGTGCTAATCGTGAGTTCTCGGTTGGCTATAAATAGTTACGGCAAACAAACCTGTGATCTATTGCTAGCTGAGGTTCAAGAAACGCGTTTTCTGCGATGTTGTCATCTTACATTATTGACAAAGTTGATCGTAGATCAAGAAACTGACCCTAAGTCTCATCTGACATATTCAGACAAAAACATAAAGACCATTCCAGTAATTTCAACCCTTCGTACTGCTAGGGGTAGATTGTACGATCAAATTCCGTCAATTTATTGACCAACCTGACAGTCGTAGAAACATCTAAAATTGTATTGTTTTCAGAATCATTCAAGGGAGATTTACTCCTCACCATTAAACTCTTATTGCCCGGAGTCATCAAGCGAGTCTACAACCTGCAATCCAAACAAATAGTGAAATTATTCAGTCGAGTAAGTGCCCGCAGGTTGTTCCTCTTGGTGTGTCACATTAAAACTAGAAACCATTGTGTGAGTATGTTCATCTTAGTTTCAACCATCTCTACTTTTTCCTAGATTTTTGGAACTGACCAAGATGAAATGCTAATCAGTCTGGAACAAGGTGACGTTGCCGAAACGATTAGGGAATTTTTCGAAAGAAGCAAGCGACTGCAGCCATCCAAAAAAAGCATATTGACGATTCAAGATGTCGACACTTTCCTTGAATATCTCGCCAAACTTACAAAAGAGGAGGATCAAATGAACCATTTTAAGAAAATAGCAGCCCAGTATGTGCTAGAGCCAATCATGATTGATCTATTCCATTTCCATAGGGATGATAACAAATTTTGACATTACAGGTGTACGTCGAATGACTTGAAACTGATCATACGTTTGGTGAAACACGATCTGAGGATTAACGCAGGTGCTAAACACATGTTAGTTGCAATTCTTTCTCTAGTCTTCTATGGTTGATCTGCTGAACAAAATTTCGTTGTTTCTTTTGAGACAGGATTGTTTAATACATTTTTAATTATTCACTTCACAGTTTGGATGCTGTTCATGAAAAAGCATATGAAGCATTCCAAGCTTCGAGAGATATAAATTCTATTGTTTCCCAAGCCAATGAGTCAAAAGCTGCCAGTAAAACTGCTATGAACGTTGGGATGAAGATTCTTGTACCAATATTACCTATGTTGGTAAGTTCATTGATTTGAACTTCATAGATGATTTTCTTGAGTAAGAAACGTTTCCCTTATGTACTTTATTAAATATTTCCCTAATCAAAATGTTTTTTGATATTCCAGGCTCAACCTTGCAAATCGTCTATGGAAGCTCTGAAAAAATGCCCTAACGGAATGTACTCTGAAATTAAGTACGATGGTGAGAGAGTTCAACTTCACAAACATGGGAATACTTTCAAATATTTTTCTAGGAGCCTCAAGCCAGTTTTACCTCACAAAGTAATACAACGAATCAATTGGTATTATTGATCGTAACATTATCGATTATTATTCTCGTTCCAAGCTAATGCCAAATGTTTTATAGGTGAAGCACTTTGAAGAACATATTCCACTTGCCTTCCCTCACGGTCACGATATCGTCTTGGACAGTGAGATTTTGATGATTGACACAACCACAGGCAATCCCTTGCCATTTGGCTCTCTTGGAAAACACAAAGTAAGCAATGGACACAAAGAAATCCCTGTAAAGTCTACCAACAAAGATATTCTCTGCTTCTTTTCACTATTTGTTGAGTGGCTTAAATTAAAAAATGGAAACCTCCCAAAAAAGTAATTTGCAAATTGAGGGTCTTGTATTTATATCGATAGTTGAATCAATATAATCTTCTTTCTACAGAGAAATGAGTATCAGAATGCCAACGTCTGTCTGTTCGTGTTTGACTGTATGTACTACAATGGACAGTCTCTATTGAATGAGTAAGTTAAAAATATTGATTTGTTTGATCCGTTGCTACCATTGATAAAAGCTTCCAGTAATACAAAGGGCAGGGAGGAATGAGTGTAAGAAAATTATGAGAATACCATTATTGAGACTTCCTCACCTAAATGGGAAATTTGCATAGATTTTCATTACGAATGTGATTATCAATAAGTATTATACGTCTCGAAAGACGCTATTTCTATGTAAAATCAAAATTAAAAAAAAAAAATTAAAAAAAAAAGTTGAAGGAGGAATTGTCGATAGAAGTGGAGCGTGATTGAAAGTAGCGGGAAACAGATGGGAGTTTTTGACGTCAAAAGCCCAATATCACCCCTCGTAGTGTCAAGCTTCCATACCACCCACCCCCACCAAACTGCTTTGCTGCCCTATCCCCAGGGCTGGAGAATGAGTGGCATGTCAGCTCCTTTAAGTTTGAGCCATTTTTTCTAATTGAAAACTTCACTAGAATATTTAATTTTTACAAATAATATTTCAGTTCTTTGATCCATCGTTCCGTTATCTCTGTGGAATGTAATTTTGAAGTAAAAAATGAAAAAGTTCAATGCAAATCCTCCATCCTTAGAATTCAGCATTATTGGGGTTTTCACGGTCAAGGAGTATAAAGAATGTGAGGTTAACCGAGCTCTACTTAAAATTAACAGAACTATTTTTGTTTGTAGAAGTTTGAAAGAGAGAAGACGAATCCTGAAGCAAAACATGAAAGAAATACCTTACAGAATCGTATTTTCAGAAATGGAAGAAATTCATGTAAGTGATTATATTTATGTTCTCATGTATTTAGTAAACACTTGATGTCCACCATGTATTGATTTGAGTAATTATTTTAGTTGTAATTTTCTTCTTTAGGACGAGAAAACGCTGGAAGAAATGATGACCAAAGTATTCAGGCAAGGGCTGGAAGGACTTGTACTGAAGGATATTTTGGTAAACGTTTTACGTGCAGTGACTTTCCAATAAGCATACCAGTTGATACATTATTTAGCATTTTAGCCAGGGTTATTTTTAACACAGAGCTCGGTCAATGAATTCCACATCCTTGTAGTTAATCATTAATATTTGCTTGATGGGATGGTTCGATGAATTGATTTCCAGAGCCCTTACGAGCCCGGGAAAAGACATTGGCTGAAAGTGAAAAAGGATTACCTATTCGATGGAGCTATGGCCGATTCGGCTGATCTTGTGGTTTTGGGTGCATGGTACGGCACTGGACAAAAAGGTACAGTTAAAAATGTTCTTGTGAATACTTTCATCATTGTATCTAAATGAGGTTTGTTGAGGAAATTGTGATACGTTATGACCTATCATTTTCAATACCTACTTGGTTGTATTTTTCACTTTTCTGATACAAATTTTTTTTACGGGTGGAAGTTGATTGTATTATTAATTGTATTGTAGGGGAAAATCCAAAATATTGTACATGATAATATATTTGATTCTACTCATAATAATTACCTTCTGATAATAGGTGGTATGATGTCCGTATTCTTGATGGGCTGCTATGACGAAGCTAGAGACGTCTGGTGTACAGTGACGAAAGTTCATACTGGCCACGACGATAGTACTTTGGCCAGACTACAGGTATATTTACATAAATAGAAATAAATTAATATAAAGAAAATATAAATAAATTCATCACCGCCCCATAATATTTAATCATGCATGTTTTTTTTATTGCACATTTTAGAAAGAGTTGGTCATGGATAAGATAAGTAAAGATCAATCATTGGTACCCCGTTGGCTGAAATGCACCAAAAGTATGGTACCTGATTTTGTTGCCAAAGATCCTAAGGTTAGTGGTCTCAATTTAGCGCAATGATTTTGTTTAGTTCGTATAAAAAATTAAACCTCTAATGCAATCGTGCTGTTTTATTGATTCTCCTTTCTGCACAGGAACAGCCCGTGTGGGAGATCACTGGCGCCGAGCTGACGAAAAATGTTGTCCACACGGCTGACGGGATCTCAGTCAGATTTCCTCGCGTCACACGTATCCGCGACGATAAAGATTGGTCGTCAGCTACTAATTTGGAAGAACTTAAAGTAGGTTTTCTTCTTATTGAGAGAGAGGCAAACTAGTTTACTGTTTTTTTTTTTAATATTTTATTTATTTCCTCCAAGCACTTTTGCCCATGCAGAGCATCAGGGTCGGATCAAACATTAAATCAACATTTTTCAATAGTCAGTATTTTTAAAATTAATTCAGGGCGGCTTTATTTAGTCAGCTAAAGGGTTTCAATAAATCTATTGGAGCTTACCAAAACCAACTCCTTTTCTCTAGGTAATTTACCAAAAATCAAAAGATACGGCCAGTTTCTCACTGTCAAGAGACCAAGGACAGACTGGAACTGCTGCACTTTCTCCTAAGAAAACGATTTCTCCGCAAAAAACGGTAACAATGTTGTTTCTAATCAATATAATTATAGCTGGACTGATTTGAGTGGTATGATTCCTAATAATTTTTAATCGGTTATGGGAATTTTCAAAATTCAGGATTTTCTATTGGCTCAATTTTTTTTAATTTACAGCGAGAATTTCTGGTCGATGATGAGGTACCGGCAAAACGACCCAGATATACTCTGAAAAGAGTGAGTGCCTTTACAGTTTCAAAATATTACAACTTGAACTTCATAATAATAAAATATTACCTTCGTCGGTTCCAGCCCTTCGCAGATCTGTTTGTGGGAATGAAGATAGTGCTGCCTGAATTTCTTTCACCCTTTCGGCAGAAAACGATTGAAAGATACTTCATAGCGTATCCTTTAGAACGTTTTCGGAATAGTTAATTGTTTCACATAGTATGAATTTAGACCTGTATAAGACGCAATCAAGATAGGGAAGGTTTTTGTAAAGATTGATCAACATAAATCGACAGTCTTTTGCCAAGTATCTCATCAATAATTCTTGGGCTTTTCGTTTCATTATTTAATATACTTGGCTAAATGGCCCCTTGATGAGGCTTACGATGCTGAAAGCGCTTGAGAGAAGTATTAAAATAATGGGTCGATGACGTCAAATATTCCTCCACCTGCAATCTGCAATAGTAAAAAGTACTTTTGTTGAAAATAGTATGAAAATGTCGCTTTTTATGGTAAAACCTACTTCTATAAAATATAATTTATATTTTCCTCAACTGAAATTCAGCTACGGAGGTGAAATTTTGAACAACCAACAGGTGAAAAAAGCGACTCACAAACTGGTTGAAAAAGAGGTATAAAGTTTCAATTTAATTCATCATGAATTTTTTATTTTACCACTAATCCGTTATGTAGAAAAAAAACTGAATAAATTTTTTTTAAATAGGCTGATGTGAGTTTTTTTACAGGAAGAGGCTGGCGCGAATCCGAAAATGATTTTTATCAATGATCTGTGGGACTGCATTAAGAAGCAGAAGCCGTTTCCAGCCACGAGCATATGAAAATAGAAAGTAACTGTTAGCTTTATTCAATCATTGAAGTAATCCACGATTACGTGTATAATTATTTGAATGCTACCTATATTTCACGATTGAACTCTTTTTTTATAAATACAGCCGGTTAATGTTATGTTAGCAGCAGCCATTTTGTAATCCTCAGTGTTCAAAATCTTTGAATTATTTTTTCTCATTTTTTCGAAGTTTTAGTTACATGATAATAATGTCCTGTAAAACTATATTAATACGCGTAAAATACGTATGTAAGAATCCTCTGCTGTTTCCAATTTGCTAATTTCCATTTAAATCACCAGCAAAAACCCAAAATCCTCCTGATTCTCAATCGACTCTTTTCCATCAACTTTTTCATGAAAATCGAACAGAAATCCTTTTTTATTGGCTTTATCCATTCGAGTGGTACTTGAAACACGAACAAAATAAACAGTTTTTTCAACCAACAGGTTTACTTCTCTTCTGTCAGAAACTTATCGAAATTACAATCTACAGCAGACCTTGTATCACAAACTAAGCAAAAAAAAGTACCTCCTTCACAAGAAAACCTAAAGACTGACGCGTTAAATTCGTAATCACATAAAGAATGAATTTTTTACAAAATCGTCAAATTTCCATGATATAATATTCAAATAATAGGCGCTTTCTACAATAATACGAGGCTCTAGGCAGGAAACGATCATTGCACAGTTCTACATTCCAACTAACTGGGAGAAAGCGAATAAGTAAATAATTGCAGGCCTCCAAACAGAATAATTCTTTCCTGCCTCGAATCCAAACGAACATTAAGAATAAGGAAAACCGTTCATTTCCAGATGAACAATCGGTAGAGATAAAAAGTTTCAATACGTGATCGGGTCGAATTTCTCCCGCACGAATTCATAGGCTTAACCGAAATCAGAATGAAAGAAGGGAAACGTCTCAGCAGGAAATTTTCTCTGTTCAGCGCCATAGTATCACATAAAACATGTTATAACACCACACATTTTCGAGAACGAATTATCAAAGCTATGAACAATACAATATTCGCTCGAGCGTTTTCAAAAAAAAAAAAAAAAGAAAGAGTATCGAATAAAGAAAATACAAAATGGCACAGATGTAAATAAAATGCTAATTTCCAGAGCTGCAATGAAAAACATTTCAACTTGAGGGAGGAAGGCACCGAAAATCCCAAAAATGTGTCTTTGGTCAATGGTAACAGATAAGACGACAATCCTATAGAAAATGTCGGCGTACTTACATGTTGAGCTTCTTAATTTTAACTAATTTAATGATATAGTAAATCGTGAGCTATTTGGAATAGCATCAGCGATCCTTATAGTAAAAATAGTGATTGAAACAGCACTTTGATACGGCAGTAGCAGCATGACAGTTCGAGAGGTTAGGAGAAAATTGCAACTTTGTGAAAGCAGTGATTGAATCGGAATTTTGCCGACGATAAGATACAATTCTTTTTCGAAAGCAAGAAAAGGGCCACAAAATCGATTTGATTAAAAAATGCCATAAATTTCACGGCAGTAATTTTTTCGATTGGTGTTACTTTCTAATAATTATCGTTCACGTGAATTAAATCGTGATACTCTTCTTGCAGGATGAAGAAGTGTAATCTCAACTGGTGCATAAACTAATGATCTAATTCTTCCCTTATGCAGTCAGAAGTAAAAATACAGAAAATAATTGAAATGCCAGTTTATTTTATTTTTTCTTCAATCTTCTTGAGTATCAATGGCGAGGGGGAATTCAGTAAGAAACTTATTCTCCAATAGTTTTATTAGCAGCAGTGTCTGGGCTCTTTAGAACTATTACGTACCGACAGCTAATTCTTCCTTGTATTTGGACTGGTCCCAAGAATCTCAATTTTTTAGAAATTAGGTAGGTAATACCAGAAAGGTCGTCATTTTTAGTGATTTGGAAGCTGAACTGAAAGCGTCAATTACTTGCAGAGAACTTGAAAGGAGTCAGGAGGTTTGTCTAGAAATTGGGCGACTAATACTAGCCGCATGTCAATTTATGTCCGATAAGAGGACGAAAATCAATACCTAAAAACTTTTGAGGGTTGGTCTGGAAACTTCGAATTGTAGAGCAGGCGTAATTCCAAAACCTATGGAAGCAATTTCATTTTTATAACACTGATAGAAGTCGGTAACTTTTACTCAGTGCTGACATATTTTGAAAGAGTGTTGGTGAAACGAGGTGCAAGGTGAATTACATTAGAAACGATACTGCCCAACTGTTGAGGCCGATTATCTTTATGTGCACCAGTTGAGAAAATACTGGGAAATCGAGATTACATTTACAGAAATGAACAAAATTCAATCGTGTCAGGTAAAAAAGTATACTATTATCTACGAAGCCTCGTCGTTTTCAATGATTTCAAATTCAGAGTCCGAATCCTCGTTGTTTAAACTTTGAAAAACTGGTTTTGCGGGCGTGAAAGCTTTGGGGAACGTACGATAAAGTGCAGACGCGACTGCATCTTTCAGGCCACTCTGGTTTTGCGAACTTGATGACGATGTCACGACGGGGTTGACTTTGGAAAAATCGAGCTCCTTGAGAAGAGAGCTTTCATCGTCGGTCGAGTCGTCATGAGATGGCATGGTCGCCTTCCTCGACGAAATTGTCGCAGAGCTACCATTGAAATGTGTAGGCCTGAAGCGCAGCGCTTCCTCAGAGTCGGACGATTCGCGAGATTCGGACTCTTGAGGAATTGTTGGGAGAAAGTTGTCAGTGACGTCAAGGCTCTCATCGTGGGCTGGGATCAACAAATCAGCTAGAGACGAGTCATCCGACGAAGGAGGTGATAGATCTATTGACAAAAGGAAAAAAATTAAACCGAATGTGATTTTAGCCCATAGTTAATGGAGGACAGTTGAAATAAATAAAACATGATGCAAAAACTTTTTTTTATTTAATGAGTGGGAAGGAAACAGCGATAGACACTGTGAAGCTGATAGTTGATAGTTCTGTGAAGACCATGCCAAGGGAAATAACAAAAAACTTTTCTCTTCCTCGTAAAGATATACAATTTTATAATGCAAACCAGTCCTAAAAGCAGAAAACTTAGTACTTACCTAGTATTGTCCAACAGTGTTAGTAATAACCAGTGCCATTCATTTACGAGCTTAAGGAACATGCAAGTAAAATTCGCGTAAAAAAAGAAAGAGAGCGTTGTTATCGATGTTGTTCATGAGATAAAGATGTGAAGCAGTTTGTGGTTAAAAAAGCGGATGCGGCTACGATAAGGCGTCAGATAATGCAGCGGTTTCGTTTCAGATAAAACAAGCTCAGACATGAAAGAGTGGGTAATATAAACACGGTCTTGTTTTGGAGCCTAGTGCCGATATAAAGAGAGCTGTGTAGGGAAAACTAGAGAAATATTAAACTTCTATGATTCATCAATCTGCATCACATGCTGGCAAAAAATGGCTTCAACTGATAAAGTAACTCTTCTAATCAATATTACAGAGCCAACAGGGAAATCAATCACAATAGGAAAAATTGATGAAACGCCATTCAACAAAAAAATTGATAATAGGGAATGAACCGAGAGCAAGATGCGAAAGAACAAATAAGTCAACGGTGCATTCTGTGTAATTTTTTAATAAAACGCCATGCGACTGTTTTTTTAACAAACTTGATAAGTAAGATCACAAGTCGGAACAATGTTGACTTAATTCTCACCACAGTTGTCACCAGCGCGGTTCAGAAGAGCGAGGTTCTCTTCGGATGTAGCGTCTGGTAAATATTCATCCACATTCACATCTGTAAACAGAATAAATATTATGATGCAACGTACAAAATGATAATTGCCAGTTCTGCTATGAGGTGCTGCATATGCTGGCAGGCATTAATGACGCAAGCTGCAAGTCGTTGATGTATACCTAATAATCCTCAATTAACAGGGCGAAAGAAGATGTCAACTTCAATTCTCTGCGGTTAAACTTTTATTGAAATTTTCAAGTGCCATCCACGCCTACGTAACTGGTGTATAATCTACAGCATGCTACATAAATAAACTTTGACGCCGGTTAATGAGAATTTGAAACTAAAGGAAATTTATTACTTGTAATACTATCAAAAGCAGAGTGCTTTCAGGTCATTTCTATATGTGGCAGTGAAATGATTAGATCTAACCTTTACAACCTCCATGAAGAGAAAGTATTTCCAAAAATTCTGAAACACCATTGTTATGATCATGAATGACGTAAAATCTGGCATTGACAAAGAAAAACCTCAGCTGACATAAAGCCAAAAACGTCCAACTTCAGTAAA
This sequence comes from Tupiocoris notatus, assembly GCA_037159825.1. Taxonomy (NCBI): domain Eukaryota; kingdom Metazoa; phylum Arthropoda; class Insecta; order Hemiptera; family Miridae; genus Tupiocoris; species Tupiocoris notatus. Next base: position 66,240 of record JASJUZ010000347.1, read on the forward strand.
ATTCTCTACTTCCAAATTCAGTAAACCGTTGAATTTGATAATCTGGCTAGAAAATTATCAAATGAAAGTAAGGAATGACAAAACTCACCAGCAGGTACCAAAGCAGCGGCGACAGTTTTGATACTTTCAACAATACGTTGCTTTAACTTCGGCGGCAGAGCGTGTTTGACGAATCCTGGAACGATCAGGGCTGCCATGACTAAGAGATACAGCAGAGTCGAACTGCTGATTAGGGAGCCCAATCGTACAGCTATTAGACAGCCTGTACTGACTATGACGCAGTACTGCAATAAAATAAAATAAATACAACTGAGTATTAATAATTTGATAAATTCCCACATGGTGCGATATTATTTTATAACCAATATAAGTAGATAGCACATTTTACTCATGCAAAGTGGGTTTTCTCATCGCGTTTTAGGTATCAATTATTTCACGCAATTACAATTGGATAGGGAACGGTTGCGTGACTCAAAAATGAGTCAACCTGTAAGAACAGGATAGAACAGAGATTTACTCGAAGCGTTGTCAGTCGTTCCGCTCTGGAATCCCAAACGTCTATTTTCGTGCCATACAATCTAAAATTGTCCTCTTCCTATGGACACCAAAGTGTTTGACCTCCGTCCTCGTGACTTTTCGCGTCCACTTTTTCACATTTTATTCATTCTTACGTTCGAAAATTTTCGCTTCGTTAGAGCATCAGAAACGCCTATAACATTTCATTCTGATCATCTCATTTTGTTCTTCCATGTTGTTCCATCTTGTTCGTAAAAATAATTTTCTATTAGACAATTTTTTCTAATAAATCATATTTTTGAGTAACGTGTAATTAAAACTTCAGAGAGCACATAAACGATAAAATAAATAATCTTGAGGGCAAATAAATTATTCACTGCGTTGCGGTTTTTATTCCTTTCAAACCAACCACCGTCAATGGAAATCGTGAGTTATTTACACAAATCGCCAGACTACTGAAAATCAACGGACATCGTTTTATCTTTTAGTTCGTATAGAATCGCTGAACGTTTAGTATTTTCGTCGATTCATGAAATAGAAGAATATCAAAAGCATTGACGTCATAGAAAAAATCTCTGCAGCGTATTTCATTTAGATTTTTTGTTTGATAAATTGACGACCGTGATCTTTGCCCTTAGCAGAGGAAGCAGCACGATAAGGAATTTTGGGAGTCTTAAATCGTTGAAAAATTAAAAGTGATAAATTATTGCCTGAAAATTTCCGCAGCTACTTGCACAAGTGCAATTTCTCTCTCCCAAACGCTTCTACTACTTCGGCTTTCTTCTTGGGGACATTAAACCCGTTTCAAGAAAAAAAAAAAAAAAAAAACACACATTATTAGCGATAACCAAAGAATACGAAAGATAACTCACCAATGGTGGCTGCGTTTGTCTGAGAAGCCTCAGCCGCGCGTACTGGCCCGAGACTGCAGCTCGGAGCCCAGAAGCATAATGGCTGATTTCTGGTATGCTCAGCATTCTGTAATATAATTAGATCAAAGTCAGCATTGGCTACATATTAACAAAACTGGGCCATTAAAATGTACCATTATTTATTCGGCAGGGAAGTAAGCTAAATAGATCTCAGGTATATTAATATCATAATATGTATACAGGACAGGTTGGAACAACATCATCAAGTAATATAATGGGGCATGAATTCTGGGTTTTCAAACTGTGTCAAAACAATGACATCAGTTTACAACTGTTGATTAACTCGGCGCGACTGAGTCATAAAAAGATAAGAGGACGCCAGGAAACTCGAACTCTAACTCAAGAGAAGATCGAAGGCCATTGAACGACTCCATATCCACTTGTACTAAATAATCAGATACTTTTCTCATCTCTTCATTTTTCGTTGCAAATAAATCTTGTCTTGAAGAAATCGAAGAGTTTACGTTATAAAGCAGAGCAATTTTAAAGCGAAGTGAAACATTTTGAATCGTATTATTGAGTGTGACGATATACCGAAACATTTTTTAGTCTCGCAAATCAGAACGAGGATGTCGAAGGTAATTAACATACTGGCACCAAGTCGGTGCCAAAATTCACGCTATCTTACATAACAAGAAGAAGAATTCATTATTTATAGAGGCAGTCTCTAACTGAGAATACTCACCCTTCTTTGACGTTGGCGTCCAACGGGAGGTCATCTGGGCGACCGACAACGGAGGCCGGCGGAGCCACACGGATTTCGGGCCATACGTGATCGACCCATGCTTCATGCATGACCATCAGGAACAACACCGAAAATAATACACCGTAGAACCGCCAGTGGAAAAACGATAATACCCTGAAACAGAGAGAAATTTCGACCATGGGAGTATTTGAGCGATTTCGTAGCAGAAAAACTAGGTACAGGAGCATAAAAACCAGGAATACTATTACAAAACACGTCCCAATATTTACAATAAATCTATTGGAATTTTCACACAACAGAGACAGTTAACTAAATTCACTAACTCACACCTCTACATAATTTTCGAACGAAATAATGACAAATATTTATGAAGGCATGAAAGAAAAACGGCAAGGAAAAAGAACCGTCTATAGGTAGAAGGAAGTATATTTGGGCAGCTGAACACGAATAGTATAATTTACGAGAGTCTACTCTTATTAATCGTTTTTAGTAATTAAACAAAAAGAAATATGAGGTTCGCGAGAGATGTTATTCAATATTAAATTGAAAGTTGCTTGAAGACTTGACACAGATCACGTATGGTTTATCATTTAACAATAAACCGTTGTAATCACCCGATAAAAAATTTCTGCCACAAGTATGGCTGGTCTCAGAAGCAACTTCCTTCATGACACTTACTGGTTAGGTATTCAAAAGTAGTTCTACCATTTCTTAGATATGTACAAAAATACTTTGAACTCATGAAACGTAAAGCATTTTTTCCATTTCTACATTAAAAAAGTCAATTTCTAACAAGTAACCTTTTTTTGGAACTCCCAAATCAGTGTTCGGTGTCCCAAAATGCTACAAAGCAGGATAAATAAGCCTTATTTTTCAAAACACAAGCAGGTTGGACTGTTGTGATAGGTATGTGGAGTAAGAGAGTTCAGTGGCCGGTGATATTCGTGATTCCGATCGAATGAATGTTACACCTATAAAGCTACCAATTCCGATCACACGCGAACTCTACATACCAACAGTTTTCTCTCCCGAAAATGTTCCTTGAAGCCCGATCGATCTTGTCTTTCCACAAGCTCTCGAACAAAGTGAAATTGATCATGATGTTCTGGTCCATTATCTAGCTTCCCCGGGAACAAGACACGAACGTTCTGACTGCTGAATCCGAATAAACAGTGCACTCACGGACGGGGCGAACGAACGCTGAGATTGGAAAGGTCCCAAAAATTGGCAAAAACTGAAAGACATTCAGTGTAGAGAAATATTGCGCCGTTTTTGCAAGCCGAACAACACGGATGACGATGTTGGCCGACGTCTAGGGGAAAACACATACGCAACACAGGAAATTGAAGAGACAGAGCCCAAAATACCGCATAAAGAAATATTGCGTAGCAGAGATCGGCGGTTGTCATTATTTAACCTGCGAATTTTTAAAAAATCTGACGTCAAAAAATAATGGACGCACTCATGCGAATTAATATGCAGTATAGAAGTGGGTGAAAATATGTACCGAATATGTGAACTTTTTTCAAATATTTCCATAGCCACTAAGGTAAATTCTGTCGACAATAGACCCTATACGAGGAGAGCGAATTTCGTCCCAATGATATAGCAGCACAAAACGTAGGATATCAATATTAACAGCAGAAAAAGGGAGAACGACCCCTGGTGTTCCTTTTTCCGAGCACAACACAAGAATAGCTCACCATTTCAAAACATTGTGCTCAACCCGTCGGTCGACCATTTCACCGTTTATTCCGACGAAAGATATTTATAAAACCTAACACAGCAAAATGATTGCCAAGTGGCTATCGCCGAATGGGCTCTGTCACAAATCATATTGAAAACTAGAAAATACGCTTTGAGAAAAACATAAATGGAAAATTTAATTAGAATATTTTGAATTTTCAGTCAACTCCAGTTGGGAGAATGATTATAGTGATATTCAAGCCAGTTGCAATCTACTTCAGAAACTGGAATCGCCAACTTTCACCCGCAGTGGAGGTCAACGTTTTTTTTTTTTTTTGCCGGAACTTTTTTCACTCAGCCTTCACTGTTCCAGTTATTTGCACGCGTGCAAACCCCTAACTAAAATCCATGGAAAAATGGAGATAATGTAAGAAAGCGTTTGAGCGAGAAATTTAGATTGACAGATCACAATTTTTTTTCATTCAAAATTGATTAATAGAGAAAGAACAAATTCTGAAACATATTGAATGTTTGATTACTATACTAAATCGTCATTGTATGGTTTAATACGTTTGAAAATTACCAACCCTGTCATAATAAACCACCTATTATAAAAAATATATTAATTATAATAATTTTGTTAATACATAAGAGACATGAACGAATAATACTATATGTTGTAATATATTTCATTTAATCAATAGAGAAAGATATATTTATAAAATAAATTTATTAAAAATATTTATTGTTGGGGGACACTATTCTGTTTTCTCTTTGTTGTTTTAAAATTATTTCATTAATCTCCTAGTTGTTTCCCAGTGTTTATTATTAATATTACGAAAACAATGTTTACAATTAACGAAACTTAAACTATGAATATAAGTACTCAAACTTTATTTTAATATTATAGAAACTATTAAATTAAAATATTTAAAACGATTATAATGAGTGATTATAATTTATATTTAAATCTTTTAAAAAAATAGTTCAAATGATTAATGAATAATGAATCATTTGATCGCTTATGTGTGCCCTAAATCAATCTTCAATGAAACAATAATTAACATGCAAAGCATCCGATTGAAAACAGATAATTGTCAATGAATAAAAATAATCGTAATGCCTTGAGTGAATCGGCTCCTAAGAGGAAGAATTGGAACAGAGGAAGGCTAGAAGATAATATTTTGTAATACTCGGATGTTGATAATCGTGCGTAATCATCTGCTGCTGTTTTCTTTTTTATAAAATATACGCGCTATCATTCGGAGGTGTAACCTTGCCGAGCCCCCTTCCTGGCATTCTTTCAAGAGAGGCAACTTGAAAACCTGACGAAAATATTTACAGGATGTTTCAACGATGTCGCGTGATATAACAGGCCAATTGAAATCAAAGCTTGAAGAATATTTGAAAGTGTTATATTTTGACGGAAAATTATCCTACATCGGACGCTCCCTAACGAGCTACTTGAGAGAAATCGCCTTGTCTGTGTTTCCATAAGAACTCACATCTCTGACCAGACGCGGAAAAATTTTTTTTTTCGAAAGAAGAAAGAATAAAAGCGATTGGTTCGTATTAAAATCGATGTCAAGATTGAATCGGTTACGTTCTAAGTGAAAGTTAAACCGTTTAAGATTGGTCCGAACGGCAAAAAATCATACAAATAAAAAAAACTTAATTTCAAGGAACATTCATAATAAGAAAATTGTAGAAGACTTGAAGAGATTATTTTGGTTCATATGGCAAATTTAAGCGAAGAACATCAGCCCACAAAAGAGGTACAACAAAGGCACTCATCAGATGGCAACGAATGGCGCAACTTCTAGGTGGGCTACCCGAGATAATCGAGACGCAAAAAACAAGGCCGTTCGTTGTATTAATTGAGCTCTGTCAACGGTCAGCTGTTTCCTGAATGTCAACAAAGAAATTGACCTTGGTTAATTATGCAGCGGATTATTATTAAAATGAGAATTTATAGATTTCTTTCTCATTCATACATCAATCTATCAATATTTTAGCTACTGTAATGCGTTAGGATAACATTAAACGTGTTCATGTTATGATTATTTTCCTTAAAATCAATCAAACCCAGCGAGAGTGAAAAAATTAAGTTTTTTTTACCGATAAGGAAAGTTTCTCTACTAGGAAAATCAGCGTAAAATTCGTAATTTGACACCGATTAGCATTTGAACCCACTAGCAAATCACCTACCTAGCAGAGATATAACATACAAAGGCGACCCATTCCTAAGAAAGGCTCCCTATCAAGTGATGATACGCGAGCAATGAGGAGGCGAACGACCTGACCTAGTCGAGAAATATAATTGCCGAGGCAAACGACTTGGTTGAACGGAGGACGGAGGAGTGCAATCGTGCGAACTAGCACTTGAAGTTCCCTCGTGAAAGTCAAGGCAAACAGTAATACACTAATCAATGGAACAGTAACAGCCTCTGCTTGTAACTTGCTGCCTTCAAAAAAAGAAACGATCCAGGGAAATTATTTCCCTAAAAGCAATCTAACCGAGCGAGAGGGAAAAAATTAAATTTGTTTTACCGATACGGAAAGTTTCTCTTCTGGGAAAATTAGCGTGAAATTCGGATTTCGAGGGAACTTTTGCCGACATTTATCAGTTTTCCCAACTTTGGAGAATTTCCTATTGTCGTGTTTCGAAATTGGCAAAGTCGAAAACACTAGAAAACTGTTCCATTAAAATTTAAAGGAAATTTATTTTAGAATCAATTAAGATGAAGAAATGTCCTGAAAAAAATTTCAAGAAGTGGTCGACATTGATTTTTTGAAGAGCATATTTTCAGCTGAGAAACATTCCAATGACCAATTGTCCGTTTTATTTTCTTAGCAACGAACAATAAACCGAAGCTTGAGAGGCTTAAGGCGTCCAGAAATACCGTTAATCTCATGGAAAGAGGCCTGATAATACAGAAAAGAATTCCAACACATTTGTAAGCCCTTATGGGACCCTCAACAATGGAATTTTTGCCCTCAAGAGCTAAGAATGCTCAGAATGAGGCTCAGACGTTAAGCTTGTGTCCTCAATGAGGGAATCAAAAGAGTCTCCTCCATCAGTCCACGTGGGTTGAGGCCTTACAATCCTGCCTAGATAGAATTGGAACGTCGCGTGGGTACAGTTGAGAAATCCTACAGCTTATTTAATCGAAACCAAATCAAACAAGAGCTGCGAACACCATGAACTGAAGAAAATGATTCAAATTGAATTACAATTTATTTTTTAGTGCCTTATAAACAGCAGTAAATGATCCTTCAACAATCACGAGGGTAGAGTATGAGATCAAAACAATTTCCCATTGCTTAGTATGCAGAGGACTATGGCCGGCGAAGGGGAGGTCGAAAATTTTATTGTTTTAAATGGTCCATTTGGGTAATAAGATGGTTTTGAAGAATGTACACATGCTTACCGGCACAAATTTTGGGCGCCACAAAAACCTCGAAATTACGGACTTTTTTCACTTCTCGACAAAAACTCAAAAATGGCACTGTATTGGCAAATTAAATATAACAGATTCTAAGTCGATTAAATAAAATTAAAAAATGAAATCGGAAATTGGTCGAATCATAGGAGATCAAAAGACATTAACTTCTCCAGAAAACTGTTGAGACAGTTTTTCAAAGCGTCAGTTCGTCCAGAGGAACGATATAAAACCCCCGACCCCCTCCCTTAAAATCGTAGAGTATCAATAAGAGAAATTTGACATTTTTGAACAATTAAGTAGCAATACTTTTCTTTGAAAAATAGGATTTTTTCTTAAACATTTTTATTCTAAAAAGTAGGTAGATGAAATCAATTAACAAGTAGTCAAAAAGGAACGACATTTTTAAGTTGTCGCAATTTTGGGAATTTACAGGTACTAGGTTCATAAATATATGCTGCTTTTCAAAACAGCCCCAGTTTTCCCCCAATTTTGGTTCTCGTTCGTCACAAATCGATTCGGGGATTGTTAATAATTTGAATGTCTATTTAATCCATAATTTAAATGAACTGGTGGCAAGGAGTTCAACGCATGGAATTTTCAATTTAAAAAATCGACTTTTTCGAGTGTAGAACTGGTAGGTAATTAAAACAGAAAATCCCAACCAGAACCTTTTTTATGCCAAACCAAAAATTAAAAGTAATGACGTCTTTTGAGTGGAATATCGAGGACGATACGAATAGCATTGTTGTAAATAATGGTATCATACGAAATCATAAGCCTTCATTTTTCATTTTGATTTTTAAATTATTTCATGATAATTATGATTTCATCGATGGCAAAATTGACATCGCCCAATTTAAGCGACAAAGACGGCCTAGTATCCATCGTGGAATTATATGGAGGCGTGCTCTGCTTGACTGTAAAAGGTCTTGGGTGCACAGAAAGAGGTCTAGGTCTCTTCCCCTTCCATCAGTTTGCCAGACAAGATGGAAAAGAGGGCCGCACGACACCCAAGGCACTCAAGTGCCAGCTGTGGCTACCTCATGGCCGAGTTTGCCCTTCACTGACTCCGAGAACCCGAGTACGACCAAGTGCCAGTACGTGGTCATCGAAGGATTTGCAAGAGTCAATTCTGCTTTTCGCAATTTTTCCCATTTTTGAGAGAGAAGGATAAAGACCAATTTTAAAAAATATAGAACTCTTGCGAAAGAAGCAGTTAGAATCGAACCAGTTCAAATGATGGACGGGCAGGTGGATCTGTTAAAATCAATGAAGTTCACCTGTCCCACGCGAATCTCGCAGAAGGATTGACAAAAATTTACAAGTTTGGGCAAAAACCGACTGTCGCACTAAATGTAAATAAAGGATAACCGCTGCAAAAGATGAGAGTCGTTCTAATTTCGATCAAATATTGGCAAGTACTGCCAGCGAGGAAAACAACACATCCGACTCCCCCCAAAGGCTGGCTCGACAATGTAGCTACAGGCAAGTGGCAACTACTTGGCATAGAAACCTTGATTTGTCGCTAGTGGGAGCGGACAAATTACGGTAGCCGCGAAGCGACAAATCAATGTTGTTTACCAAGTTCAATTTTCAATCATTACAGAGCAGCAATGATGTGAAAATATCATTACGTGAACGTATTGCCGAGGAAACGAGAAAATCAACACAGCGTCAAGCCATTTGACTCGACATTTCATCAATAAAATTGATATCCAATACATGGCATATTCAACTTTTGCAATTCAGATGACTTTTTAGGCAATTATGGGCCTGAAAACTATAATTGGGGGAAAATAGCATATTACCGCTTCTAATATCGTCCACAGACAAAATAGTAGTATTGACACGTAAAGTTTTGTGTTGGGATTTCTTCATGAATGTTATAATTTGTAAAATTGCCAAATTATGGGTTAGTTATTTACTTTATTGTCTGATCGTCATTGTCATCCTGTCTTCGAGGACAACTCGGCCGTTTCGAATGTGTAATCAGGTTAGAGGAACAACAATCGAACACGCCCCCTCAGATTACTTCTCACCTGCGTAGAAGTGACGTTGTAAACTGGAAACAGTTTACTTCAAATATTGTCATCACCTCGGCCAACTCGGTACAAAACAACGCAGTTTAGAAGGCCTTGGGTCATAGAATTCGCTTGTATTCTCCGAAAATTTCACTCATTTGAGCTGATGCGTTTTAAACACCTGCAAGCCAGTTGAGAATTGGCTTCCTGAGGCGTATTTATCAAACAGCCTTCTGACGCACGCTTCATTATTAGCATCTCCGGATGCACTACACGACCTACTCAACGCATCTACCAGACCGAATAGAAATGGAATACAAAATTTGAAACAGACATGATATTTCACACTGTTGTCAGCAGCTTTTATTGGTTTATAAATGAGCACCTAGGTGGCTAATGAACACCTTTCGCTGTATCTTAATCCTCTCGTTAGGAGAATTTTAAAAATTCAGGGTAGGTACCTAAGAAACATTCTTCATTTTAACTACCTGAATAAGTTCGAAACCACAACTATAAAGTTTTTTCTTGTTAGGAGAAATGCAAGTAACAAGCTTTGAATATATTTATACTGCACCTCTCTGTTTACCAAACAAAAATAAGAGTTAATTATTAGTAAGTATTAGTAAATAGTACAACCATTCAACGAACACTAAATAATTTTTTCTAGTCTTACCTTGCGACTGAAAAAAATAATAATAAAATTCGTAAACGCTACGATTGATTCAATTATAAAGTAAGAAAACGTTATCACATCAGAGAGTTCAGATTGAAAATCGAAGTCACTTACCAGAAAACGGAGTTGACTAGAAAAAGAGCCAGCACACTTTCGGCAGGTTCTTCCCAAAAGGCAATCTCTTGAATTTTGTATAGATAAAATTCGTACGGCTTCAATTTCATAGCTAGCTTCTGTTCCGGAGTCAAAGGTTTCGACGACGGTTTTCGCTGAATCCGAAACAGTTTCTTGAAGAACTCCATCACAAAAAAAATCTAAAGTAAACTCGTGCGATGAATTTGTCGGACACAATATATAAAAACGTTAAAAATCAATACCGACAAATCATAGAAAATCAACGGCTCACGGCCGAGACAAACAATCGGTAAACGATTTTCGCGAGACGGCGAACAAGAACAAACTGAAATAGTGGAGAGCTTTGAAGATCAAGTAGAGGAGAGGGCGATGTTATTTTTTGCGCAACATATCACCAGTGTGTCTCGGAACTCCTAAGTTTCCCTCGTTTGCGAAAAAATTCCCCGTTTCGCCAAAGTTTCCCCAATTTCCTCAATAAATTCGAAATGAACGTTTGAATCATAAAAGTAAATAAATATTTCTTAGTTCAAATGAATCAGTCATCGGTGGCGGACGTTTTTACGGGTCATTGGTTTCAAACAATTTGAAAAAACGGCTTTTCGAGTGACTTCAACTGAACAATTTATAGGAACACGCTGCAAAATATTTTCTTGGCTCTTATGCAGCAAATATGAATTATTACTCGGGTATTTTTGGGGGTTAAAGGTGGGAAATCCGTATTTTTGAAAGTTTTATCAACAAAGGTGTGTTTGGCATCAATTTCTACAGCGAATAACTTTATAATTAATTAGGAAAAATAAAAACAATTCAAATTACGATTGTTGCTATTGAGTTTCCTTTTATAGTCACCAATCTGTAGATAGGGGGAAACGTTCACAGAAAATTTAATGTTCGGGGTAGTTACCTACACAATGTGCATGGCAAAGGAAAATAAATAAACCACTGTGCAATCATTTGCAGCGTTATCGCTTACTCAGGACCTCCTAGTTCTCATTGATGTAACAAATGAGAAACTCTCCCATTAGAGGGAAAACGGAGTGGCGTACGATGGTTCGGCCTGAAAATACTTGAAGCATTGAGAAGCTAATAATAGATACATAATAATATATAATAGATAATAATAATAATAGATAATAGATCGTTTGAATTTTATCTCTTCCATAACGCGGTCAAATTTGAAGAAATTGGAAATAAATTAACAACAGGGGAAACAATGTATTTATGGTAAAATAGGTGTCCAAATCATCACAATAAATAGGTACCTAATTGAGTTAATTAATTATAATGATGAACAATACCCACAACATAGAATATAATGATTCATAAAGAATGGATTTATCCTCACTCGCAGATTATTTCTACCACTGATGGTTCCATGAGCTCTGGGTCGATGCAACGGTGCACAGCTGAGCTTAATACTTCTTCAAGCAGTAACTGGACCAAACTAAAACATGAAAGCAGTTAAATAATATCAGTAAAAACTCGGTGAAACCTGGTAACTTTTCAAGTACCAAGGATTATGTCATTCTGCTGGAAGTAATATCACTGTAATTAAAGAAAATCCCTGAACTATTAGACACATTGTTTTCATCAGTTTTCAGGCCAAATGTTAATGCCAACGTCTTTTATTATTTCGCACAAAAAAAAGTAATAAAAGCACTTACTTTTCGTCTGCGACAAATTTCCAAAGGTGCTGCTGAAGATAGTGAGCATCCACTTGTATTTGCTGCAGACCGTATTTGCTGAACGTTTTCATTCTGATGCATTCAAGAAGCGTCTACAAAATAGCATAAAATTCTATTTGAAGAGACAAATAATGATGCAGCTGGTTGTCATCAAAGGGTTTACGTGATGTCACCATTGACTAACGCGTGATGTTAAGTCAAATTTTAACTAAATAATTCATCAAATAAGAAAACAAATACTTACTTTGAGAGCGATTTTGATAACACCAGTTAAAACTGAGGTCTTGGTTAGGGAGACGGGAGAGTAAATTTCAATTTTGTCTGAGAACAGTTTGTTCAGATTGTGTGTGTAGCTGTGATTAGTGCTGGGACTCCATACGGCAGAACCTCCAGACACCATTGATCTGCAAAGTTGAAATAATTTATTATAATGCTTTCAGATTCTGATTAACTCTATATGCGTGCCCATATTGTATTACGAGGACAATTCATCATTAATTTATGAAACCAAGGCGGTGTTATTCAAAACTTTAAATGCATGAATGTAGATCCCAATTGATACTGAACATTTACAATAATGAAACTGAACCTGTGATGCCTAGTACTGGAGCCTGATTGACTTGGTCGCTCGCCCTCCTCAAACAGAGATCCTAAACAAATTTCTGACGAAGTCAATTCTTCTAAAATTCGTTTCATGACTGGGCGAACAGTTCTAGGCTCCAAGGATTGACACCAGTCGCGAGTTTCGATTGATTTTCTCACCATCTACAAAAGGAAAAGCATGACTAGTGTCATAGGGCACCTGAACAACGTCGTCTTTATGGTCGGCAAACATTATTTGGAACGTCACACACAGCAATGTTCAATGCAGATCTACAGAAGTTCAAATTATACAAGTTAACATAGCAGGAGGAGACTGATAACAGAATATATTATAATACCTGACTGATTATATTTCCTTGCATTTTGACATAATGATTGACTAAATCTTGAGCTCCGCTTTCCATTAAACGAGTCAACTCTTCTTCTTCGTCTTCCCGTTCTTTGGTTAGTTTTATATTGAACCATTCGTCAACAAGACCAACCTGTATGGTAAAAATTCAAATTTTCACAAATACGATTGTTCAACGTATAACCAAAAAATTGCAATAATATAATCAACAAACCAAATAATGAATGTGGGTCGTGCTAAACTCCATGCACATTTTGGCCAAAACCAATAGAGTGGGTAACGAAGGGCTGGCTGATGGCTTCGTGAACGCCACTGAAGCAGATACGATGTGTTTCAAAAATTGGATCACCAAACCGGATCTAACGCAGTCGAGAGAGAAATTTTGAAGAAATTCGGTTTCAGCCGTGAAAGATCGGTCAGGTTGAATAAAAAGCTGTAGACAAGTGAAAAAGTAGAGTCAGTGAGAATAATTTGTCTCCTTCAAAGCTTCATACTTCAGCTGTTAACTAAAGAAAATCCCACAGCAATCTATCAGAATCATAGATACCGAAAGCTGATTGAGTGCGGCTTTCACTTTCTCTACGATGTTCACGATTAGTCCAGCAAGAAGCTCAGTAGTTTGATTCTGCTCCTCACCCACAGACTGTCGAACACCACGAACCCAATCGGAAAAACTGTTTTCAAGCGATTGCCTCTGCGAAGAGCATTGTCTGCGGCATGCTTCCACCACAAGACCTAAACCTCTCCTATGACAGATTTTTGCAAAATGAATTCGTTTTTGTAGTTTAAATTTTAAATTTCAATACTATTTATAATTAAAACATAATGTACGCCTACTTTGCATATATATCTGTCTTCAAAAGACAAGTCACACTGCTCAATTTGGAGAAAAAACGGTCCAGAGCTCTGACGAGTATCATTGTATCAGATTGGGGATCTTCCTGCTCGCTGCGGATTTTATTTGAAATGCAATCGAACCATTCAATCATGCGCACTTCAACGAATTCGTCCAGCAGCACCATTGCAGTTGTCGTCTCTGACCTGCAAGATGCTCATCTTAGTACCAGTGTGACAATGTTGTTTGAGAATAACTCATTTTCAAAAACTCACATTGGCAGCGAACGGTTGTTCAGAAACATCTCATGATAGGCAGACACAATTTGGCACAAGTCACACAAGAAGCCGTTGTTAGCGAGATCAATGAACTCTACAAGATCCTACAACATTCAAAATGATTTAAAATCTTGCAGGCTCATTCAAACTAATCAAAAATATTTTTCTCTAGTTGATATCCAGTGTATTCATTTTGAAATGATCTTCTTTGTAATCTGGAGAAGAAAGATCAAGTGCACTTCAAAAAGCCCTCTTCTAAGGACGTTTCGCCACAAACTAAGTTGGCCTCATTAGCTTCCAATTCATACGCACGTCTTCCCCTCCATCAGCCTACTATCCTCTCCTTCCCCTGGTACCCTGCCATAGGTACCCTTGGTCCTATAATGCCCTGAAGAAGCCCGAACGGGCGAAAGTACTCGGCATAATAAAAAGAAAAAAATGGAGAAGAGGTCGTCTCGTTATTCTCCCCTCAACCTGCAGAAATATTGACTAATCGTGCAACTGAAACTCGCTCATACCTCTGTTGTGTCTCCTGTTGATAACTGGAACACGTGCTTATCAAATCTCAGAGCAGCGTGCTTCAAAAACTCTGAATGAAGTTCCTCAGACGGTTCACTTAGCATGAGAAGCAGCTCAATACTGTCGCTCATTTCCTTAGCTGAAGCCTGAAATAATTAAGTATTTTGATCCGAATAACAATTCCCCGTACATTTATAACAGTGAAAGTAGCTTCTGACAAATAGTCAGCTCAAAGAATATTGAGGTACCTTCGGGTTTTTATATTGGTTGTGTAAACGGTTCTTGAGATCGGTCACGATTGCATTACATTCTTCCTGTATTCCGAGAAACGACTCTAGATGAGAGTAGTGATGAAGAACCTGCTGTGTTCTCAAATAGTCTTCCACTGCCTGCGATAAAGATTGTTTATAAACACTACGAATGATTGTGCAGTGGTTTATTATTATGAGAAACCCATCCATTTGTGAAAGTAACTTTTCCGAACATTTATGAATGTTTCCACTATTTTAGGGTTTTCACAATTTTCACATTACAAATTAAATTATTCGCCTAACGGTACAGCTGAAGAGTGTTTGACGACCATTCCAACGAGTATAGAACGATTTTTAGAACTTCAAAAATTCTCAAGTTGCCAAATTTCTGAATATTACGGAAATTCTGTTCAAAAGCTGCAATAATGCAAGAACCATTAAAGCTCCTCATCGAATGAGACCACCTCGCTATGGTCTCATTCGATTTAGCATAAAAAATCTACAGAACTTTATGCAAAGTACACCTCTATATGAAAAGGGTTGTAAAATACGTATTTCCCCCTCAAAACACCCCAAAATTACCCTTAAAATATAGGTAGCGATTTGGTTAAAGAATGAGCCATAGTCAGGCCAAGATTGATTTTTGGTGAAAATATCAAGATTTAGCTTTTACAGTTTCGTCAGAAATTGTTGACGGCTGACGGACAGATTTTTTTAAAACTGGATAATCGGATGTTAGATGCCATCAAACAAAAAACATCATAATTATATTGAGGGGTGGTTAGAAAATTTTCTTTCTTCGGCGTGGGGTTGAGGTAGAGACAATAAATGCGACGTTATCTCATATTTTTTCTCATAATTTTCTTTCTTGAGCAATTACATAGGTTTATTATTGAATAATAAACCAAAAACTGAAGGTTTTGAATTTATAGCATCTACTAAAAACTCAAATCTTCAGTTACCTGTGCATATTTCCCTTCGTCCATTAGAGAATTCAATTTGGCTGGTAGTTTAAAAAGGAATTGCAGCCTCTTTAGTAAAGCATGAACTCCCGACAGCTTTGATATTTGGCCTCTCGTTTTCTGAAAATGTAAGTATAGTTGAAAAATTTGTCACTGCACCAACAAGTATGAAATCAAAAACTTTTCACACTTACTTGCAACGTGGTTGATATTTTATCAGAACAAGTTGTAATTGAATCCATGTTTTTGCCGAGAGAATCCATTTCTGCTTCCATTTTCTTAAAATCTACTTTCATCTAAAATAAAAAATTGGTAACTAGGTATCAAGTGACAAAGTGAGGTTATAGGTTATAGTACAGCTCTAAAGTGTGGTTTTTATTTTTTCGTGTTATTGAATCCTTAAGGTTATCAGAGTCTCACCTTTCTAATTGTATCAGTGGCTGAAATGAATTTGTTGTAGTTCTCATACACCAGAGTTTGCATGTCGGAATGGAGACTCAGAGTTTCCCTTACTATAACTTCTTCCTGGTCCATGATCTCCTTGAGTGAATGCTCCTGGATTGTAAAAACGATACGGCAGAGTATAATAAATTGAACGAAAAATTAAAATTAATCATTAATTTTCAAGTTGCGATAACTGTAGTTGACAATCACTTACTTTTAAGAGTTTTTGAAGAAACAAGTCAGGATTAAATTGAGACCCGTTCATATCGTAAGGTGAGCGATCCATTCTGATTTAGATTAAAGACCAAATACTTATGAGACTTAATATTTTCTGTGGTTCAACAATTTTATTTATCATTGACGCTACCTAAGCACGATACTGAATGTTTTTCAGAGGCGTGTAAGTCAGCGCATATTGAGCTGACAGCCGTTCAACTCTAGAATATCAGTCCAAAACAATTTTCCATGAGCGAAAAATGAACCAATCGCCACAATTTTGATCGAGAGAGGAATTATTCAAGCCTTACAATGAATAGTAATAGAAGATGCAGGAATATAAATCAGATGGTGACAGAACATCCAACAGTCAGTCGTTATCAGTTGACTGTTTTTAAGATTAGAGATATGAGCAGTGGCCAATAGAGAAGTGTAGACGTAAAGTTACCTTTTCAAATCGTTAACGTCGAAACAACATTCAAAGAAATACTTCTTCGAATATTTAACATTATTTCATTCAGCAACCGAATGTCTCCAAAGGCGAATAAATTATATTGATAGTTTTTTAACATGGCGCACAGTTCGAAGACTTTCGTAACGGATAACTTGCAGAGTAGGACGTCCATGAGCACATTGGAACGGCAAATGGCATTGATTTAGTGCCAACAACAAGTTTCCCATAGTCTCTTTGTCCAGGGAATGCCCAAATTTGATGGCTCTGGCGCAAGCTTCTGTTGCAAGTACGTGGCTGAACAATGTTGTACGACCTGACTGTTTTCCATTGATTTTGGCCTCATTGAGGACAATTTTCGTGACGACTTCTTTGATGGGAACCAAATAATTGTTGTACGAGTCACGTTTGAGAATTTTACGAAGTAACAGCAAAGGTGCTTCAGTGACTGTGACTTGAATATTATTGGTGAAACTAGTGAAAGAGCACACTATGCCAGAAGATAATAAATCACCTTGTACATTATCTAGGCAGAGCAATAATTGTTTCACATTTTCTTCCGGCATGTATATCGTCATTTCTAAAGGAAATTGTAGTTTATCCCTTTGGAACGGTTGGCATTCGTTTTTGAATTCTCGCCTCAAATGTTCAAGACGAATCCTCTCGTCGACGGCATGCTGGTCCAAAAGTATCAAATACCGATCAACACCGTGAATCAAAAATGTCGCAATAAATTCGGAATTCACTTGACCGATGAGCTGCAATTTTCCAAGCATTTCCTTTGTCACAATCAATTGCCCCGGTTGGTAATTGATGGATAGTTCGTGTGGCGTCCTAATCGCTTTGTTATAATCCATATTTACGCACCGATTGACCGCAAGAGAGCGAGAGAAAGAAATCTACAAAATAGCCGAAAATTATAAACGCACTTTCTACTTTTAACGATGTACCTTGGAATGACAAAGGGCAAAAGGGCAAAGAGCAATTGCAACGCAGATAGATACTATCGGATCACATATAAATATCGATATTCAATTAGCGACAGGAATCGCATTATGTACGGCACTTTTTTTTTACCTTTTTTTCAAAGTAAACGTATAGAATAATCGCATATCGGTATGTATGACGGACACCCGTAAATTGCATTGATTTTAATTTTGTTCTTCTGAATTGAAATAATATATCGGAGTCGCATCAATACTATTCTCACTTATCGTCATGGTGTATTGAAGTCCTCCCAAAAATCGACGATTATATCGATACATTTTTAATCAAGCAAAAATCGCATATTCTTACTACGAACTAAATTTGAGTCCAGAAATCACTTTAGTTCTGTGTTTGCTCAATGGAGCGCTAGTTGTACTCAAACTGCTGTGGCGAAAGCTTCGAGTTCCCCTTCCTTTGTCTCTCGAGATCTCCGTTTGTTCACCTAGCTCGTTCCTCCTTGGCTCAATTCAGTTGCCGATCCAAATTGGGTGTTGATGACCGCTCGCGTTTGTGTGTGAGGAAAAAATGTTGTATTTTCGGTGAATTTTAGTGGCTGGCGCCCCTTGATTGTTGCAGAGGATTACTTAAAAAAAGGTAAATTTAATTTCATGTTTTCCAATCTAGCGATAATTCGTTTTTAGTCGGAGATGGGTTAACCTCATGAGCTCGGACTAGTCATGACTTCCCACCTCCGCTCCTAGTTAAACATCTGCATATTTATAGACCAAAATCTCGGGTTTCTACCCAGAGTAGACGCTGCGAATTGTTTCGAGAACACAAGAAAAGCGTAAAATAACTTGCTATTCTTTTCCCGTGGTGGTCGGGAACGATTTCATAATCAGCGAATGCGTCATGCAATTGGCAGCCTATTTGGGATGCATTTGCAATGCGTTATTCATTCGGCTGAGGAAACTATAAAATATTGGCAATTTTGAATTTGTTTGAACTAGGCTTATCCTTATTACCTAGTTAGCTCAATGAAAGCAGCTATTTATTTGCGGCGGTATTCTTGAAATACGAAGTAACGATTCATGAACATTTTTTTTTTTGGTATTCAGTAATCGTGTTTCAGACGTGTTTACTGTTCAATTTATGCTAAACAGGTGTGAAAACCAGGCGTCTGTTATTTTGATAATTTTCTCCGCTGATGTTGGGTAAATTAATGCGCATCTTTCCGTACAGAACAATATCTATGGACATTATTTTTTGTAACGAAGATCTAAAACGGCTTCTCTTGTCGCAATAACTTGAAGCTCTTTTTGGTCTCGCCCAAGAAGAAACAAAATGTTTAACCCCCCTCAAAATTTTATGTTACGCGTTTCAAAGCATGTAGAATCCGGATATGCAATAAAAAAGTTCTTCGTCCGCCGTATGCCGTCAGAATTTTCCTGACGAAATTATGAAAACCAAACTCTTGAAAATTTCACCAAATAGCAATCTTGGCCCGAAAATAGCTCAGTTATTTAGCCAAATCGCTAACTCAATTGTAAGGGTATTTTTGGGGGGTTTTGAGGGGGAGAAAATTCGTATTTTCCAACGTTTTTCAGACAAAGGTGTATTATTTTTTGGTATCACTTTCTATAGATTTTTGGACGCTGAATCAAATGAACCCATTGGTCAATTGCTTTAAAGGTTCTCAAGCTATTGCAGCTTTCGTGTAGAATTCGGGAGATTTTCAGAAATTTAGCACGAAGGTATACTGGAGAATTTTCGGAGCTATAAAAATCGTTCATACTCGTTGGAATGGTCGTCAAACACTCTTTTCAGCTGGACCTTTAGGCGAATAATTTAGCCCTTAATTTGAAAATCATAAAAATAAAAGTGCCACGGAGAAACGACGGGAGTGCCTCGGGATAATAGATACCGATCTGTTTTTCGGTGGAAACGTTCACGAATGTTCGGAATAGTTACTATCAGAAATGGATGTCTTCTTACATCATTGTTGAAGCAAAGGAATAATAAATCCCTGTACATTAATTTGCAGTGCTTTTCGTTATTATATTTCTGCTGTCTCAAATCAATAAACTTTCGTACTTTTTTTTTTGTGATATTGAGCATTAGGCTTCAGTTTTATATTAATACTTTCATCAACTTTCCTCTTTCCTGACAGTAGTACAATGGGTAAAAGTACTACTAGGCACTTCGTCATTTTAAAAATTATTTTCCATCCGCTCAGATGATCGTTACTGGGAGTTTGGGACGCCTTGTTCGTGAATCATATTCCCGTAGGGGTTTGCGGGCTTGGCGTGACCCACCCGGCATGCTAATTTAGTCTTGGGATCTGGAGCCCAAGGCTCGATGCCTTGGTTCGGGAGTTCCTATCAGTATCATTCGATTTACATGAAAAGTTCGCCCGTAGCCCCTGCGTGTACTGAACTCGTAGCCTGTCAATGCCGAAGTAGTAGCTGCTCACCATTCAGTTAATAGGTTTTTGAGCTTCTCTTAATTACTGTTGAATACTCTAATAATTGGTCTGTACAATTATACAGCCCATAACTCAAGTATAGTTATAGTAATTGAAAACCCAATAGTGTGTATGAATCACTAATTACTTTTAATTTTTGAGCCAGCAAACGTTTATAACCAATTATAAAATCAAGATACGAAGGAAGCAACGTTCACTTCAATATTTTTGTTGAGCCAGGAGACAAGTATAGCCAATTATTATAAAATCAAGACTCGTAGGTAGATCGTAGATTACTTTACGACTGTAATTGACAAATCAGCCAGAATGTCCCCCCTACATCCTATACATGCCATCCTATACATTGAGCGTTCAAATAATTATATTGATTGGCGAGGTACGTAAACATTCTAAATAGAAATATTTGGGTATTGTGGAAGTACGGTGCGTGACCCTAGTGATAAAAAACTGGCGTCATTCACTCGCCAGTACAATCATTTTAAGACCTCAAACGTTTATTGTATTGATTTTTGTAGCCTTTAAAAATCAAAATGGTGAGAGAAGTACAAGTTTTGTGAAATGGAGTCATTTTTATAATAGCGAGAAGACCCAAAAAATTGAAAACGCTCCAATGAAATAACTTGAAATTTACGAGGAAGTGATGACCACAGAAGCTTCACTTGTTTCAAAGTTAAAGAGTACCTAGAACGATTTTCCCCGCACGTCTCATGTGCGAATTCGAGTTTCACGACGATTGCAACTAACACTTCCCTTGTACTTTAAAATACAAAATTGGACGTTGGAAATAAAAACACGCTGGCTAAAAGCACTTGGTTAAACTAAAAAAAAAAAAAAAAAAAAAAAAAAAAAAACAACGTATCTGACTCCAGCAGATGTGATTCTTGTCTATCGGAGGCTTGAGTGTTTTCATTGCATGTGACGTATCTCGTGAGAAGAGGAGCTGCCTGAGATTGGTATCAATTTGATGACAGAGGCCGCCAAGCTAGGTATGTTTAGTGCTGTTGCCTGAATGGAAAAGGGCCTTTTCGATCTGTGTGGGTGAACCTGCCAGCGGCCCACGTACAACAGAGGAACCCTTCCGATTTTCGTCGAGCGACGCAACTGGCGTGTTCAGAATCTCAGCTTTCTTGCCGAAATGATCAGCTAAAATGACACTTTGAAAACTTCATGAAGAGATAATTTAATTAGAAGAAACGTGAAATAGTTTTAACATGCAAACTTAAAGAGTAAGCGACTGAACTGACGTGTACTTGACCACTGGCAGAAAACTTGATGGAGTCGCATTCTTTATATTTTACCAAAATGAAAATAGTTTTCGAAAACTTCCCCATAATTCATCAGCTCTTATCAAACAGCTCCTAGAACGATTTAGTCTGAAGTGTGTTGCCACTGATTTCGAAGTTGGTCGTCACTCAAAATTAGTCGAAAGGATTAGAAAATTAATCGCTTTTTCGTTAGTTGATCCCTGAACAATGTAAAAAAAGTTATTCCTTAATATTGCTTGAATTTCTAGGTTTAAAAGTGCGATCTTCGAGATTGTTGAATTCAAGTATGAAGAAAGTAGAGCGTGTAAATCGTTTCGTACGAGAACCCGTACCATCATAGTAGTTCGAGATAACGCTATCTCTTGTTAGCTCTCCCTCTATAAATACTCGAGAACCGAGAATACCTGTACAAGAGGAGATTGTCAATTTTAGTGACCACTTAGGTAACCATGAAAACTGCTTGGCGTCGCATTACACTCGGGGGGTACGGGTGTCGTAATTGTATTGGTATTTATGATTTCAGTCGCCTCTCCTGAGCTGTCAACTTTCATCATAATTAAACTTAGGATCAACTATAGTATCGAAACGTTGCTTTAATAGGAACTTATCTTAACATGCTGTTGAAGTTTATTAGTCGTTTTCGAAAACGAACATGAATTGGATTATGAGAAGAGGTCGCCTGAACATCAATCAATGAACATAAATAAAATATCAGCTAACGGTAAAAATTGAAATACTACATTGTTTTACATAATTTAAGAACCATTTATTGAATAATTATTACCGTGATGCATTTGGCGCTGGCTTGTGTTATTATTCATTTTATTTGGTTGGCTTGTAATTCAATTCGATGAGCGCCATAACGCGCTTGATTTTTTCGGAGCTCAAGTGCTTCGTTCATTCAACTTCACGAGTTTTTGATGTGTTGAGGGTAACTTCAAATGCACGATTTGATTTTCCCCTGTAGGAGTCTAAGTCAGTTTGTTCAGAGCAGCTCGTTCGTTTCTTTGGGCGGATATTCGTGGGAAGACGACATTTTCATAACTAGAGAGAGATGGGAGTAGGGGCTACCCCTTGCCCACGTTGCTCTCCTCTATAACTTCAAC
The DNA here is from genome assembly GCA_037159825.1 of Tupiocoris notatus. Lineage (NCBI taxonomy): Eukaryota > Metazoa > Arthropoda > Insecta > Hemiptera > Miridae > Tupiocoris > Tupiocoris notatus. Next base: position 88,731 of record JASJUZ010000347.1, read on the forward strand.
TCACCTATAGCCCAGCCCAGTTCGCCTCCGCTCGAATCTTTATCGATTCACCTAGTTTTCAACTGATTGACCGTTTCTCATCCTATTTTTGCGATCTTCTATGAATCACCATTTCCAGCCAATAGAAGGAAGCATTAGGCCAATCATTCATCATGAACGTCCTTATGGCTTTGTTTTATATTCTGGGTTCATTTCAAAACTGGTTAATATTATAAACAATCAATTGTTTACGGTCTGCGAGCCAGTTTCAAATCTCCTCGACAAACAAGGGATATTTTACAGATTTTAATAGAACGTTCAGTTTAGACGGATGAGTGTCTCTATTTTTAGCGCCTTAGAATGACCTAATATCTTGCAGCTGGTGTGTGCTTGAGGTTCTAGCACGCGCTTCGTGTGCCCTATCGTTCTCATGACCAGACGTCTTCCTGATACAACTTTGAAGTCGAAGGGTTGGAGAAATTTTTCGGAATATTAATTTTTTTGTATTAATCTTCACTGTTATTCAATGCGATGTATGGTTTTATCTAGTATCGGGTACGGTAAATGAATTAAACCGCTGCAAATGATTGTACATTGGTTTATTATTCCTTTGCTTCAATAATGATGTTAGAAGAAAATCCATTAAGGATAGTAATTCTTCCAAAAAATTGTAAATGTTCCCACCAATTAACAGATTGGTAACTATAGGGGAAAACTCCGTAGCAACTATTGTAATTTTCATCAATTTTTGTTTAACTTTCAAATTGAGAGCTAAATTTTTCGCCTAACGTTACAGCCGAAGAGAGTGTTTGACGAGCATTTCAACGAGTATAGAACGATTTTTATTGCTCGAAGAAGTACAAACCTTCGAAAATAATATGAATTTTCTCCTCCTCAAACCCCTCAAAAATACCCTCCACTTTGAGCTAGCAATTTGGTCCAAGAATTGGGCCGTTGTGAGACCGAGATTGATTTTTGGTGAACATTTCAAGAATGTAGCTATTATAGTTTGGTCGGAAAAGTTTGTACGGCGTACGGACATATTTTTTAAGTTGGATATTCAGATTCTGCATGCCTTGAAACGTAAAGCATCAAATTTTGAGGGGTTATACATTTTTTCTCGGGTGATTACTATGGTTTATTAAATAAACCAAAATACTCTCTCCTACTGATTATTTTGATCTTGAATTATGGATTAAATTATTATCAGGATCCATTGGTTTATCGCAAACCATGATTGAGGTATTCTCGGTACCACCTCCAGGAGCTATTATTAATTTCTGAGTCATCGGTTTCCGTCACCTCAGACTCGAAGCTTCTTCCTTGCTTGTCTCGCCTGTTCATTGATGTGCTCAGTTCTTACTGCAAATTAATTAGAAGTTAATCAGTTAATTTCGGTCATCTCCTAGCAGTATTACTTAACCTTGCAAAATTGCACCGTAACATTTTTAGTGCTCTTATGAATTGCATATTAATGCTGGCTTTTTCGTTTATTTAATTCTGAGCTAAGAAGTGATAGTCGTTTAATTATCGAGAAAGATTAACTCCACTCCATTGCTCAGGCCATGAAACATAAATATGTTTCACTTAGCAATGCAGTGGAGTCCTGTACTATATTATAGTACAGAGAGACTCAAATTAACGAAAGATTGCCGGTTCTCTCTTCTATTTAATTGAACTCATTAATGCCTAAAGACTTATTCGTGTCGTTCTTTCCTCCTCGTCATTGTCTCAATAGAAATCTTGTTAATTTAAATTGTTTAAAAAATATCTGAAGGGAAAAACATGAATTTACGCGATATTTTCCGTGAGCCCAAAATAATTAATAGGTACTATCTCCCATTCTACTGTGAGCCGAAAATAATAAATTAATACTTTCTCCCATTCTAATATTCTGTAAGTTTTTAAAAAAAAATTTCTAAGAAAGTTTATAATTCTATGTTACGAATTAATGTAATTTTCGATTTGATGGGTCTGTATCGTAGCCAAGAGGTTTGTTGTCAAGAAGAAGATGAAATTAATATGCTTATTGACTTGCATTGAGACCAATGGCCTACATTCGTGAACAAGGCATATTGGTATTGGCTCAGTTCAGACGCATCCTGGTCCAGTTTCCGCATCGTTATTCCGTAGACCGAACCCAAATTACGTTACGGATGACTCTCCTCAGTTATGGTAAACTATTTCACCTTGAAACTCTAGTTGTTTCTTTATAAGCTCCCTTCGTATCTTGCTCCATTTTGGTTTATTGGCAACCCCCAAATTTTCGTATCAGGGATCTTGAAATCCGAATAAAAAATCCGCACTCAAATTTCTGATGTGTGCAATTGATACCAAATTTTTTTTAACCGACGATAGCTCAGGTTTTCTGACAGATCGCTACCTAATTCTAAGGATATTTGTTTGAAGTGGCTGTATTATTTTGGAGTGCTTCAGCCGAAGCATATCAGGTTTGCAGATGCAATTTTTTCCATAAGCTGCACGAATACGGGCAGATGTTTCGGGCGGTAATCGATGCCATCGAAACCTCGTAATGTTCGCGTCTTTTGGCATTGCGCCGGACGAATTTCCATTCGAATTTCCCAATCGACAACTCTGTTCTTGTGCTTTGCCACGTTTTCTCTCTCCGGATCCCCAATTAGGCTATACCTCATCTTTTGCCCATCTGCCGCGGTCGTTACGATGTAATGACTGAATATAACGAGAGTGCATATTCTGCTCGGTTTCCTGTTGAATTATTTTTCTTTACATAATGTTCTTACTCTCAATTTTCGTCGGTGGTCCATCCGTTGGTTAATTTTTGTCCCTGGCCGTTCCGCTTATCAACCGAAAAAACCCCGAGCCTCCAACTCCGCCCTTTTCGTCACAGTTGGCTTCTGGCCAATTCTCTGGTCGGCGCCCGTTCGAAGTTCCGTATTTTTCTGTTTTCAAATACTCAGCAGAATCTCATATGAATCACAACCGGTGGGAATAGAACGGATTTCGTTCATTGGAGAGTTTCAGATGTACTTTGCTGAGGTTATAAAAATGGGCGTGAGAGGCTCCTTCGACTGCCCCGTTTTCGATTGAATGTCGAAGTTCTCTGAAAGGGAACAATAGTAGTAGGATACGCTTGAAGCGCTGTTGCGGCGCCTTGGTTTCAATCTCCTCAGGCGTTTCAATTCTCGCGTCGTGTAAAATTATGCCTCCTTTCCGCTGTTGGTTGTGAAATAGGACCCTACCCCTCCTAGCTCAATCCGTACATCAGCCTAATAACGAGTCGAGTCCGATCTACCATACAATGTCAATAGTCAGCACAATCGAGACGAAAATGAGACCTTCGTGAATGAACATGCGTCTAAAAGCGCTGTATGATGTAGTTGATGTTGAATTTCGGTTTATTGTTCAATAATAAACCATTGAGGTCGCTCAAGAAATTTTTTTAATTCTCAATCGAATGTTGATGTTTTACGTCTCAAGTCATGTAGTTTCCGAATATCACATAAAAGAAAATTCTGTCCGTTCGCCGTACGCAACACTTTCCTGACGAAACTATAATACCTAAATTCTCGACATTTTAACCAAAAATCAATCTTGGTCTGCATTGACTGCTACCTCAATTGTAATGGTTAATTTCGTAGGAAACGACATTCATAAACTAAATAGCTACCTCAATTTTAAAAGTATTTTGGGGGTTTTGAGGGAGAAAAATTGTATTATCCTACCCTTTTCAGACTGAAGTGTATTTGGTTTGAATTTCTATAGATTTTTGGACGATGAATCGAACGAGGCCTTGCAGGGCCGATAGCTTCAATGATTCTCGAGCTATCGCAGCTTTTGTGTAGAATTTTCGAGGTTATCAAAAATTTGGCATGAGTCGCAACTCGAGAATTTTTGAAGCTATAAAAATCGTTCTATATTCGTGGTCTTCCTACACACTCCTCAGCTGTATCGTTAAGAAAATAATTTACTTTTAATTAGATAATTGTGAAAAAATAAAATAATTAAAATTACGATTGTTGTTAAGGAGTACCTGATGGTTAGCAGTCTGATGCTAGGTGGAAGCGTTCACAAATTTTTATTTTCAAAATTTATTTCCTAGGATAAATTATCTCGAGATTTAAAAAGGCGCGATTTCCTCTTTTGTGCATGTTGAAATCACATTAACGAGTCCACAGATCCGTTGTGTTGAAAATCATTATTCTCATGGAAGTTCTTTACTTGTTATCTAAGGTTCTGTATCTCATATTCATTCTCTTACATGAACCAGTAGAGCCCAACTTTAGCCAAAACATCTGTTTGTTACAAGATGGGAGCAATGTGGTTTGAAAACGGTGTAGGAGCAGCAAATTCCTATTGGCTCGTTTAATTTTGATATAATTTCCAGATATGATCAGATCGGCACTTCTACCAGCCTTCTGTTGTAATGATCAGCTCGTATGGTTTTCAAATAAAATAATTCAGTATGAAAGAACGAAATCCATTTTCAATGTTTTCGGTTATTTGAGTAAAAAGTACTCGATCGACTCGGAATTTGTTCCGCTGGCACAACGTTAGCGTCTTTTGTTTTTTATTTTTGAACACTTCGGAAAAATTCCCCTCTTCTCACTCTTTCCCTGAGCAATTTCTGTGCCGGAAAATATCGCACAACCTGGTCACTTATGGTGCTTGTCTGGCCAAAGACGACGGGTCTGTCTCGATTGCTATCTCGCGCGAAGAAAGCCACTTCCTGTCAAGGTGAGTCTTCTCGTTCGCTTGGTAGGGACCTGCCGCCGTGTCGCTCGGCAACAGCCTTGGTTTCTATCTCTTTCCATAGCCATCGTCCGTGCCCACGCATCCTTCACCTCGCCCGCGTGTTTGTCCTCTTTCGGCTCGAACACATGGTTCTACCAACTTGGCGATGTTTCTGAAAATTTCCTCAGCGTACACTAAGCCGTAGAACAGTAAAGCGTTTTTTACATACCGCACTGTCAACTCCGTGAATAATGGCTTTGTGTCGTGTTCTTTTCGTTTTTACAAGGTCTTACTTCGGGAACTCGTAGAATTTTGTGGAAAGACATAATATATTCGAAAATATTTCCATTTTTGCCGACTTGAAAATTTTTTTGAAAGTTTTTTTTTTTTTTCAATTTCGTAGCTTAATTAATTTTCCAAGACATTATTCCCTAGATTCTTAGGTTTTATTGTACATGTGTGCCAATTTTCGAAGTTCTACATTTTATTTTGTCCATTTTGTTTAATCGGCCTGAGATATATCTTACTTATATTCATTCGTGCGTCTCGTCCAATTTGCTGAGGCAAAGCGCCCATTAGTATAGGATGAACAAGTAATCAATCTATACATACAATCAATAATATAATCAATTATATATTTTCCATTACTATTAAGGATTTCGGTGTTGGACATTTAAAACATAAATTTGTTCAACTGCTTGAAAATTTTCTCTCATCCTGCGTTATGTTAAATGAGTTCAGCATCTGTATTCAAGGACAAATATCAACGTACATATTTAAAGGGCCGCTAACAAGAAGGGTTCATGAGATTGTGATGAGTTAGATACGAGTGACTGAATCGTGACGCAGATGCCAACTTCAAATGGATGGCACCGAATCACATTAGACTCTTAAAAAAGGACGAGTCTCTCGATGACGAAAGTAAACGAGTAACAGCTGCTGAATCCATTACAAGCTTTTGAGTTTTTGGGATTGGTAGAAGATCATTCACTTGGTGAGTCTTGTGAGATAATTTTGGGTTTGGGGGAAAATAACGAGACGACCTCTTCTCCATTTTTTTCAACCTGCAGAAAGAAGTAATACGACCACCTGGAGAAGAAAAAATAACGTTTTCGAATCGCAATAAAATCAATGCGGAACTGCCGTTCGATTTTATCGCGTTTTCGCGTCATTCGAATTTCCAACTGGTTCCAAAGACACTAGACGTAGAGAAAGTCGATAATTATGTGTTGGAATGTTTTGTACTTATTCGCCGGTAAAAACAGTTTTTCCTGAAAATCAGACAATCACTGGGTTCTAACTGTCTAACCAATTCTAAATTATTCTTCGTGTACATCGAGTACTTTCACCACTTTTTGGTATCGCCAGGGCTATAATGTTTTTGAACGGGGTACCTCATGCAGCACTAAAGTTCAAGGTTTTATTTTATCTTTCATTGTGTTACTGTCGATGGCCTCTGTCGTCTGGGAGAAAGACAAATCTATGTCAAAGAGGACTGTGGACATTACGGGGACTCGCTCTTGGCCGAGTCAACTTGAGCCAAGTTGAGAATGGAGCGAAAGAGGCGTGTTGAGAGAAGCCTTCCCCGTCCAGTCACCGTATATGGGCACTTGGACGCTTGAACGTAACAGTAAAAAGTACCCTCAAGGCTGCCAACTTGAAGCTATCCCTCCTCTATAAGCAATTCATGTTGGATCGTGTAGTATATTCCGTCTCTCTTATAAAATAGACATGCCGTATTCATACTATTATACAGCTCCGCCGTGCTGGCCAATTAATGAACGAATAAACCTCCCTGGAATCATCGTGCGGGCTCGGTCTTTTAATTGTTCGCTCGTTTGAGGCGCTAATGGGCCGTTCAATATGGGACAGCGGTTTTCATACAGCTCTAGATAGCTTAGATTTTTGCTTTTCTCTTGACCGAGGAGTTGGGTTATTTTTCAGTTCGTCAGCTTAGTTTTGCATCGCAGAGCGGAAGCATTGTAATCGTCATTGGGAACTGCAAAATTGTTCATCCTACGATTTCAGGATCACCTCTAGCGTTTTCGAAGTTCCAGAACATTTTCGAAACAATATTTCACTTCCTCTGATTTTTCCCTTCCTCTGATTTTTCCCTAGCCACTGGTTATTATTTTTTGCACGGCTTTCTTTCAGACTGGCTTGAGTGAAGCAATCAATCACGCCCTTGATAACGTCTGCAATGCGATTTCTAATCTTTCTCTCGCTAGAATTTGATTAATGGAAGTAGCCAATAGAGTTCTTTATCGTTTTCATTGCATCCACTGCTAAGAGGTTTGCATTCTGCCGATCGGTCGGTCTTGCTCCCACAAACGTAATAGCTCCCGCTGTTGACTCTCAACGTCTGATTACCTTGTGATGTCGTTTTGCGTTCCCGATTCCGTTTGCCCCTTATTTGGATTGAACGACCTTCCCTTGCCGTGGGTCGTGTTGGCCGTTTATTGCCAAGCTCAGATCATCAACTGGCCCCCACGCATGCGCCTTCGCTCGCAAAACTCTCAACTGCTCAGAAGTCAACTATCAATGATAAAAAAGTTGAGCTGGTTTCTATTGGACTATTGGAAACATGCTCTTCATTTCTCAGCATGGCTGATATAAATTGTAGTGGGAGCTCAAGATTTTGTTAATGACATGAAAAATGGAGGATCAATTTCGTAAGGCGGGGTCGGACATTGAGGTTTTAGTCAAGCTGGATACCATCCTGTGGCTTCAATCCCTTCTCCAGATTGAAGTCACGCTCTGCTACCACGTCTCATGTTTTTTTTTTTTTTTTTTTTTTTTTTTTTTTTTTTTTTTTTTTTTTTTTTTTTTTTTTTTAAAGCTGGATATTGAGTTTTCGCAGAGGTCAACTTGTCAGCCGGTCAAACTAATATTTATTACTTAATACAACGCTTGGAAAAAATTCCTAAAAAAATTGTGTTCTAAGTTCTGTTTTTTTTTTGAATTTTTTTTAAATTTTTTAGATAATGTAAGCGTAAGCGTTTGGTTTTCAATTTCCTTTTTACTAATTCTGTTTATTTTTCTCTACAGATAATATGAAGACGAGGTGGTTACTATATCTTTGCCTGTTTGGGACAGTCGTCAGTCAGCAAAGTGAGAAATCTCAAAACCCTTGCGTCAGCCTACAAACTTGCCATGAATGCATTCAAACACCAACATGCGCGTGGTGTTTTCATCCAGTAAGTATTCAAATGGTCCCCCAATTCTTCAAAATACAATCCTACTGTTACAAAAAATCGGATTCCGTCAAATTTCCATTGTTATCAATTGGTTCTCATTAATTTGCAGAATTTGACTGAAGATCAACATAGATGTTTCCAACCTAACCAAAACACTGATCAAAATCAGTGCGAGGAAGCCTACGTTTACAATCCAGACAATGAGTATTCCATCCTCAGAGCAGAACAATTGACCAAAGTGAGCGGCTCTCAGTCCAAATACCAGCAATCGAGTTCATCGTCTTCCTCGTCTTCCTCATCGTCATCGTCCTCGTCGCATTTCTCGTCGTCATCGTCAGGCTCGAGCAGTTCGTCTAGTTCAGATCCTGTGCAAATTCATCCTCAAGAAGCACGGTTGAAGTTGAGAATAAGTGAGTACAAGTTTGTTTTTACTATACGGACAAAAAACAGTGTCAGTTCATGCCATTTGTTGTAGTAATCAAGGGTCCTGGTTATTCCAGAAAAGGAAATTTTCTGTCTGTCATTTTTCCTCGCTCAGAGAAACTTCCTTTTGGCGAATTCACTAGCAGTTTTACATTGTTGTCATAAAATACCAACCGATTTCTTCATACCCATATTTAAATTCTATTTTTACAGAGGAAGCATACAGAATACCTGTAGTCTACTCACAAGCTGTAGCCTACCCTATCGACCTTTACTATCTCATGGACCTCTCAAAATCCATGGCTGACGATAAAGAAAAACTGTCTGCTCTGGGCGACACTCTTGCTGAAAGCATGCGCAATATTACGTCCAATTTTAGACTTGGATTCGGCTCTTTTGTTGATAAAGTTGTTATGCCATACGTGTCTGTCGTTCCCAAAAAGTAAGTTATATTCATTTTGGAATTACCTCTTTAAAATTGGCTCAATCGAACGTAGCTCGACAATACATAACTTGTCACAAATCGCAGTATCAATGTGTGTTTTTAGTAGGTAACAACTGGTATTTTTCAGACTTTCGTGTGATACGATAAAGTGACCCCGCTAGAAGCGTGTTCCGGGTGCCTTAATTTGGCATAATACTGATCTTTAGACAAGATTATGATTAACATTAGTTGACCCATTTCAAATGTGTTGCAATCTACGCGTCTTCTATCTCCTTGTAGTCCACATTACCCAGTTGATGTTATAAGGGATCAATAATATAACTTTTTGTGTTCCTTATGTTCATCACCGTTCTACATTTAATTTCTAGTTTATGTCTACCATTACTATCTACATGTTTTTAATAATTCCCTTGGGATTGAAACAGATTGGAAGAACCGTGTGACGAATGCAAAAAGCCATACGGCTATCGAAATCATATGGCACTTGATAGCGATACGAATAGATTCGCTGTAAGTCGGTCATTTTATTTTTCGGGCTGACTCAATGCTCTTACTATTGTCATTAACGCGGCTATCGTCACTTTCGCCTTCTTCAACAGCAGTTTCATTTATTTTATTATTTCTTTGTAAATATTTTTTATTGCTATAAAAATAGGAAAAAGGATCTTGGGAAACAATATGCATAAATTATGCTTGGGTGAAAATTTTGCATTATGGTATCGCTATTGGATAACTGAGATTGTGCTTTTAAGCCTGATATGGGTGGAAATGGTGGGGATTGTTTGTGATACACGATCGTTTCTATGTAAATGAGCTGAGGTCGAGGATTCAATCTGACAAGCATGTGCGATAGGTTACATGTATCTTTTTTTATCTCAGGATTGCTTACTTTTGAGCATAAATGAAATAAAATATGTACCAATACCAACTAGTCAACTTTTCGAACAAGTTTGCCATCTTTTTCCTCGTATTCCAATCTTGAGAATATAGCTTGAAAGTTAAATCACATATTGGCTAGTGGCTTTTGAAACTGCACCGAATAACTCTTGATGTGCTAGTTGTTCATAGTTGACCATCGCTACAAAAGCCGGAACGGGAGGCTTTAAGTGTTCTAAAAATCGTTCGTGACGCACAAAGGTCGTACGTGATGTGTACAATTTATTCTGCTAGTTTCTCGTTGAAATTCTAGAACGTTCAACTCTCAATTTCATCACCTGTACAAATAGAGTTCAGTTTTTTAGGCTCTGCATATAAATAAATAAATGAAATAGAATTTAGATTGTGTTCGTGTTAAACGTTCTAGAATTACAATATGTGTGGTCCTCTGTCTTCTCTCTTGAATATGTTAACATCTTTCCGCTCAACGAATGTAAATTCCTACGTGTACATATCGCTCGATGTTTAACCACCCTGATCGGCGCTTTGTGTACGTACGACTATAGGTTAATCGACGGCCTTATTTCACGTTTTTCAGCGGCAGTTTCATTTTATTAATTTCATTTTTTTTTGGGATCATAATCATTCTGTATTTACAAATTTTGGTCGTTGTGCGCAGTTTGAAAGAGCCTTGCCCTGGCTGTGAAGCCCCTTACGGTTACCAAAACGTAATGTCGCTAAGCACTGATACCGACCGTTTTGCAGTAAGTGAAGAAGAGAGTGACATGAAACAACAAAAACCAAATATTACCGAGTGTTTAACCTTTCCCTTCGACAACAGCTTCAGTATTTTTTTTGGCTACTACGCACTTCTTAGAGTGCAAAACCGTAATTTGACGAATCTTAATAGTTGGCCGTTGATTTCTTGGTGCGCATGAATGCATTCAGATCTGTTCTGCATTTTCATTGTTAAGAACATTTTTCAGCTGAAATTGAGGATGATAAAATAACTTTTATTTCAATTTTATCTTTAATAACAAACTATAACGTTCAATTTATTTTTCCGCTCCCACTTTCACCTTTGATGACCTCTTCGGGGGAATGTTAAATTGAATTCTCCGCAACTTCTCCTTTCTACTGACCATTTTATTTTCGTACCTTTATACTTCAGAGGTTTTGTACTCTGGCCATGAGTTAAGTCATCCATTCCATCTTGCCAGCATCACTTATCATTTAGATGGAGTAAAATAATTGTAGTAGTAATAGTTTACCTCGAAAGAAATCAGCAATGATGTAAGAACATGGAATAGTTGCGATAACGTCGTTTTTTCAAGTCTCCGCTCGAGCAAACACAATTCAACCCTGATACGTCTAGTAATCAATTTTATCAATAATTGACGAGAATATTGAAATTTTACTGTAGGAAATGACATAAGCCGTCATTTGAGTTTTCGTGTCTATAATTTAGGCCTTCCTGTGCCCATATTTGAACGCATTCATGCCATACTGTACTTTCCTATAATTTCCCTACAAACTTCGATTGATATCACTAAAAACCGTGAGGATTTCTACGAATTACCTTTGTAAATATAGAAATGCATGGCTGTACTGGTATTGCTTACCATCGGGTTGCAGGCTGATGCTGGTGTGCATACTAACAATTTATTCTATTCGGCGGGTGTGTAAAGCTACTAACTGCACGTCAGTCTTCTTTAGCTTGACTGCGACTAAAACTATTCAGTTAAAATAGTCTAGATTAATATTTTTGAACCTTGTCATTGATATATATCGAGTTTTGAAGTACTTCTAAGAAGTATTCACTATAGAAAAACCTCGACATTGTGTTACTTTGAGCTAGAAGTTTCATTTTTAAACATTTACAAATCGCGAACGTTCGCATGGTCTTGAAATTGTCTTGAATTTTGTAAAACGTAATTAACAGGATGAAGTGAAAACTGCAGCAGTTTCGGGTAATCTGGATGCCCCTGAGGGTGGCTTCGATGCAATTATGCAAGCGGTCGTCTGCCGAGAGAGAATCGGCTGGCGCGAGAAAGCACGTCGTCTTTTAGTGTTTTCTACTGATGCAGGCTTCCATTATGCTGGAGATGGCAAGGTAAGCAAGGAGCGCAGAGATGCAATCGTTTTGTCAATGATAAGAAGGAAATTTAATTTTCATGTAAACTTGAGTAAATCTTGTTACGACTAAGTCGACTCCCAATCGAGTCCGTTATAGTTAAGCCAGAATTCTATTTATTTCTGTTGTCCTGATAATTTCAGTGCGCATGAATTATCACGAGAGGATTATCTAGTTGTTAGAGTGATCTATTCAATGTGATGTGTCATTGTTTTACCTTCTGCGCATCCTTAGCCCTATCAGATGAACGCCGTACCATTATAGTTTACTAATTCCCTCTGACGGACTAATTTTGCAATTTCAGCTTGGAGGAATAGTAAAACCGAACGATGGCTACTGCCATCTGGACGATACTGGACTCTACACACATTCTTCAACCCAAGATTATCCTTCTGTGTCACAGGTTTGTGCATCATGCTATTTGTGTTGCTATGATCTTAATTTGTATTTAAATCGGCTTAATCATATCCTTCTTCCCCCAGATTAACTTGAAAGTGAAAGAGAACGCTATTAATTTGATTTTCGCCGTTACGGAAGAACAAATTCACCTGTACAACCGACTTGTGAATCACATTGAAGGCTCATTTGCTGGGGTCCTGTCCAATGATTCGTCGAATGTGGTCGAACTTGTGAAGGATCAGTATGATGTAAGTTATATCTCTTTAAAGTGCAAGATCAAAATGCTGGCAACTGGTGAATGAATAGATTTATGGAAAATGATATTCTCTTGTTGGTACCAACTACTCAACCGCTAACTCGAATATTTTTTTCTGTACTCGCTTATCTTCAAATAAATCTGTTTAAAATTATACTGCTCCTAATTGCAGATCCAATAGTCGTTGTTTTCATTCTCAAGTTCACCTTGATAATTTATTTTTCTTGTATGCTCCAATAGAAAATAACGTCGTCGGTCGAACTGAAGGATACTGCTTCAAGCCGTCATGTGAAACTTACATATTATTCCAACTGCTTGGATCCCAAAGGCAACCTCCAGCAAACCAGCAAGTGCGACGGACTCAAGGTTGACTCGGAAGTTAGATTCTATGTGAGTCACCGTATTCTTATTTGCTGTTTCAGTCTTTTAGGAAAGAGAGTATTACAGCGGTACTAAGTTGTAGAAATTATTAATTCTGGGGTATTCGTTTCAGGCTGAAATCGAAGTCAAGTCATGTCCTCCGAACAGAAAAGACTGGATCCAGACCTTCCAGATCTACCCTGTCGGCATCAATGAGTCGCTGACTGTCAGACTGGAAATGCAATGTGACTGCCCGTGCGAAAATGAAGGCAACAGGGTTCGTTCAAATTTCATTGATAATTCTAAACCTTCAACTGATATTTCTTACCAACATAATATGCCATTCCTGAAGAAAATACTTAAACAAAAGATATGTGTTGCAGGGTTTCGTCCCCAACGCTCCCCAATGTCATGGATTTGGAGACTACAAATGTGGCATCTGTGAGTGCGACAGTTCTCATTTTGGAAGGCATTGCGAGTGTGACGCTCAGAGCACAAAACAGGACGAGTCGGGCGCTGGATGCCGTCCAGATAATGTCACCAACATTGATTGTAGCGGACGAGGCACCTGCGCTTGTGGGCAATGTCAGTGTGATGTCAGACCGAACCCTGAAGAGGTGTGTTGTGTGAAATTTACCAAATTTGAAATTAATTACTCGTTTGATGATTCTTTTTTAAGGAAAATTCATTTTGCCTGGTTGGCCAGAAAGGAAGTTGATCAAGATAAATTCGCTGCTGAATTGGCGTCATTTAAAAGTCCAATTAAATTAGCATAATTTTCATAGAAAGTGACATTCAAATGTTCCCTCTTGTTACAGGTAATATCGGGTACTTTTTGCGAGTGTGATAATTTCTCTTGCGATCGAGTCGACGGTGTCCTCTGTTCTGGACCCGAACATGGAACTTGCGTCTGTGGTAAGTGATGGATTTTCAAAAGTTGCCAGCAATTTTTTGGTATAGACACCGAATTTCCTAGCTTGATTTTGGTTTTATTTTTTTTATTTAGGCAAATGCAAGTGCTTGGACGATTGGGATGGGCAGGATTGTTCCTGCAGCACAAACAATGCAACTTGTGTTGCTCCTGGAAGCAGCGAAGTCTGCTCTGGAAAAGGAGAATGCATTTGTGGAAAATGTTCCTGTAACACGGAAGCCGAAGGCCGCTACTCTGGCAAATATTGCGAAAAGTGCCCAGTGAGTAAAGAGTTCATGTTCAGCCAAGTCTGGAATTACTGTGTATTATTTGCTACTATTTGGGAGACATATTGATGACATCAACTCTTACATTTACCCATAGACGTGCCCCGGTCGTTGCCTGGAGCTGCGGGATTGCGTTCAGTGCCAGGTGCACAAATCTGGCCCATTGACCGAAGAAGAATGTGCCACAAATTGCACGTTTATTCCAGCGATTGTTGAGGGTACACTTCAAGGTAAGGTAATATAGGGTTATTTATTCCTAGTATCGAGGGTCCTCGAATTTACAGTAATCGGAGCCTCAACTATCTTTTCATCACCCTGATGTATTGTTGCCTTTAGACTCACTAACCTAATATCACAATCATTACCCCTCTATTTTTTTTTTTTTTTTTTCAATGGAATTTCTGGCCAAATAAATGCTCATTATATCACCAAGGCATTTATGTTTTTCAATCGTTTCAATCTCTTTTTACAGTTGATGACACGAAAGATGAGAATTTCTGCGCGTATTACGATGAAGAGGATTGTCGCTACACATATGTGTACACCTATGACGAAAAGGGGAAACTGCTTGTTCGTGCTCAAAAAGACAAGGAATGCCCGCCTGAAGTCTATGTCCTAGGTTTGTTATGCACCATAATATTCAATATTTTTGCAACATGGGCGTAATTGTGATTTATTGGTTTTCGAACACTGGGACTATTATGAGATCGTTAGCTTCCACCATTCTTGAGTTACAGCTTTCGAGTGAAAATTTTAAGCTTATGGTTATAATTCATCCCTTCTTTTCACTGCTACAAATAAATATCCATTTTATAATTATTAGCGGCGTTTTTACATTCATTCCGCTTTATTGCTTTGAATTGAGGTTATCTGTTATTTTTCTTCTAGGAATCGTTTTGGGCGTCATCGGAGCCATTGTCTTGATTGGACTTGCTCTGCTACTTCTTTGGAAGCTGCTAACTACTATTCAAGACCGAAGAGAGTTCGCTAGATTCGAAAAGCAGGCCATGATGGCGAAATGGGAAAGAGTAAGTGCCTGTTAGCAAAATTATTTGGTAATTTTTTATTTTATTCTTACAGTAGTCTCATGATTGTTTCCTTTCGATGCTTTCAGGGTGAAAATCCCATCTATAAACAGGCGACTTCGACGTTCAAAAATCCGCTGTACGCAGGACGGGACTGAAAAGATTGAAACACTATTCGAATGAATACTGTTATCCTAATCAGTACCGACTCTAAGTGCCATCCCCTGGATCTTTGTATGATTTCGTATAAAGTAATGTACTTAACCCAGGAACCAGGTTCACTATTGAATTCGCTATGTTTATGAAAAACCAAGTGCCTTCAAGCCTCAGGCGTGTGATGTTTTCACCGGGAATACACCGTAGAAACCGCAACCTAATACTGGCTATGTTCACATTTTGCAACATGTTTTCACCACGCGACAATGCAAATTTACATTCTAAGCTCTTTCGTGCAATTATCAGTCCATTATTTGCTCACTATTCCATTTCTACGTTTGATGGAAAGTTTCAAGAATACTTCGGTACAAATTTATGAACAATACCACCATTAATGACTTGATTTTCAGATTTTAGCTAAACTTATGCGCATTTAAAGTAATATGGTTATTCAATTGGGCGAAGTGAAAATTTGCAAAAATGATTGCTTAGTCAAATCCTAATGTACTTAGAAATTGCTTCTTTTTTTATCGTGCAAACGAACGTGAGCTTACTTAACATTACGATTTCGAACTGCCATGAAGGAAATTAACTTGCGCAATTAATGTTTTTAGCGTCCAATCGCCCCTTGAAATGTTTTTTGACATCCTCTGAGGTTCAAAGCAAAGGTCTTCCATAAATACGAGCTAAATATAATTAACTTGTAGCTGTTGACAGTCAAACGCTTTGAACGCACAAGTATTTCACTACTGACAATCAGAAAATATGACATAATTTCTACTGTGCAATAGTCGAAAACTTCAACAATGAAACGCTGGCCGATGCGAAGTTGGATTCGTGTAACTGTTCAGGAATGTATTTGTTAATTGTACAGTTAATTAAAAATAGCATAATAATGAGGCTTATTGTCATTACGCTGCTTTATAATGGAGGATTTCCTTTGCGCGACTATGAGTTTTAGTTGAACTTGATTTATGAATTCGAATATTTCAATATTCATACCTGAATTCGGATCACCTTTTCTATCAGCGCTTCCTGTTTGTATATTGGTAATAACATGAAGTTAGATTTGTTTGAGCGTTTCGATAATTTACTTTCACGACTCATTTTCGACTGTAAGTTAATTTGTTTTTATTTTTTTATACTTCTTGTTCATTTGTCATCTAACAAGACTGCATTATTTTAAATATTTCTCCTCGTGGGTTGAATGAGGATGAAGT
The DNA here is from genome assembly GCA_037159825.1 of Tupiocoris notatus. Lineage (NCBI taxonomy): Eukaryota > Metazoa > Arthropoda > Insecta > Hemiptera > Miridae > Tupiocoris > Tupiocoris notatus. The sequence continues at coordinate 105,111 of JASJUZ010000347.1, forward strand.
TGCAACGAAACAAACAACTCTAGTGCGTCCAAGATTTTGCTCTATTCGTTAGCTTCTTGTACACCGTTGAGGACCCATGAAGTAGCAAGAATAGCTCTGTGTGTGATCTTCCGAATGTTTTTATTTGAAGAAAATTCCCGATTGAGAGACCCATCTCCCGTTTTACCTCATCCAATACGCGCAAGCCTTAAAATTCTGTGTAACTTTATGTAAGTTTGTATAACATGAATTCAAAGGTGCCTTACAGCTGATGTTAATTGGACCATGCGTGATACATTCGAATTTAATTAACCGGTACTTTTTTCACCTTCTCACCTCACATGCGCCCTCTTGACTTCATATTTCCTCGAAGCTTACGGCTAGTGTAAAAACTTTTTTGTACATAATTCTTGTGTCATACGTGTAATCAATAGTGTGTTCATGTAATTTAATTAGTTCATAATATGATCTACAATAACTTGTTAGTTTAATCTTGTTCTCTTCGAATGGTAAAATTTATTTTCATTCTGAAATTCGTGTGATTAATTAGTCATTAACCGGTCTCAAATCGATTGAATGAGAAATGTCAATTTTGGAATCATATAGGTAGGTAGCTTTTTTTTTGTAAATTGTTTCTTTCGTAGAAAGCGTTTTGTAAAAAAATATATGGAAGAGTTTTAAATGTAATGTACGTATTCTATTTATTAAAACGAATAAAACAGTAACAAGAATAGTATTAAAAAGGCTTAATTCCAATATTCCTCCGTGTTCAGTGTTGGATAAAAAAAGTTATCTATGTTTTCATATTTTATTAATATTTTCACTTAACAGTTACAAGCACGGTGAGAATTATGGTACTACACAGAGATATCTACATAGTTACATTCTATGTAGATTTATCTGAGCTGCTATTATATGCTGAATTGGACGAGTATGACCAGATAAGTTGTGGCTGCTGCAATCACCTGCAAGAACGGGTCATTCGTTTAATAATCTTGGTGTAGCTTCGTTAATTTGTTCGTTCCTATAACTGATAGAACAACTGAACGCGAGTGAATGAAATACTTATTGACTGATTATGTCCACCGTTTTTGTCACAATAGATCCTCTTGAAGGTCGCAGTGACGCAGGGGAGCCTAACACCCCCCTCAGGCAAAGAGAAAAAAATGCCCGCCGTTTATGTCTAGTAACGAAGTTCCAATAATCAAGAAACAGTTACCGAAGTGACGAGAGGGTATCCCAAAGTGAAAAATCCGCAAGCTGTGAAGTTCACCGTATTCTTCAAGGCCAGGCACAGGCTTAACTTTTTCTGCAGCAAGTGAACAAAATAGATTATTTGTAAAGTTTGACAGCATTTATCCTTGAAAGAGATTGATTTGCCTCTTTTTTCTTGCTTATTAATAATAAGCAAGTGTGGGACTTGAGTAGCCTCGTATTGACGTTAGGATGTTGTTTTCTCGTTTTGACCATATAGATTTATAATTCTCATAGATTTACAAACTCAAATCCTACGTTGTAAATAGATCGTTTACGTTTGAAGGTTCCCTGCTTATTCGAAATCGCACAGAACTTAACCTTCTTCTTGGGAATACGTGTGCGATGAATTGCCCATGAATTCTTTATGAGACACCTGTCAGAAAGATAACGGTCGATCGATTGATGACTCAGGTGCTATCATTGGCTCTATTGTTAAAGCTACGAAACGTCGATAGTGGGAAGGGGAATGAACGGATTTTTAATTCAGTTATTGAGGACATTTCACCGGCTTGAAAAATTGTCTTCCAACGAAATAACCTGCGGAATAAAACGAAGGCTGCGAAAATTTAATAAGTGGTTTTTGATATTTTTTTCTTTCCGCTTGTAAATTATATTATGTAATTCGTTTGATGATAATTTTATTTCGCCACATATTAAAAATAACTCATTTAGCACAGTGAGGCAAAAGTTCCTTTTTGACTTAATCTTGGTGCAATAAGTAGTCTTGTAAAGCCGCCTCTATGCAAATGGAACACTAACTTACATTACGGCAAAGCTCTTTATTATCGCGCATTAACTGAAACATCTCTGCGTTGAAATTGTCGGCCTGTAAACCCAAAAAAAAGCTTGTCAATAAAAATGATGTCAGAATCTTGCACATAATCCATAGCGTCGAGATATAATTTCTTACAAACACAGCCTAGTTGATGAACGTATCTAGAGTCAACTAAGCTAACTAGCCCAACAAGCTGAATCCAGCGGTTCAATCTCAGTTCCTAGCCAGATTAACTAGGTTGTCTTTGCCAAAATAATCCTGCTCAACTTACGGTTTCCACAAGTTGCTCAGTCGAGGTGGAAATGGAGTACAACTGAAATATATGCCAAATGGCGCACAGTGGCATCCGAATCACGCTAAGGATGGTTTTATCACAACTGGAATTGGTAAGGTCTTTGATTTGTATTATTGTAAAGTAGGAGAAATTGATAATGTCAGTGAAAAGTTTGAAGCAGATGAAGAGCAGTTGAACGGAGTAGACTTCGTTTGCCATTCCTGAAAGTTCGAGGATCCGTTGTCTTCGATCAGCCATCACCTGAAATCAACCAGCAATCTGGAACACTTTATCTAAGGAAAAAATTGACCTGTAGGATTTTTTGTAGTAGAGATTTTTCCAAAGGTTGGCTTGGAAAGTAATTTGCGCTCTGGATTAATGCTTGAAATTTTGCCACTTTAAATAAGGTTATTACAGGACTGAGGTTGGTGGCACTTTAGTTCAAGCAGAAATCAATTCACTTACTTCAAGTTTAACCTGGTTAACACTGATCCGCTTGGTGAGTGAGTCGATTTCATTTTTGAAAACGACAAGGAAAGCGCAGAATTGAACGAGGATGGTGAAACAGAGCATTTCTGAAGTCAACGAGGCAAACGTTGCCCTAGCCGATGAAGGGCTGGTCGACTCGTAACCGCAAACTAGTATCATGTTGGCGAGGATGAAACTGCATCCAGCCGGGGCCAAGAATCTGCGTAAAATGTAAGTAAATTTATGCATCCACTCAAAGTTACCTATGCCCTTCTCTATGGATTTCAAATGCCTTCAGTGCTACATTTTTTTCCTGCGGTGCAGACAAACGAATAGTATGTGGCCCGTTGTTAGGTTAAGGACAATACACTATTCCTTTATTCACGGTCACTTTATTAGGTCACAAGGACCGATTCTGGCAGCATGCTGTAGATTTTGTCTGGTAATTGAGTTATTTTTTCCTTTATGCTGTCATCATTCGGCATTTCGAACCTATAGGTCTCAATTGGTAGGTACCTACTTTTGCATTGATTTGAACTTCCATAATGAAACTATGTACCTTATTACAGTGTTTTTTTTATTACGCCCGCTGATCTTGAGCTCCTCGAGAACTTCACCCAACCGGTGCCGATGGATAACAACTTGAATGACGTGGCTGACGATGACTGCATTTTCAACGAGAGCCTGGCAGTAGAAGATTATTCTATGCCAGGCCTTGTTATGGAAATCGTTAGTGTCGAACAAATAGTATGTTTTGAACCCCAATGAGCAAATGGTGAAGCTCAGGCAGAACAGTATAGAGTAGGCGATCCGGGTTTTGGAGATGGTTAGATCAGAATCAACAGGTAATAGGCCTATTATTCTGGACACTCGAAAAAGCAGCGAGAGATCGTCCATTTTATAGCTACCGTTGGAATTCGCAGTCGCATCAAGAACTCTGGAACGTTCAAATCGTGCATTTTTGACATTAAAGTCTGAATGGGAAACTTTGTCCACAGGGGTAAACATGTTACTGGATTCGTTCATACACTCGTAGTAATAGAGCTGTAAGTGTGCAAGTTTCCTTGAGGGATACAATTTTCTAATGGCAGTACTTCCATTTTATTTCCACTACACGGCCTCATGCTCGCGTATGGGGAGTGATCGATTGTAATCTTTTTCCTTATATTTACATTGCATTGAACATATGGCAAGACAGCGTTGCAGCATTCAGATTAGAAGCTCGCCTTTTTCCTGATTGATATCTCAAGTCAACAGAGCGACATCCTTCACAAGGCAAACCTCGGTCTTGAGCGCGCAAAATTCAATGATCAGATTTTGACTGATTTTCACATTTTATAGAAAATGTATTAGTATCGATAGTAGTCTGTCCGAATAAGATTCCAGCGTGAATTGCTGACTTTCGTAAGCGGATAATTTAAATTCATAACGGAACTCGGGTGTTAGAGCAAATCAGTGTTGCAAATCTTTTGACATTTTAATAAATTAAATCGGCCAATTGTTCGAAAATCGCTTTCTTGACAGACGTTGTGTAAACCAATTGACCGATTTCAAAACGTTTTTTCAGCGAACCGGAAATATATTCGCAAAATTCGATATCGCCATTTTTTTCCAATTCAATGAACAGCGACAGATTGATAGAGTCAAATGGCCACTTTTCATGTCAATCGGTCGTTCTTTTGTACAGAACGGTTCAATACTTGTTTTGTGTACAAATCCATTCGAGGTTCGACGGGTATTTATGAGCTGTATGCTATTACACAAGTCGAGAGGTCGGTGACGGATAAACTGGCCATTCCATGCGTTTGAGCTTCCAAACTCTCGGCTGTCCCTGGCTCGTTCAGTCCCTAACAACAACATCAATTTACTTAAGTGGATATAAACTACCCTGGCGATATATTCCAATAGTTGACATAAAGTGGTGGATCCGTTTCGGTTCGGTGGCCGCCTAGACCGGGTTCAAAACCTGTCGAGATGATGATGTTCAAGGCGCGGATGGAGATTTTCCGTGGGGAAGCTCTCAAAAATGCAACACACCCATTGTTTGCTGTGTGTCGCCTTGTCGGCATACTACCTTACTCAAATTTGGACTTTACCGTTTCCTACAGTTGGCTCAAGTATTCATTTTTCTTTTGTACAGCTGTTTTCCTCAACAACACCATTGTCATATGGGTGATTATGGCCCTGTACGATGTCTCTTTCTTAAGCCAAGTCATGGAAAAGCTCTTGAACGTGTTACAATCATCGGTTGAGAATGTTTGCGTTCTCGCTCATATCATCTCGGTCGTCGTGTACAGGGCAAGCTTCAGCCGAACTTTGGTTGGCCTGAGGGAACTTCAAGAATTCAAAGCCGTCAATCGCTATCCAAGATATGGCGTTCCGATTTGTATCGTCAAAATTCTCGTCGAATCCGGAGCTCACATTTACAAACATGGCCTCGCTCTGGATTTTGGCTCTTACATTTTTTTCTCCGAAATCATCGGAAAGTTCGTCTTCTCTATGATCAACTTGCAGTACTGCGGAATACTAGAGCTACTCCGTTATCAATTTGGAATCGTGACCGAAGATCTCCGACCGAACCAATACACCTTGGTGCCGCTGACCAAGAAACACCACGTGCTTCTTGAACTGACGGCCTCGTTGAACGAGATATTCTCCTGGCAACTTCTCGTCATGTGTACGAGCATCTTTATCAATTTAGTGACAATGCTATACGTATGTATCGGTGCGCTGCAGAATTTCGATTCCCTTCAAGTTCTAGGCAATTCGGGAATGTGCCTCTGGCAAGTGCTGCTACTCTTTTCGCTAGCCGTCTCGTGCGAAGAAACGAGGGAAAAGGTAAAGTTTTGTGACGTGTTGCCCAATTGAAATTCTGTGGATTCCCCAAAGAAAATGTTTTAGAAACATGGGCTAGTTAAAATTCTCATAAAGATTACATATTATGATGTCCTTTCTACTCTAGGACTAATAATAATAAATAGTCAATAGTAAATTAATGTTAAAATAGTTCAAATTAATAGCAATGAAAGTTGGATTGCTCTAAGGTCGAGTATTGAATACATTTAGGGTTCCAGGGGATTATATCCTCTCATCCCTCAGCTTAGTTGAGCCATTGAGAAATTAGACATAAGTACCTATAGGAAAGATGGAGAACGATTCGCTATGTGACTCTCCCTGTCAAACAAACGACTTTCCTAATTGAGGGGTCTATGCTTGAATAAACGACATATGTGGCTGTCAATACGAAATTATACATTATGACAACGATAATGTGCCATTGAGTCACTGGCGATCTGAAAAGTATTGTTTCCAAAGTCGTTTAACTGTTAAATCGCCAAGACTATTCAGTTGTTCATCGTTAGGTCACTAGGCGATATCGAATATCTGGCCCTTCAATAGCTTGGAAATTCGCTTCTTGAATCAGTAGTCAATACACGGCACCGAGATCATGAAATCCTCTTCGCAACTTACAAAGAAACCATTCTCGAGGGAAACGCATTTTTCCCGAATTTCCATATTTCCCAAATTCATATTTCCGTTCTCCAATTGGAACCTCTCTTTCGGACCTTTGTCTACTGTTGTGGAGATATTATTGTTCACCGCTGCCGTCGTGTGCCATTATAATTACATAGAAAAAAACGCGGCTAAAGGCGATTTCCTATCCTCGAGCGTATTTCCGTTGGCTGCTCTCAGAATTCTTCACTTGCTCACTTTCCTTACCCACGGTATTAGAATTTGGTTCAGTCGGAAATTGTACACGGATTCCATATCCAAAATGGCCGCTTTGCAATGCCGCTTCCGTCTTTGGCGTCTGCGGACTTTGCTCATCGGGATGGGATACGCTCTTTGGATGTCATTCTATTTAAAACACATGTGCAGCTCTTTGAATTTCCCCGGCTTCTATTCAGACGCTTCTTGCAGTTTTGCGATTTTTTACGAAATAAAAATCCGCTTCATCGCCTTGTTTTACATTGATTTGTTATCCACCATTCGAAATCGAATGGACGCATCTATTAATGCTCTTGTCCCGATTGGTCGTAGTTTAGAAACTGAATTGGGAACTTGGGACCAACTTATCAAAATTGTCAAAACGCTCGACCGTTTTTTCGGACCTACCTTGCTATTTTTTTATTTGGCTATTATTAATATGGCGGTGACGTCGAGCGTAGTTGCATTGTGGTTGGTGATGAAAGGAAATTTTGAACCGTCGTTTTTCCCTTTTACCAATGCCGCCTTTCAGATTAGCCTAGGTCTTCTCGTGGCTCACGAATGCGAAAAAATAAAAAATAAGGTAAAGCAGAATTAAAAAAAAAATTTTTTTTTGGTTGGATAATACGAGTTGAAATTTGAGAAAGGAAAAATTCAACAGGTAAACTAGGGCATCCATTTTGTACGCAAGGTTTTTTGTAATGTCATGCATTGATTTGGTCAATTGCAGGCTGAAAGCTTTAACAACGACCTATTCAAATTGATGAGGGAAAGCAAAGACCTATGCAGTAATGTAAGTTTACGAATTAACACTATGAAATTTTAAAAATAATGCACAGGTCGATGAATTTTTAATTTTGCAAATTTCTTCTCACTTTAGGAGAAACTCCATTTGTACGTGACTATGAAGCAAACCCTCAACTTTACCGCCTGTGGCTTCTTTACAATTGGATATCCGTTGGTGACTTCGGTGAGAATATTTTTTTACTATTCCCTTCTCAAATTGAGAACCCGAAAATTAACGACGCGTCTTATATTTTTAGATAATCGCAGCTGCAACCACGTATCTGGTGATTCTGGTTCAGTTCAGCATGACCGACGGCAAATAGTTTCATAAAGATTTGATGCTTATGCCGTTTTGATTTTGATTCTGCGTTGACAAATAAAGCGTTTTTCGATGGTGTTTCTTCATTTTTGGAAGCCCTTCCTTTTGCAGAGTGGATTACGCATACAAAACAGTCACCTCAAAAAGCTAACTCATTCGACTAAATGCGAAGATCGAACGGCGAGTCGATGCATAATCACTATGAAAACAAATAACGACCAGGGAAACGAAAATGCTCAACGTATTTTAGCAACATTGCTCGAACCTTTGAATTCAATACCGACAGTTTTAATGGAAAAACGATGTAAAATGAATGAAGAAACACTTAGCGAAGAATTGTACACTTGGGTCAACGGATTGGACCTGTCTAAACCCAAAAAGAATTTCGCGAGAGATTTCTCCGATGGCGGTGAGTAGATTATTCTATGCGTAAAGGTCGGTCTACACGGGGACACTTATTGCGGTAGAGCGAGAGCTGAGAGCACACGAGAGAAGTGGAGACACCTCCTAGTTTCGAGAGCAGACCGAAAGAGGTCTCGCGCTCTAGCGTTTCAACCTCTCTCTCGACGTGTGGACAGTTCCTCAACTGATCTCGGAGTCAGTCTAGGTGAGTTTCACCTAGGTGAAACTAGTTGCTAGACTTCTGGCTCTGGCCGGCAGTGGACCAAAGAAGAAACTGAACGCTTCATCAGCGGCTTGGAGGAAATTTTGATTCAATATGTGCCATCCTAGTTGTAAATAAATTTCACATTCCATTTTTGGTTTATTATTCAATATTAAACCATTGTAACCGCCCAAGAAAAAAAATTTCTAACCCCCCCCCCTGAAAAACGGTGCAAATTATTGTACAGTGGTTTATTATTATTTCGCTTCAATAATGATTTAGGAAGACTATCCATTTGTGATAGTAATTATTTCGAACATTTCTGAACAATCCCACCGAAAAACAGATGGTAACTATAAGGGAAAACTCCGTAGCAACTATTGTAATTTTTCTCAATTTTATTTTTCCTGAAGAGAAAAAACGCTCTTTCCTTTATTTTGACGATGGGTCTGTGAAATTATTGCTTATAACATGAAAAGCACGCAGAGAACCTACGTAAAATTTTCCTAGTTTTCCAGAAAAATCGAATTTTGTTAAATTTTGTAGTTGATGGACTGAGACGTGTTGAAGGACTGTGAATTAGTGCGATGGACTGATTCCATTTTGCACAACATACAATAATTTGCAGCGTTTTTTATTGGATATTCGGATTCTACATGCCTTGAAACGTAAAACATCAAATTTTGAGGGGGGGTTAGAAAATTTTTTTTCTTGGGCGATTACAATGGTTTATTATTGAATAATAAACCAAAAACCTATCATAATAGCAATTTATCTACTCTGTTCAAACTTCACCATAATAATATCGAAACTCTTGAGAAGAATAATTCCGCAATATTCCTTGAAAATACCGAGTAAAAATGCTCTATTTATATTTGAGCCTGAGGAAGTATCGATCGCGATACCGTACAATCGGAAAATCCTATCCGGCGTCCGCTCGACTCCTTAATCATTGGCATAGGCAACGCCTGCAACTGCAGCTATGTATTGCGGGTACTGCTGTATTTCATATGAAGGCGCACGTATCGATTTATTTCCCTCCGCTGACCGAGCGTTTCGGTCGAATTTTTGGGACAACGTGGATCCTCTTGAATAACTTTAAGACTTTTAGAAATGCGTGATTCTCGTTTTTTATTAATTATTTGGTGGCTAGAGGTAGAAAAACCCATCACAATAGCAATTTATCTACTCTGTTCAAACTTCACCATAATAATATCGAAACTCTTGAGAAGAATAATTCTGCAATATTCCTTGAAAATACAGGGTAAAAATGCTCTATTTATATTTGAGCCTGAAGAAGTATCGATCGCGATACCGTACAAACGGAAAATCCTGACCAGCGTCCGATCGACGCCTTAGTCATCGGCATAGGCAACGCCAGCAACTGCAGTTATGTATTGCGGGTACTGCTGTATTTCGTTTGAAGGCGCACGTAACGATTTATTTCCCTCCGGTGACCCAGCGTTTCGGTCGAATTTAATTTATTGGACAATGTGGATCCTCTTGAATATTTTTAAGGCGTTTAGAAATTTGTAATTGTCGGTTTTTATTAATTACTTGGTGGCTAGAGACAGAAAAAAAAACTATCATAATAGCAATTTTTCTACAATTAGTTGCCCGAATGGGCGAAAGTGCTCGGCCAGCTAATAAAGAATTGGAGAATTAGTCGCCTGGTTTTTCTCCACCTCACAACCCCCGGACATCAAGAAATGCGACGAGAAGGAAAAGAAGATTACAATAGATGCTACGGAATTTTCCCCGATAGTTACCAATCTGTTTTTCGGTGGGAACGTCACAAATGTTCGGAATAGTTACTATCACAAATGGATAGTCTTTCTAAATCAATATTGAAGCGAAGGAATAATAAACCACTGTACAATCATTTGCAGCGTTTTGGTTTATTATTCATAATAAACCATTGTAATCGCCCAAGAAAAAAAATTTTATAACCCCCCCTCAAAATTTGATGTTTTACGTTTCAAGGCATGTAGAATCCGAATATCCAATAAAAAAAATTCTGTCTGTCCGCCGTACGCCGTCAACACTTTTCCGGCCAAACCATAATAGCTAAATTCTTGAAATTTTCACCAAAAATAAATCTCGGTCCTACGACGGCCCAATTTTCGAACCAACTTGCTAGCTCAATTTTAAGGGTGTTTTTGGGGGGTTTTGAGGGGGAGAAAATTCACATTTTCCAAGGGTTTTCAGAAAAATGTGTACGTGGTATCAAATTCTATAGATTTTTGGACGCTGAATCGAATGAGACCATCGCCGGGTCGGTAGCTTTATTGGTTCTCGAGTTATCGCAGCTTTTGTGCCGAATTTGGGAGATTTTCAGAAATTTGATTCAGCTCGGCTTGCAACGGCGAGCGGAGAATTCCTTCTCTATAATATATAATATTTGCTTCAATCATGTACAAGTACATGTCATGTCATGTACATGTACAAAGCTAGGTAGCTTTATAGAGAAAAGAAAACAACAGAGTCACCCAAGTTAAAACATTTCCTTATTGCGATCACATTTTTGAAAATATTTTAATTGAACATTAGATACCTAGTTAATTTGACCAGTTACATTAAATTTTAATGTTCGACTCGAGAGGATCGAGTTCCAGTTATTATTTCATTATTATATTCGGATATTATATTCTTTGTTCGGGAGTCGGTCGAAAAATGTATCCAAAACGCGTTAAAGACGACCGAAATTGCGATTCTCGATGTACAATTTTTCTGTCTTTGTATACTTTGCAGTGGTTGTGGCAGAAATTTTGAAAAGAGATTTTCCTCGACTCGTAGATTTGCATAACTACATTCCTGCCAACGCGCTGTCGAACAAATTGAAAAATTGGACCTGGTTGAACAGAAAAGTAGGTTTCAAAGCTACCGAAATATTCACCGTAACACGTGCTCGATTGGACATTCATTTCAAATTTTGAAAGGTTTTAAGTAAAATCGGCTTGGAACAGAATCCGTCCGTTCTTAGAGCGGTGGCATCGTCGGATAGGAATGCAATAGAAAAACTTCTGATGGCAGTTAAAAAGAAATTGGACGAAATAAATGAGGAGAAACGCCGGCGGAATTTTGTGGCTGAAGATAGAATAACAGAAGGTTAGTTATTTTTTGGGAATACTTAAAAATGGGATATTCAAAAAAGGTTATCTGCAAAAATTATTTGCATAACTTCCGGGTAGCAAAAGTTCATTTGGTACCTAATAAACAGCCATATGAAATACAGCGGGGGAAAGAATAAAAAAATTGGAGAGGTATTATGCTGCAATTAGTCTTTTTGCATCTATATTGTTGTAGTCATCCGTATCCAATCCACAGTGCCATATGAAGATTTCAAGATGCTGAAGGAAGACCTTGAACGGAAAGAAGAAGAATTACAATCTTTGCTCGCTAGAGTAGGACTATATTATTTTCTACCGACGATCGAAAATTTACAATGGCTTCTAATTGGTGCAAATCAATAATATTGTAACATGTTCCTAGGTTTCGCATTTGGAAGCCCTTATTGAACTGAAAGATCAGCGTTTGGCGGATCTTGCGATGCAAATCAGACGTTGCGTATGTCATAATGTGTAGAACGATATATGCGACGAAGCTATGAAAAAGAAACATTAGTAAACAATTAAGCCGTAACTGTTCATTTAACTCGTCATACTCAATAAATACCATTGGGATTGAACTTGTGGAGGGTAAGAGGAACATTGAGCAGTCACGACTATTGCTACGGAACCTCGTTCGAATGACGCCAATACAGTGAAAACCTTGCGGACCAAATTTGATGAGACTAGACCCTTTATTAGCAGACAATCATGAATAGGTAATCGTGCGAAAGAAGGACGGGGTGCCTCGGAAACCTAGGGCATTTCTAAGCGATAGCTGACGGCCTACGTGACAGATTCGGGCGAATGAGGCGCGTGATAGTGCGATTTTAATTAAACTTGGCCAGTGAATTTAGTGCTAGAAAACGAACTTCATCAATAATACCGGTCCTGCTTAATTCGTCTAGATTTCCGACGATAAGGTAAGTAATACAATTTAATATGGTTTCATTGTTGGTTTTTTGTAAGTCAGGGTGCACGTGTGCGTGGATTGAAAATTCACGCCAGCCGTAAAATCCTATTAATATCTTTCGTCGGCAAGAACCAACTTTCTGAATGAAGAAATAATATTTAAAAGCCTGATTTTTTCCTAGAATATTTTTCTAAAAGTTTGATTTTTTGCATTTATGATACGTTTCAATACTGCATAGATGATAAAAAATCGAAAAGAATAATTATGTTCTTGACGAAAATGCCGTTTTTTAACAGCGATTAGTTTTGGAATTTTCCCCCAGCTTTGCTGCAGGTAGAAAATGAAATGTTCAATGCTGTATCTAATCAAAGAGTAGTTTTTTTCACATACACTATAAAATTAATTGATTTACGAACTCAGAAAATATTGTATTAATGGTTTTAAAAAAAATCATTTTTGTTGGCTATAGTTTCCGAAAAATAATTCACGCACGATTCTGAATATTAATAAATCCCTCGTAAGGACGGCGACTAATTTATACTCAGTGTTATACCTGGCCATTCGGTTTATCAATAAGTCGATTTCTACCGCTAAATTAACTAATAAATTACTTGATCATTTTTCCAGATTCAGTTCAGTATTGGCATTTGACAGTGACAAAATGGGCATCGTCGTCAATGCGTTTGTGATCTTAGTTCAGTACACTATACTTAACAATTGGTTCCTCGCTGTAGTGATTCCTCTAATCGCATTCAAGCTCTATTCGGACAGAAGACGAAGGTCTTTAGCAACAAACGGAAGACTGGACGGAAAAACTTATATTGTCACTGGTTGCAACAATGGTAAGTAAAAATAACATAATTTTTTGATAAGGAAAAACATGTAAGTATTGGAATATTGAGTTTTTTTTAATGATAATCCCAAATCAAAATATACTATGAATTCATTCAAGACCCGAATTATTATTTATTACAGGAGTCGGTCTTCATACGGCAGTCGAATTATCAAAAAGGGGTGCTCGCGTTTTGATGGCATGCAAGAATTTGGGAAGCGCTCACTTAGTTAAAAGTGAGTTGAATTCGCAGTAGTATAATTTTGGAATATATAAATTTGGAGAGCATAGTGAAGAAAATCACTCAATATTTATGATCTATACTACAGAGGTCCTCTCTGGGCCTTGAACGCTATCGAAGGAAACTATTGTTTAATTCCTTTTTCAATTTCCAGACGCTATCGCCAAGTACACGAACAACGACGACATCGAAGTGTACAGACTCGACCTGAGCTCGTTCTGGAGCGTAAGGCAATTCGCTAAAGACGTCATCGAAAATGAAGGTCGGCTTGATGGTATCATTTTCAACGCAGGTATCGGCATAATTAAAAACAAGTTGACCAAAGATGGGCTACCTCTCGTCTGGCAGGTGAACCATCTTTCGCCTGTGATGATCGTTCAATTATTAGGGGGTGAGTAAATTTTATAAATAGCGAGGCAAGTAAAAAATTAGAAATTTCGGAATAATTTTGCCAAATCGTTTTTTTTTGCTAGGCCTCCTGAAGAAAGCCAGCTCAGCGCAGATCATTTTCGTATCTTCGGTCTTCCATCACTTCAACCGTTTCAACGTTGATGATTTGAAATTCGAAAAGAAGAAATGTCCTATGACGATTTTCTGCGACACGAAGCTCGCCAACATTCTGACGTCGAACTTTTTGGCGAACAAGTTAAAAGGGACTGGTAAGTTTTGATTGAAAAACTCGCTCATCTAAGTTTCTATCTAAACCAGGTACACGTTTTATTCAAACCAATCGCTCAAGCGTCTTCAGATGTGTTTTTTTTTTTTTTTGTGAGATTCGGACGGATGCATTACCAAGTGTATTTATTTATTTCACAGGAGTAACAGTCAACTGCGTGAACCCGGGACTCGTCAACACACAAATACTCAGACGCTTCAAGAACAATATCGTCCAAGGAGTTATTGAATTCTTCTTGGATCAATTCGGAAAGGCAAGGATATTTTTAATAATAAATTAAACGTATTGTAAAGCATAGAAATCAGGAAAATTTTAAAACTGGAATATCGAAAGATTTCTCTTTCAATTCAATTTCTTTCCTAGTGCGCTCTTCCGAATGTTCTCAGCTTTCTCTTCTGCAGAGGCTTTCGGCGAAATCGTTCGAGAGAGATTGTGCAGAGGAAAAACGTCTAAATTGTCAAAAATAATCGTGCGATCGATTCCAGATTTTAATATTTACCTGCACAATCATCGCATGAAACCTAGAAACACTGAAGATTTTTTCCTCCGATTTATCGCACTTGATGAACTAACACTAATTGTAAACCGTAGCCGGAAGTTGACGGAGCTGCTACTACGTTAACTGTAGCTTTGGATCCAACGCTGAAATCCGTCTCTGGAAAATACTTCTCCAACTGCCAGGTAAATTTCCTCAATGCACCAATGTTGGTTGGCTGAAATAAATCCACCGTCTAAGCATACAATTTGTATTGCAGGAATCCCATTGTCTTTCGAGCAAAGCTAAGAACTCTTCTCTCGGTGAACAGCTGTGGGAGAAGAGCAACGAATTGCTCGGACTGCACCCGGACGAAATGTCAATTTTATGAGGTGGCGAAAGCGTGTAAATCAACGGAAAAATATAATGGAATGATGAAGAAATGCTTCATTTTTTGTTAATAGGTTGGGAATGAGAAGAATTTGTCAACCTTTTGAAATCAATTTCACAACTTCAAGTGCTTTGCCCTGTTTTATCGACTTAAAACTAGCAGTTAGTTGAAGTTTAAAACATTGTAAAATTATACAGCCTCACCAAAAGAAACGGACGAAACCGCTTAGGATTGACAAATTAATCGAAGAGGATGATAGTTTTTGGGAAATGTTGAAATACGGGAAACTGAACGAAACAATTCAACAACGTTGAGCTGAAGAAAAAAAGAATATACTACGAGTAGATTGCCAATTTATGTAGATATTTTACCTACCCAGCTCTTGTAAGCCAATTCTTCTGTAAAGTAAATTTTATTAAGAAAATTACCAGTCATACATATTTTTTCTCTACAGATCATGAAGAACGAAAGAAGCTCAATCGAAACAAATTAGTTATACTCTAATATTTAGATTGCTTTATTTACGGGGACGCTATTTGCAAGTGCCTATGTGATAAATGTGTCCTGTTTCCATTATTATAAATTTATACATTTAATTTGAATTATTCCCATTCCAAGAAATTTTTCTCTCATTACTTACTTCTAATTCGAACAATACGAGACCTCTATTTTATTTTAGCGATTTTTATTTTGCATTTTGCAGTTTTTTGACCAATAATAAAAGGAGCCAGACATATGCCGAGCAACAGAAGAGAAAACTGTCTACTTGCCAAATTTTGCTGGCCCCTAAAATCACAAAAAGACGAGAAAAGGATCAAATGAAACACAATTTTTCGAATAATGTTGTAGTATCAACATCAAACATCATGTCTAAAAGTTCATTTTTTTGGCCATACATAAAATATCTTTGGTATCGTAAATTTCAACAGGTCGTGTTCACATATTCACATCGTAGAAATAGATGTAGGTATCGAAAAACAAACCTAAGCTAGAGCCGAAAATGATACCCAATTCGAAGATAAAAATTGCGTACAAAATAAATATCAAAAAACATTATATAAAAATCATTTACAAAATTTACACAGGAGGCGAAAAATTCTATCACTGCTTAAACATAATTTTTTTCTTTGCAAGCGATAAATATACAGTGCGCGATAAAAATTGAGCTCCACAGATTTCAACGTCATCTTGATGTTGCTCATGGGATATTGATAATTAATTAGGTGGGATTTTATAAGGGGGTCTTCAGGTGAATTCGTAAGCCGGTCACACATAGGGTACTTTTCCGAGTATCATTAACAAATAGGTACAATAACATTCAGGGATCACATTTATATCCTGAGTCGTAATCACCTTTAACATAGAACATGAACATGTGACAATTTACAGAAAGTGTTCGTCCCACGTACGAAAACCGACTGGCACACATCACAGACTATAACCATACACGATTAGCCGCCAAGCGTTTTTTTTTTACCAATTCAATAGACGAGCACAAGCGACACAAATATGTATAAGCGGAATCTGAAGACGACGGGAAACGATTGAAATTCCGCAACATGAAATTTTCGGGCGAGCGATTGAAGCTACGCATTTCTGAGTCGGAAAGAAGTAGTCTTTCAATTAACAACGGTATTGCAGGGAAAGGCAGTTGGCCAAATACCAGGTCGCAAACCACAGGCAGTTTGGAACCAGCTTGGAACATAATTGATATGACGTTTTCGAAGAATCAGTACGGACAGCCAACTATTGTCCTCGCAGATCCAACATAGCAGTTGGAACTTTTAGAAATGATTGTCGAGCTTTAAAAACAGCATGATCCAACTAAGTGCTTATCAAAAGCTACTTGAGAGAACACGTGGATTATGACAGTTCCACGGATAAGCCTTTTACTCCCACACCTAAACTCATATAAAATCGACGATGGATAACAGGCAAGACACACCTTATTTCAAGAGCGTTCCAATAAATTAAGCGTTGAGAGTATTATTCAGAACAAAATCGACATTCATTTCAAAAAGAAGTCCGGAAAGAAAAATAACAATGTGTGATAAGTTTTGATAATGAACTATCCGAACTTGGGTTGTCTCATAGGTTTTAAGATGTATTTGATTGGAGAAAAGGGAAGGATAGTGCCCATTCCAACTTAAATTCGTGTGAGAGCCTTTCCACAATAACAAGGGGGGAAAACACTTGCTCAGTACCTCATTACAAAGAAATAAGCCGAGAAGTTCAGATTTCACCCTTGGCTGCTTGAGTATTTGTGATTAATGACCCAATCTGAATACCTGATCAGTCTAGAATTAAAGTGATACTGCAAACCATGACACTGAATAAATTGCGGCTGCAAACCTGGGGCCTGAGAAATGAGAAAAACTGAGAACTCGTTTTACTTTAATTTCACACGCTGACTTTCAATCCTTTCCGCAATACGCTCATTGTTCCATATTTATGCTTAGTCACAATTCAAATAAATACAGCATAATAGCTACGTCAATATCGCCGATCGTAGCTTGATATTATTTACAATTACACAATCAGTCAATGAGCCATTTTGACCAATTTCATTGATATATACACGTAACACCAACTCATGAATATTTCTTAGAAATATAAATACGCAGGAGGTAAATACAACAAGTTGCCTTTCGACGTGAAATTCTCGGTTCGAAGCGAATAACCAGTCCGTTCTGAATTTATTGACAGTAAAAAATATCACACTACTCCCCGCTTAAATATCCAAGTCCCAACAAGTCTAGCATGTTTCTACATTTTATAAGAATGGTTAGGACTTCGATTCTTATCCCCCTTCAGCCTTTTTGACTTGAGAATTAAGCATAGCTAATAGCATAATCGATTCCATAACACCAATAGGTCGTGATATATTTTATAAAGAACGAATACTCAGCGATTGATAACGCAAGTGTGCGTTTTCAAAAATGTGACGCTAAAAAAAGGTCAGCACATAGAAAACATTTCCCCACGGAAATAGTGATTTTGAGTCGAAGTGCTAGTATACGAAGTTCCCTCCATCAAAATCAAAGCTTTTTTCCTAGTTAAAACTGAAGTTTTTTTCCTGCATGTAAACGCGCTAAATTAAATATGGAGCTATTTCTGTTTGTTTCTAACTTGATCAAGACGTCAATTTCGATATGATAAATGCAAATTCCCTTTTAATAAAATTGTATCAATGCCCAGGTATTTTTGGTAAAATTCGCCGATTAAATCACAATTCTATTGTTTATAAAAAATAAAACTACCTCAGTCAAAACAGCAGAATTCCAGCATACCCTTGCGATACACGGTTTTGAAATTGAAACTGGAAAACATCGTGATTTATTCATTACGCCCTCGATTTTCATTGATATTGCATTTTGCAAGATTTTACCCATAGCATAATTCTACAGAAACTTCGAACCTCCCGATTTGTCTTGAACGTCGATTGGAGTTGCAAAGGACGAGATAAGACAAGGCATCATGATGAATTTGTGCTTTACATTGGAGACAGAGAGATGCCCTAACCCTAAACCCTGATGCTGAAAGGAGCGTTCGCATGGAAGCATTAGTAGCAGAGCGTAGTGCTAACCAATCAAGAGCAACAATAACGTCCTAGGCTTTTAGTGGATCGATTGGAATCGCAGCAGATGCGCGACCTAAAGAGACATAGGCGAATTTTTTTAACCCTGCATTTAGTGAACAGACTTGCAGGGAGGGAGAACTGGATAATTTGGGCGATCCCAACGCCAACTAAGATTTCACCGTCACCCATGGAAATTCGGCTTCTGCAAAGCCGCTTGACACTTTTTCAAAATATCTATCGGTCTCAATACACGCTGCTTGTAAGGCTTGCATGAGAACTACATAAAAATACCCAAATACGTGAAATGTGTTGTGTTCACAGATTGTTATCATAGCTTTATACACTTACCTATACGCACACTGACTGACGGGAATGCGGATTGACTCGACAGAATTACTGAACAGTTGCGAGCAAATTCATGTCCATCGGCACAGCCCAGCGGTATTCACAGCGCAGAAGGAAATTTAAAAAATTTTCATCGTTGAAGTTGTGATCAACGAAATCGAGACGTTTTCATCTGTTGATCGTCACTTTTTCCGCTGAATCCTTTTTACCGTTTTCGAACTTTGCTTGGAGCGATGCAACTTTCGACGCTGACTTAGGATTAGGAAGGGTGGGCTTCCGTTTAGCAACGGGAGGTTTAACGTTAGCTGTAGGACCTGACTTGTTGATGATATCGGGGCTTTGGCTAGCCTCGCAGGAAGAAACAAGATCTGGTTTGGCCAGAGGCTTCCCGTTGGTAGTCGGTTTTTGATTTTTCATAGGGGCCACAGATAAAACTGGTGTCTTTTTGTGCACTACCAGGCTTGGTGGCGTTTTTGTTCTTTTAATTGGCGCTTTCACGTCAATTTTCGGCGTCGTTTCAAGCTTGGATGTGTTAGCACTGGCTAAATAGGGTCCAGAACTTCGCACGATACTTGACGTATATGGTTTATAAGGAGCTGACGCTTCAGGCACTGTAGGACCTGTTTTTGACAGCGATTTGGCCCCATCAGGTGGCGATGGATTGACGTTATTGATAGGGCTCAAATAACCCGAATTTGATGAGTTGCTAGATGTTGACGATTTTTGCGTTGAATCGCTCTTCCAAGACGTGTTTATGTAAGTGTCGGACGATTTTTCTGTCGTACCGGACGATCCAGATTCGTCCTTATCTTTATCTTTCTTCCTCTTCAATGTCGAAGCTGAATAAATTGATTCAGTGTTCCTCGCTTCGATTTCAGTTACAATCTCACCCAACAGGCCGTTTGAGTCATTTGAAGTACAAGGTAGTTTCAATTCAGACAAAGGGCCTTCTTCGATGACGGCGTATATATTTTCCCTGGGACTCTCTTCATCTATATGAGCTAATGGAGCAACCGCTTCAGTCGCTAAGGTCAAACAATCATCGTATTGAAGAGATGAACTAGTCGAGGAGCCCTTTGCTAAGCAGTCATCATAATCATGGTTGATAGAAGCAGATGGAGGCCTCGGGGGCGGAGGAGAAGTAGGTCTGATTGCTGCAGGGATTGACGCAGGGCGTTTATTTGCTGAGTTCCCGACACGCATGGACCCAAAAGATGGCAACTGTGGCCTCTTGGCCACGACCGTCTCCCTCATACTTTGCACACGTTGAACTTTCTCAGCAGCTACTGGAACACTCTGGACGGGGGAAGAAGCATCCTGAGGAATCGGAGCTGAGATCTCCAGTCCCCGTAATGTTTCTTTATCGAATTTCGACCTCTTGTCCACCTTCTCCGGTTTCTGATTTTTCATAAATGAAGCGATCCTTGTCAAAGCAGGGACGTTCTTCTTCTCTTGACTGGGATTGATAAGGGGATCTGATTGCGCCATAGCAACAGGAGGAATAGGTGCAGGCCTTGATGGTATCAAACTTGATGGTTCAGGAGAAGTTGGTTTCTGAATATTGGCGGAGTTCTGCAAAGGTCTTGGTCGTTGGTGGATTTCAGGCTGACTGGGGGGTTCAGGAGCGGGGCGTAACTCTTGCTGATGGAGTGGAACCTTAGGTGCTGGTCTGATCGGTGAGGTTTTTGGCGACTCTGGAAGTTTTTGAGTTTGCGAATGTTGGATGGGAGTGATGCTGAAGCCAACAAACTGTCCGAGCAGATTGTTGTGCAGGTCACCTGATGACGAATCGTCACCTCTGGGCGGCAGAAGGAGCGAGTGGTCGAGGTTGAGTGGGCCGGATATCGGCGGAGGTGGGCCTCTAACACCTCCAGCGCCGCCACCATGATGATGATGATGAGCCTTCTTGTCAAGTCTGAAAGGAATCACAAAAACAAAAAGCGCGTTACAAAACACAGATAAGCAGCCAAGCATACAAAAAACAAACAAAACTGGAAAAATTGGGAGGGTGTCTGCAAATAATTCAATTGAAAAATACCAACTTTTTTTTGTGGATCATCTAGTGATAATTTAACAAGACTTTGTACATCAAATATGACAAATTATGCATAATATAAAATTGCTTTTCATAAGAAAATGTATTCACATTTTAAAGAATGGAGTTCAGAACCATAATTGGAAGAACCAATGCAACACAGCAGAGGTAAAAAAGCACACTGCTGTAAGTACGTGTGACATGCAATTTTTCAACTTTTTTCATAGGACGTAACAGGAAAAGCACAAGACAAAAAGCGACGGGAATGACACGCACCGCGATTTGGCGAGGAATTTTGTTTTTAAGCAATAGTGCGCCTTGATGAGAAGGCATTTTCAATAAAAATAGCGCGGAATATTTAAATATGGTCAATTGAAAATAATAAAAATAATAGTTTATAAAAATCTTTTTTTCCCTGTAAGATATATTTTATTGCGTAAAGCAGCTTGGTTATTAAATTATTTTTATGAAGAAATAATAACAATAATAATGATGAATACTTTTCGGTTTTCAATTTTTTTTTTTTTTTTTTGGCGAATATTCAATTTTCTATACGATAGAAAATGTCGAACGTTTTGAAGGGTAAAGAGGCACGTTTAGGATTACGATTTCATTCTAACAAATAATTCCAAAGGTTAAAATGAAAATATCTCTTCAAAAATCGGTCAAAAAATGAATGCAGTAAATATCAGCTCACAGGAAAAACGTCACTAAAGCCACTGGAATATTGCAATTTTGATATTACTTGTTTCGAGTAAGTGTTTCGCAAGTGTACGAATTTTCCATTCGTTTTAACACTTCGTCGTCGTATTTTTCGAACTCTTCACGCGGCACCGAATCGTACACAACTTCGCCGAGTTCTTCATAAATGGGCTCGTTCAATTCGCCGTACACTTTATAACCAGGTTCGTCCGCGAGCGGATTTTTCGCGCTAGGAATTTCGGGTTTCACTATAAAAGCATTTTCGCGAGTTGGGGATGGAATACCACAATCGGATCGCGGAGACGTGGTAGAAGTTTGCGTTCGTTCTTTCACCGGAGAGTCGAACTTTTTGTGCAAAACGTCGAATTTGAATTTTTCCCCATCGGACGGTGCGAATTTTGCGCTCGAATTCGATTGCCGTTTGCGAAAGCTCGGTATGACATGAGGTTTGACCAATAGCGTGGGCTTAGTGTTTAAAGGTTGACAGCTAGAGGCGTTTCTATTTATTTTAATGCTCTCTGGAGTGCTTTGTGAATTATTGTGCTCTTTCGTCGTCGTCGATACATACAAAAGCCGTTTGGAATCGTCGTCCGCGATTTCGACCGGCGGAGGGGGAGGAGGGCCCTTCGGACGACTAATCGGCCGACTAGTGTCGGCAATATCGGCATAATGACTATCACAGCTCACGTACATCGTTGTGCGAGGTTTCCTCCTCACGACAGGCTGTCGTTTGGCGTAGTAGATGAAGAAAGAGACAATCGCAATGCCTGGGACGATCCCCAGGAAAACGATGTAGAACGCGGTGATCACTTCGCGACGGGCTGAAACAGAACGCACAAGAAAAACCGCCGGTTACTCGCTACGGACTGAAATCAGTTGAGAGGAAACGAAACGCTATCTCGACTCTAACTTAGATAAGATAGCCAATTCTATTCTCACTGTTGTAATTTTCAATTGGATTTAACTCTACTCGGCCGCCTATTGCAAACATGCACTAGACGACTCCAGCGGCGACAATCAACACAATAGATTAATAAAAGCTTGAGCTTCTGCCAAGATTCCTTTTAAATATAAACCAAACGATAGCTCCTAAACTGGCTAAGCCGACCCAACTTTCAGGCTTATGGGATTCCCAAGATAAGAGCATGGAATTGCTTGTAACAGGTCAACTTTTGTCTATCAAACTCCATAGACTACGAGAGTATAAATAATTTTGAAAAATAATAGTACCAAGGGAGTGAGAAATATTGATCACCCCAGATGTCATAAATTAATCGAAGTGTTATAAATTAATCCCTAACAGTTTATCATTAATCGCAATTAATGGCGTTGAAACAAAAACTTTTCCTTAATATTATTGGTTGCAAGAGAATATTATATAACAGAAATACAAAAATACGAAGCATAAATCGGAAAAACTCAACTATGTTCTATTGTTCAACTACCCAGAACGAGAGAAACTGAATAAAGTGTAGAAGTGCAGTGGTGAAACGTCATCCAGAAGAGTAGATTGATAGAGCAATCAATTCACTAGATAGTATGAAACCGAAAATAGTGAGGAACTTGACGTCTCTGTAGAGATTAGATGGAAATGCACCGAAGCATTTCTACCCGCTAATGCATAAATTCAAAAGCGACGATGATGCAAAGCTATAAAATCCGTTGATTCTTCAATTCGCAGGTTTCCTGGCTAATAAAAATGTTACGCAAGAAAATTGATTTTTTAGAAGCCTAAAAAATTAATGAAGACTCAAACTGGTGAATATTCGCGTGAACGGTAAAATATTGCAAATAATGACACTAAGGTCGAAACTAATCACGTTGTTTTTCTTTACAAGTCTTCCTGTTTTAACTAACGAAAAATGAACTATAAAAATTATGTAGAATTACCAGTAGCAACAGAACCGAATTTTTGAGGAAAAAAAATTCAACTTGATAGGTATGAGGTTTTGAAACTCGGCGTGTAAACTTTTTCACGGTCACTGCACATTTAGCGCTCACAAAAGCTTGGCACCGTTCATACTACAAACAAGCTAAGGCAGTTAGCAAACGTGTAACACCGCAGAATACTAATAAATCAGCAACTTGTTGTTTCACAAGTTCAACAACAAGTCGAAACGCTCGAATCACACAGTCGGTTGTGAAAAAACGTAGGTTTTTTATTCGCTTCGTCTTCAGAGGCCATAAAGGTATCAAGGCAATAAAAATGGTATATTAAAAATAAAAAACGAACTATATCATCATCTACTGCTATTTTGTACAACCCACCCTTTAGACGGCAGGCGTACACCCCAGAGTGACCTTAGGGCAAAATGAGAGAGAAACGAAATTCGTCATAAAATCAACATTTTTCACAAATAGTTCCAAATTTATTTTTCGTGATTTGATAACACCTTGATCAGAGCAGGTTTCGTTATTAGGGAGAGCCAGTATTGTTAAAATTGTTATAGAAACTGTAAGTATTATATAAATTATTCTCTCGCATAAATATGCAATTTTATCAACTCAACGGTTTTCAAATGTAGGAATTTTTTAGGTTGCATAATCATTAGTATGGTATCTCAAAATCCACAAAGTAATGAACAGCGCAAAATCTCTCACCATTTGGTTGCGAGGCAGGTCCCGAGTCTTCGGATCCACCCGTTCCTGGATTATGACAATCCGGAGGAGCGAAACCGGTATTGCAATGGCAGTGACCGAGCGAATTACAGACGCCGTTGCCATTACAATTGTTTCTGCATTTAGCATCTGCCATAAGCGATCCAACGGGGAGGCATCTCTGTCCTACGCACATCTTCAACAGAAAAATACCAGTTTGAGATGATAGGAAAAATAACCTAAAAAAAAGGATCACATAAATTTGGAAAACTGATTTCTCTGCTACCATTTTATTGTAGAGAAGAGAAATATACTTAACAGCTTACATTTCGGGTAAAAGATAAACAATTATTTGCTATGTATAACGTTTAATTTCCAGGCGTGCATTGAATGCTTACCTTTCCCTCAGCGCATTTAGCGCCATCTGGAGCCAATCCGGGGTCGACTTCGTTCAGCCCCAAATCAACTATGGCTGTCCTGCAAGGTATAACACTTCCTTGCTTGTTAATAAACGAGTGAGACAGGATGGCGACGGATTCCATACCGAATTCCAGTTTTTCACTAAGGTGCATACAGTGGAGCATACCACAATAGATGTGTCTGGAAAAATGAGTAAATTT
Source organism: Tupiocoris notatus (assembly GCA_037159825.1). Lineage (NCBI taxonomy): Eukaryota > Metazoa > Arthropoda > Insecta > Hemiptera > Miridae > Tupiocoris > Tupiocoris notatus. The sequence goes on from JASJUZ010000347.1 coordinate 129,796, forward strand.
ACCAAGTCACGCATGAGAATATTTCAAGTGGATGCGACATTTGTAAAGTTGGAGGACATGAAGCGGATTTTTTTAGTCGAATTAAACCTGTAATAACGTAGCTGAAGTTAAGTTGATCTTGTGGAAAATATATTCCTATTGTTCACGAATAGGAGATTATAATATTTCCAAAGAATTGAGCTATAATAACCTCGAAAAGAAAATAAAATGGAAAGAGAAATAAGCTTGAACACTTTTTTGGATCTGTTGAAAGCGTCACTGAAGATTCACAAAAAAGAGATTCAATTTTAGATGGGAAGCTGCAACACGTCAGCTGGAAGGTTCCTGAGGAAGCTCTGTCTGAAAATAACTTCAACACGGGTCTCTTCCTTCGTGACGTAATACGTCATCGTGTTTGACTGCTGATCCTCAATCCACACCATGAGAAACCTCCCGCCCATCACCAACACCGTCGGTTATAAATAACATAAGTCGGCGTTGTGAAGTGAAACTCACTCGTCGTAACATTTGATGTACGACTGATTCAACCGGTTGTAGCCGCAGTTGCCGTGCCTAGATCCTTTCGTGTTCATATGGTAGCATTTCATGTCGGACGATTTTCCTGAAGGTCCCCAGAGCATTCTGCATTGGTCAGTGTGGCTACGGCAAGAGCCCTGCGGAAGGAGATTTTTAATTAAGGACTAATCGATTTCGACAGGAAAAAAGAACCAAAATTTATTCATAACTTTACCTTGTAACAAAATGCTCTCCCGTTGAGACAAGTGTCGCCGTCCATCTTGAAAACATCGTTTGGACAGTACTCAGACTCACCAGTACAGTATTCAGGTAAATCACACTCATGATCAGCGGACCTGAAAGTGCAAACATTCAGTGTTGTAACATTGTGAACGGAGCGAACTGAATAATGATATAATCTGATACATTACAGCGTTTATTTAACAGTATATATCAAACTGCTTTACCTGCACATGCTTCCGGCAGTCTTGGGATGGCAAGTTGACAGGTCGCAGCATTCCCCGGTGGCGCACGATGCGTTCGAATGCAACATGCAAGTAGATGCGTTGCAGCAGGGATTATCACATCTATCCTTCAAGCCGCAGTCGCACTGTTCGCCAGGCTCGACGAACCCGTTGCCGCACACTGGGCTATCAAACAGCCTAAAAAGGAAAGAATGGAAATGGAATATATTACGATATAACATAAAAATGCGCAATAGAATGGAGTATAATAACGTTACAAATAGTATAGAATTAAAATCGGAATTTTTTAGAATAAAGAATATTAAAAATCGATGGTGCTAAACCAACGTGATAAATTTTGAGATCGGGATGAAAATTCATTTCAAATTAAATCCAACTTATTCGTTGGTTAAATTTATTTTAAAGAAAAAACTACCATAAATCGTTAGCAGGCTCACCTTTCTGGTTTATTTCGAAGACAGTAGTCCATACCGTGTTCAAAAGCCGAGGCGAGGTAGGATAAACTGCAGGAGCTCCAATGCGTTGGCCGTGTATTACTGGAAAAATATGGTAGGAAAAAATGAGAGCGGTTTCAAATTAGAAACTGTAAAAATCTATAGCGAACCCATCTGAATAATCTATTTAATGTAGAAGTCGATGTAAAATATTGAAATCGCAATTATTCGCGAGAAGGGAAATAATTGCTTGGGTCACCGAAGTTAAAATTAACGTGAGCACACGGGTGAATCAGAAAATAATTCGATCAAACTTTTGCCCATGGAATTCTCATCACCTTGACGAAGCAGCCATGATGCATCGGTCGTCCGGACATTCGCAAGATGGTGCATCGTGTTCCATGCCGAAATTATGCCCCATTTCGTGTGCCACGGTCGTCGCGACAAGACCAACCTGGGAAAAAATTGCAACACTACTGAACTGGATTCAGAAATAAACCTTCGTCAATTGGATTACTCCTATTGTATGGCGAAAAAATCTATTGTGTGTTTTATAAAATATTCGTCACTAGATTGTAAATTCTTACGTCGTTGTCTAGATTAGGATACAATAATTGTAAACGTATACTTACGACTGGACTGTGATCCATGGAGACTCCACCACTGAACTCATACGTGCAGATGGGCCCTTTCAAGGCTTTGCCAACGACACCACCTTCAAACTGCACCCTCCTGAGAGAAATAAAATCATGAAAATTTAAAAAATACTTAAAAATATGTTTGTAGCCTAATGCATACATTTGCATGCAATAAAAAAAAATAAAATAAATAAATTGAAAAAATAATTGCTAAATCTTTTTGATGAATATAAATCCTGCCTAGAAAACTAATTATAGAAACAGCATCAACACTTTGATAGTTCACCTACCCGTGCTTAAATTTTGAATCAACTTACGTCAGAAGCTGAGCATTATCGTTGGCCTGTTGTTTAACCAAAGTTTCTCGTCTGTAGTGGAGGAAATTCGTGAGCGTCGTGTCACCTTTGGTTGACAGGGTTATCTCGTCGAATTCCGTCCAAACGACAACTCCGACCAAAGCAATGAAGATATTGAGCGGCACAAAGAGCTGAAGAGAAAGCAACAATCCAAACTTGAAGTGATGATATATAGGAAAATAGCAGTAAACTGGAGTGGTGTTTGTTTTAATAGCGTAAGTGTTCAAAGTTTGCGTTTCAATTGGTCAAGAGCAGACAAACTTCCAAATAATTACTCGTTCAAAAGAGCTCCAATATTTATAAGCTTACCGCATTGATGATATTGGCAATATCTTTGCAGTGATTGTGGACGGCTTCTAGGTTCTTGTTCATACCCTCGTAAAGTTTGTTGTCGACCACAAGTACAAGTTCGACATAGCGAGATTGCTTGTTAGCATTGTAAGGACCGCGGATCAATTGAGGCGATCGTTTGCTCTGAAATAACAAGTGTCGAAAAAATTGACCGAAAACCATCGGTGAATTTGTTTAAAAAGAATAAACGAAAGTAAAAAACATTACTCACTCTGGCAACAACGTTAACTTTCTCGATTGACTCAAGTATATCGTGCGGAGTACCGTCAAATCCTGAAACAATGTATTGATGAAAGCGTTAAAAATTGAATATGCAAGAAAGTTCGGCTTTCTATCTGAAAAATTAGCAATTTAGGCAGCTGGATATTATATTTTTTTAGGCCAATTTTATTATTTAAATTTTTTATACACACTATCAAGTACACCACCTGCCAAGTTTGAAGGAAATCAAAATTTTTAACGTTTTTCACACAAACGCCAAATTAGGACGGACACCGTTTTACTCAATTTTAGTAAACGATAATCGAAGTCAATTTCGTAAGGCGTGAAACATAAAAATTAAACGGAGGACTCGTTATTTACGAGCAAAGTATGCTGAGAAAAATGATTAAACCTCGGAACTGCAGTTTTCACCTGTTCTCCCATGATTAACAGACGTACCTAAAGGAATGGCCATATTAATCATGCGTTTCAATAAGGTGAAACAGGTATTATGTAGGTCGGCTGTCCCATAATATAAGTGATAACCCGAAATAATGCCAGGACTGTAGCGCGGCTGGGACCGAGGGTCGTTACTAACATCCGAAGTATGTAACAATGAAGTACGAGATGTAACTCAACCCTGGGCCCGGGGCCGTACAAAAGGCACCCTGCCCTCAGGTGTGCCAGACCTGGGAATTGCTGTTCGGTTTGGTTGACCCTCCCTTGCAGGGGACCGCCGACGTATTCTGATGGATAGCTTAGGGCGAGGAGGTTAGGCTAAAATTACACGTACGAGTTAGATTTCGAAAACGAGTCATCCTACGGGACAAAATTTTTTTAGAGGAGGTGGAAGTGTAAATAATTAACAAAGAGGCCCGATCAAGCGAAAGCGATATGAGGAAGAAAATTTTTAAATGAGAGGTAAGAAAAACAATTTTTGGTTGGTTTATTATTGAAAAATAAACCAAAAATTGGTGCGTTTCTGTTCCAAATCTGAGGCAGCAAAGTAAGGAGGCTTTATGGAAACCAGGAGACATTAGTTCCTTCGCTAGTTTCATTGCTAACTTCTATTCCCTTATTGTTATAAAGGATAACTTCATGAAATTTGTAATTGTATTGCTCTCCATAGATATTCGAATTCGTGTTTCACCTTGAAGCAACATGGCACCAATCGTGTTCTATTTAGACATGAAGCATGCAAGACCCTCACGACTCCCAGGTCGCCTCTGCGTTAGTATCACCATTATTTCTGTTTCACGCGGTTTTTCGTGTTCGGTCAGACGTTGTAGCTATTTTCCTCATGATCAATCAGAATGTAGCCACAGAGGTCAAAAAATGGTCAGCTATTTTTCTTCATGGTTATACATCTGAAGTTGTCCTTGTCACAGTCACTCAACCTCGGTAAGTATTCAGGATGCAGGCATATTTAAATATGAGTTGAGAGAAATTTAATGAGGGACTACACTGAAAAATTGTCAATCATTTTTGCGGTCGTATTTTAAATAATATTGGAGAGACTTTGGATTCATTCGGTTGGCTTATACTAAAAATAAAATTTAAGGAAACGCTTTCCATTCCGATAAATTCATCCGGATATAATGCTTTAATCGGCGATAGAATATTTTCATTTCCGACTCGCATTTGACAAAATGGCGAAATGTAACAAGTTATTTGTGGAGGTGAACAAATAATGAATAAATAAAATAGGGCCGATCGACGGGAAATAATGAGAAATGTAAATGCGGACGAAATACTCTGCGGCCTCCTACGTTTCCCAGACCTGACGTGAACCGTCGTAAATTCACCGGCGTTTTTCCCTTCGACGTGAAAACGTTAGCAGAGAAGTCCTAGGTCCGTCGTATTTTTCAGTAATGACGTTTCAACCTCATATACCAGCGGGAGCAAAACTCCCAACGATCGTTTTGCATGACAATTTACGCCGTTAAAAGGGAACGAATAAATGCACTGGAAGGGGTTGAATGCATCGAAGATGAGGTGTGGCCAACGTGTGCTAAGTGATGGGCTGGGAGGTGAATCATCGTTTGCTCCTTGCATTAGTGAGCGTGAAAAAGGTGCTCTTTCCGCGGACATACGATGGAGCGAAAAGCTCATAAACCCAAGTAAAATAAAAAGCCCTCTCCGAGTCATAACTGAGTTTTATGGACGAGGGCGTAAACCCGCCATCCTTTGGAGAAGGTGTAAAATAATATTCCCCGAGGAATGCGGAGGACGAATTAAATTGCGGCTCTTCAGAGAGTCTTCAGTTATACCGAGGTTTTCAAAAACAAGCCTCCCGAAGAAATCTCTATTCGCCCCAGTCGTAAAGCTATACGAAAACGCCTGAAGAAAATGAGCTAGCTCGAAATCGGGGAAATGGAAACCGTTAGCGAGATCGCGTTTCGAGTTAAGATTGAATAGAACGGTTTAACGAGATTGCCAAGAGCTGCTGATATGCTAATGATACCCAAATGTATTGAAAATGGTTCGAAATCAAATAACTTACCGCAGGTGTGATTAGCAACGAGGTCGTCGTGATCGTAGATCAAATTTTCGTTCAAACTGTACCCTGAATTGGATGGAGATCGTTCAATGTAGTGGGGTCTTTTCCCATCATGAACCATACCTCTGGAAAATAAATACAAAGGAAAATGGGAGAGAAGTTTTTCAAGTAGGTTTAAACTGAAAGCGAGCTCTAGAGAACTTGTTTCAAGTTCCCTTATTTGACAAATTAGCTCAAATGATATATTTTTCACACTGAGGAATTCAATTTGCCATCAGTTAAAGTCAATAAAAAATCCAATTCAACTATTTTAATACGTAACAGGCAGTTTTTTTATTTGTAAAAAATCACGAAATAGGTTGGAAACTAGTTCAAAAGTTGTTGCTGCGTTTAACAAAATCTCCTCACATTTTCTTAAAAAAATATGATATTATAATTAGCGAATCACTTACCTAATGCCGTTGCAGGTTGATAGAGCTGCCCACGAGCCTGGTACTCCTCGTATATCTCCGTAATAATGGCATAGTTCGACTTCCTGCAAACATATAGGATCTTCGATCATTACAGAAAATATAGGAATAATGACAGTTATATTTTCAAGTATATTACAATTAATGATTACGAAGAATTCAAGTATGATAACTTCACAAAATATATTAATTGAAAAGGAATTTTATTCAATACGATGAAACTTCAAAATCAATTGGAGTCAATTATCAACGGATTTTTTCAACGACAACGAATTCACGTTCTTCGCCGAATAACGTATGTATCACATTTAACATTTCTTTTCATTCTCTGAAAATTCCTCATGAACATCGATCAAGATCAAGAAAACACCGGTTTTCGATTATACCGTGATTAACGACGTCATAAGTTGAAGGGCGGCTCGGAAATGCGCCAAGGCAATTTCTCTTTCCCGATCACGGCGCTGAGAAGGCCATAAGGGTAGAAATCCAAAGGCGGATTTTTCGCGCTTTTCCACGACCTTTGCAAAGGTTTATAACAGGGCGGGACATAAATTAATATCATGACAGGACTAGGTTGGAGTGCTGTACTGCGATTGTGTCATTCTTTGAGGCTATTCTTTTTTCATTCTTAAATGAGGCTTACTGTTAAGTTCACCTTGGGAGTTTCCTTCAGAAAGACCAATATTTTGTCAAATTCACTTCTCACGCACTTCTAAAATAAAAGGTGGATACATTTTCTTTTTTTTTTCTTCAACTAATGCACGCAGTACTTGAAAAGAAAATATGGTCGCTACTGGGGTTTTCAAGGGCAGCCAGGGTCAGTTTCCTTTTTTATTCATCCTGAGTTCGGGAATGGATGAAATGGGTGGAAATCCATTTATCAGTTAATATACCCATATTCTGCAAGAATTGTTATATTTTTCGCTATAAGTGTAATTAGAAGACTCTTATCTCCCAATGTGGGTGCATCGTTGCAGTCTCGAGCAAACGTAAGCAGTGAAGATAAAACAAGAAACGCATTCGTGCGAAATGCATTCTGCTATCGCCAAGCTAGTGTTGAGCTATCAAGAATGCCCTGCAAACGCTGTATAATTATTTAATCCTCAATAGCTTTATCATATGAGTTTCAAAGGTGCCATGCAGTTTATGAAAAGAACATGACATTGTTTCCATTTTAGCGGCCGTTGTTATTTATTCTTCGTAACGTTCATTATCTCTTGTTAGTTGACGAATTTATTACGGTGAAACGTTTTCAAAAATAAATTTCTTCGAAATTATACCTCACGCTGTTCAAAACGTGTTCTTTACTTTCTAAAAAATAGCTAAGTCTTTTAATTTTTTCGCCAATCTATAATTCGTGTAATTTACTCCGAATAAATTTATTTCGAGGACACTCAATTTGAAACTAGGCAAGACGAATTTTTCCTCCGAATTTTTGGGGAATTCTATTCTAAGAAAATCTTGCAGTTTATCGACGGCTAAATACGCCCGCAAATGATTGTACAGCGATTTATAATTCTTTGGATTAACTGATGATTTGAGAAGACCTTCTTCCTTATTGAATAATAAAAACCAAAAGCGCCATTTTACAGTCGGGCACTGTTTTAAAGGGTGAAAAATAAGATTATAATAATTCACATTATCAAGAACACTAACGCTTAGTTTAGCTGCAAATCGTTAAAACCGATATTCAACGTAGATTACGCTATAAAGCTGAAAACCCCGATTCTCCTGCTGCATTCCCAGAATTGTAAAGTTGAACGATAATTTCTATTTGCCAATGGCTAACACAGGCTTCCGCCTAGTAATTCAAATGAACGTTTCCCTTAATTCATTCCATATCAAATTAGCAAATAGCCTTTAGGCACCTCGTTTTCAAACTGACCGTTCACAGTTGCAAACATCAAAAGGTGAGGAAACTGTCGAGCTGATTCGCGGTCAGAATCGCCGACCACTATAGACGGCAATTCATCTCGACGAATAACGGTTTGAGCCTCGGGTACGAAGGCACCTTTATGTTATTCGGCCTTCAAAGCCTTCCAACTAAAAGGTCGAGAGTTACTTCTGTTAAGGTATCAATTATGGAGTCATTGACTCTTAATTGGTGTCTCCGACTCACACGCATTTCACAGTTCATGGAGTGTTCCATTTACACCCCTTGATAATTGCGAAGTAGAACCACATTTCATGCTAAATGTTAAAAGGAAGATAACTCCGTAATAATTCAATTGAATACAATTTTAAATTATACTTAGTAATTAATAATTTTACTCTAATAAGCGGTTTCGAATACTCTAAACGCCGAAAAACTTCCCTATCGCTTGGGACGAAGAAAAATCAAGGAATTTTCAGTTTAATCTATGCTATCTTAAATAAACGCATAATTTAAATTCTTCGTTTCAATTACACGAGAAAGATGCCTACGTGAAGAATCGAATAAATAGTTCAAATGGAGAAATTTGCGGGAACGGAAAGACTACTAAAATTACCATTTTTCACTAGCGAAAGAGGAATAATTACGTTCAGTTCTCAGTTCTCTCAGAGAAAGTGAGTTCGAAGAGAAAAATGAAGCTCTCGGCTGAATGGGCATTTTGACAATAGTATCGCACTAGAAGACGTCCAGAGACGAGAAAGAGATAGAACAGGGGAACGGAATCGGGCTTGGTAGTCGCGGCCGAAACCGAAATTCCCCTGACAGTGCGAGAAGACGAGCTATCGGTAACGCCTTGACAGTTCGACAGTTCGGACGCGTAGAAAACGTTCACAGAAAACCGTCGAGAATCATACAGGAATATCTCTCAAACACAAAGTTCCGTTAGAGTCAGATAATAAAATAGAACCGAGGAATATTTTATACTCACGTGGGATGACGGATTGGTGAGAACGTGAGAGCCGTTTTCCTGGTGGCGAACGAAATGGTTAGCCGGAATCAAATTCCTGTAACAAAAAATGCAACTGTCAATCATGCAAACAATCGTGTAAAAAAGCGGTCAATTATAGAACAGAAATTAGTTAAATTAAAACTGTGTACAGAGGCGTTGAAAGTAACAGTTTCGTCTCGCTAGATCGTTAACGTTGCGTAGTCTGCGAATTAGACGCTCGTGTTGAATATTCAGCAGTAATCCATAATACATACACTTCATAGAGACTAATACATTCCCCTTCGCTCGTTTCGGGGCTAGGAACCGTCTAAACTATTACCAGGATTTCGGATTCGACCTTGCGGAAACAAACGAGAAAGGAGACTTTGTAGCAACATAAATCGCACAAAACCGTCAATCGGGTGAAATTTCTGTAGCTCCTGAATATTCGAAATGATGTACGATTTTGGCGAATGCTGAACAATGAAACTAGACGAGGATTTAGCCAGGAAATACGTGGAAAAATATTCCAACTTTGAACAACGAAGTACACATATTTTTATCATAGACTAATTAAAAATAATTTGAAATTTATTATGTTGCGATACAGCGGTTTGTCGATTTTAGAAATGTTTCAGTGCCTAGATTCGAAATGAGAGTTTGGAATTATTTTTATTTATTAATACATATTTTCTACTTTTTATATTATAATTTTTTCATTTGTAAATTTGTAGTAGCTGTAACTGTCATACCTTTTAGAATGCCGAGAAAAATATTGCTCAATATCGCGCGTGCCACCATCCGCAATTCGACAATATGAAAAAAGGTTTATTTTCGAGATTGGCAAAATTACGCGGACGATAGGTCATCCATCATGGTTTGAAAAGTTGCCCGTAGATTGCTACGGTTAACTGGCTGTATTTTCTCGAAAGCTGCGAGCGAAAATGGAACGAACAGGAGGAAGAATCGGCGTAGGAGAAAATCCTTAGTGTTTCTGGGGGAACAGTGCGGGACACAATGATATATAGCTTCAAACGTCGGTGCTCTCTGAGGGAAACCTCTGTCTTAAAGGAAAACTTTTCACATCTGCACTCCTTCCCTCTCTTTGCACTTGGTGGTCGCTTATTTTCTGAAAGAGAAGCGCTCAAGTTCGGCCGAGTTGAATTGAAAGTTCGGAAAGCTTTTCAGAATTCATTAGACCCCGGAGTGCGGATTCTTCCTCGGCCGATAGAAGCTCAGATAGTTGAAGTAACCGACAATTGAATGAACGGATTATTTTTTCAAAGGTGAATTCAACCGGTCAATCGTTGGGCGAAATTGGCTTCGGGAATTAAATAAAATACCACGCGAAATATGCAGTGATGACAGGTAAAAGCTAATTCACTTCATCTCTGAATTCGGCTCGCATTATTCACAATCTCCCGCTCTCCGTTCTTCAACCGCACTTGTCTTTCAAAATCCCTCACCATCGACCCCACGAACTCACTATTGTGTCTTTCGAATTCTGTCACCTCTAGGGTCTCCTTTTTCTAGCTAAGCTCTTATCGCGCCCTCGGCAACCATGCAACCTTTAGACGCGTGAGGCCTGAATACTCAAAAACTTTCTAGACCCTTTTTCAAGTAGAAGGGACCTCGGACGAATGGAAAAACGAAAAGCAGGTCTGTTCGAGTGCTGAGACCCCCCCGGCCGAGCATGGTCGTTCTAGGGTAAATGCATCTCTTGAGAAGAAGGTTCCCAATAGAGTCACGTCAAACCCACGTCATAACAGAGTACTCCACGGACCGTGAAGCAATTTTCAACATTGAAACTCAATTGGACGTAATGCAAATTGTAGTCAACTATAAAAATTCAGAATTTCTAACAATAAAACGTTTCATCGCAATTAATTAAATTTGACTTATTTAAATCATTATTATGTTAAATACAAAGGCGAGAACTGCAGCAACAATAAAGTTTACTTTTTCAGTAAAGCTGTATTTGAAAAATTTCGCGAAAAATATTTTAACCACTCTAAATTTCACCAACTGAAAAAGTTGCGCGACAACTCACGCATGAAAATTGGTTTATAAGCGCTGAAGGGAGTTCGCTCAGCTTACTCTCGGCAGGGTCAAGTTATAACGTCTAGTCCCCTACCTGACTCGAATTCATAATCGCTCGAATTTGTGGATTTCCCCTCTGGCCTCTTCGGTTCATCAGGGGCTCATACCTCTCGAGCATGAGCAGGTCTTCAATTAAAATCCGTCGCATTAACTTATTACGCGAACGCGCGAGATAAAAGCGGTCATAGACCACGTTAAAACACCATGAACGTGACTTTAAATAATCTAACGAGAATTATGAAAGTGGGACGTGAGTTTAAAATGTTCCCTCGGCTCGAGAAAATGTTTTACGAGCAAAGAGTTATACACATGGAATAGAAAGATAATTGCGCAAGGGAAAATACCAAATTAAATTTTAAGAGGAGAAAATTATTCGTACTTGAACAATTCCGGGTTGGACTGCAAAGTTTTTATTTTGGTTCAATAGTGCTCATCAAAATAAACCCTATAAAATTATTTTATTTCCTTGAAACATGAGGAAGTAGCGATCGTTTCAAAGCAATAAAAATAAATTAAGGCTAGAATTTAATTTGCAAGAGCTGAAAAATTTCATTGATACATTTAATTTACATTCAAGTGCAAGAGTAGGTAAAAACTGAAAAACATCTAGAGAAATTCTTACCGATCATTACTAAATTAATTACATTAACTAAACTAGGCTAGCTGATCTTTGACTGAGCTTTAAAAGAGCTCTTCAACTAACCTTAAACTGAGCTTTAATCCGGCAGTAACTGAATTTAAAAGTTATACAATTTGTAAGAGAAAAATAAATACTTAGGTACTTGGTAAAAAAAAGGATGAAAATCAAGTTTGAGTAAGGAATATTTATTCTGTACAGTAATCAATCGTTCCGCAGGACGTAAATAAACGCATCAATAACTCGGTGAGGTAACTCTGCCGGCAACCCGAAGCAAATAATCGAATTCGAAGCAGAATCCATCACCTTGTTTAGTAGTCCAAGAACAGCATTTGTTCTAGATAGAAGGAGACAATAGGTAATGTTGTAACAGCATTTTTCGTTATTCAATTAGATCTTAAAGGAATAATATGTAAAAAAAATGTTTCATGAATAAACCAAAAGAGTCAGGGCATAATATTGTGCAGTGTTTCGTCAAAGAGCGGATTTTATATGAGGCATCGAAAAAGTTCATCTGTAATAATTTTTCGTTGCTGGTGAAAATTATTCAAAGCGAAAAAGGCATACAGTGTTGATGAAAGTGGCCATGCTCCATTAATTAAAAATAAAATATTGGTTCCCGAAAAGCCCTTACAGCCCAAAAGCCTATGAAGTCCCTACGAATTAAATGAGAGTCTTGATAATCGATCTTACGAAACGTAGTATCGAAAAACAATATCTTGGAAATCGCGAGCAAGTAGAGGGTTAAATCTTTTCCGACCAAGTTGATCATTCGTGTTGACAGCTCTGATTCCAACCGTCCCTAGACACATGTTGAGGGCCGGTCCTTCTGGCAAAGGCGACGAAGAACAGAATGGGTTCGGAGCAGCTTTCAAGGCGAATCTTCCAGTAGTAAAATCGAACGAAAGACAAATATATTAGCGCGATTTTATGATAATATAAATTTACTATCGTCTTCTTACACTGCAAAGCCCTATATGAAGATATACGTCCAAAGAATACACAATTAGGAAGGCAATAATAAAAATTCTCACCTTTTCAAGGCTTCTTTGCTCAAGGCGAAACCTGCGCCGCCTCCCATTTCCCCTTCTATAACGTAGTGAATCATTCTTCCGCCAACAAATAGCGGCTCAGTCGTGTCGTAATGTTCTAATAATTGTTTCAAATTCTCAACGATGACGAACGTCTCAGCGTCAGCTTTGAACACCCAATCGAAGTTGCCGAAATGCTTGACGTACGCGTAGATCAATCCAGAAATCAAAGCAGCGAGTTTCGCTGTGCGATAAACAACACTCCACTGTTCTCCATTCGGTGGTAGATCAATTCGAAAACGCCCTTCGAGCGGAGTAAGAAACATTGAGCGATCGCAACGTTTCGCCCACGTCAATGCAATCGCGTTCATTTTATTCTGACAATCTCTAAAGTGACTCTTGGAACGTAAAGCTGAACACATAATTACACACAATAGTTTTATCGGCTTTCCCCGAAAGATTATGTCATAATCGGGTAAATTGCTCGGAAATGCAATTGTTTTGGATGAATTTGGATTCATGTATCCGTAAGCTATCAGCGTTTCCGAAGGGGATCGATACCAGTTTACAAAGCGGAAAACGGAAAAGCCAAATAAAAATCCTCCAAGGAGCGGAAAAAAGTGAAGTACACGCGACTTGATAAGGCGTTTCATAATGACAGAAAACCGATGAAAATAGCGGAATACGAAATTCTTCAGACTGATTGCGAAAAACGATGAAAAGAACGGGAAATTATGGAAACGAGTCATACGAAATTACACGTTTGCCAAGACGTAAATAAAAACTATTACAACTAGGTTTCAAACTAGATAGGCTGAGACAACAGCTGAGAGGAAAAGCTAAGTAAAATGAAGCTTAGCAACATAGAAATATCGTTACCTAGGGACGAACGAATGCCAAAAATCAAACATAGGTGCAGTGGGAAACATTGTCATCTTCAGAAACTGAAGTAGGCCAAATTCTTCTTCTATTTTATCCTGTCGACATACCAAATGTGATCCGACATACGAACGTTTATTTACGCTGTTGCGGGCTGAGGTGGTAAATAAAAAATTCAATGAGCCTCATACGTTCGGGATGCACGTAATGAAAGCTGATAGATGATTCCGCGCAACATTCGTACCACTCGGTGGTACGATAATAAAGTTTATGCCAGTACCACGAGTAGTGCGGTAAATGACCGGGGACGAAAAGATTTTCAAATGGCAATGCGGGGAAAAATCGATGTCGACCCAACGAATCTCGCGTATCAACAGATTCAACTTGCAGTAAATCCATGCAAACACCCATGTTCAGATCTTCGTACTCCGTCCAACGGTGTTTGCATTCTTCCGCACTTAACCCGGTTCGAATAAATCTATTTAATGCTTCTTTACTCAAAACATAGCCAGCACCGCCGCTCATGTATGACGTTCCGAGATTTTCTCTTCTGTAAATTCTCTCGTACTTATCCCAGAGAATCATTCTACACCCGAAGTACAAAGGTCGTTCCGTATCGTACCTGCTCAGGAGGAGTTTCAAATTTTCCATCACCACATATGTATCGTCGTCGGCTTTCAAGAACCAATCCACTTTGTCGGAATAGTGTTTATAAACGTATTCGAACCCGGTTATGGTTTTCCACCATAGTGCCGCCCTACTTTCGCGATGGATCGAAGGAATGATAACGTAAGGGATACCGTCCATAGCGCGTGATGCAACATAAATAATTTTATCGCACCGTTTGCCCCAAGTCTCTTGAATCTGGAACGCTTTGACGCCGTTGTTTTCAAGAGCGGTCAATACAATGCAAGCGATTTTGACTGGAATTTCAGAAATACCATTCGACGAAATGTTTCTCGGGGATTTTCCATCATTTGATTGCAATGGAGTCTTCAGGATGACAGAAGTGCTTTCCGTTAGCTTGGCTGGTAACGAAATATCGCAGCCCAACTGTGAAACGAGAGAGGGAACAAGGCTTCCGGTAATTAAACCGGCGACAAAAGACAACAATAATTTCTTGTATCGCATCGAATTACCGCGATGACAGTTAAATCAGTCTACTCACGTTAAGAAACTACGAAAGAAACAAACACAGACAGAAAACAGAGTCGAATCCAAGGGAAATCGTTAGGAGTGAGAGCTAAGTGGCTGTCTTCATGGTATGGATGGTTTCACTCATGAAGCACTGCATTTTACAATTGTTAGAAGCTACCGAAACAATATAATAAAACGGCATACATTTTTTTTACACATGGAAAATGAACAATAAATTTGCGTTTAGTCGTTAAATACTGAGAGAGTTACTTTCAAAAGACGACATGTATCTGATACTCTGACAATTAATATTTCCATTCCCCAACATTTAGTTATTTTCTTGTTTTTTATTGATTTATATATAAAAAAAATTATTTCAAATTGGACTTGGCGACGATGAAACCTGGATGATGAATCGGCGGACCTGGATGAATCTTTCATAAAAATTGTTAACCCCTTTGTCCGTAGAATATTGTCAAATCCGTGAATATTTCAATCAAGTATAATCTCAGCTTGGTTGAGGAGTTCAAAAAGCGAGGAAAAGTTTACCCATTGAAAATTAGAGAAGCTGGGAAAATAAAACGCAAAAAGTAACTTTATAGCGGCTAACAATTTATTGTAGGGCCTGTCGGCGGTGGCGGTGAAGGAAATAAGAGATCTTAACACCTTACGAAAAGTTGTCGGAGAGTGAAAGAAGAGAATATCAGAATGAGCTAAGTGACTGTGAAAAGGAACGTTCCACTTCAAGTACAACAGGTTAAAAGTACTGCGAACGAAGGGAACTTGTACAAAATGAAGTAAGAGGAAGGAACGGAAAGGATGAACAGACAGCGTCGTTAGATTTACATAATCAGATGAGAAAAGAAGACAAGTGAAATGGAAATAAGAGCCCATTTTCAGACTTGAGTGTAATTTTGAGAACCTTACAGTAATATAACTAAGAATGTAAAAAGTTATTTAATAGAAAGGCACCTAAATCTATGACAAAATATTGGTGAATCGGCATAACATGGCACGAATTTCTTCTAGCTTTAAATTAATTCAATTTGACATCAGTCACTAAAAATGACATCACCAGACAAGATCCCCTTTAGAAGTTTAAGTTGAAGTACGTCAAATTGTAGGTTCTCAGAGTTCGAGACAGTTTTATCATTAATCGCTTTATTTCCCCAATTGTTGGGCATTAGTCTGAGTTAATGTTCTTTCTTCTTTTCCCCTCTTGATTGTCAAGATTAGCCTTAATGGGACAGAAAACTGCTCGCACGGTGCAAGAGTTCTGAACCTTCCCACTTTACATAACCGTCATCCATTTCTCGCCTTGCCTCGAGGGCTTGAAACTGTTTCTTATCTTGGAGATGCTCAGCTTCCTCCGCCAAAAGGCTTTTCAACATAAAACCAGAACAACTTGCTCCTTTTTTAAGATTTCCTAAAATACAGTTAGGTATTCTATACGAATGTTTCGTCGAACATAATAATTTATTGTAGAGACGCGACGTCAAGAAGAAAAAAACAAAATAAAAAATAGAACAAAGTAGAAAAAAAAATTAAAATAAACAAAAAATAACATATTTTTTTACTTTTTTAAAATCTAATTTTTTACCTGTTCAGTTGCAAATCGAGAGTCTGCTCTTTTCCATCGATGCTTAGTTTCATCGTCAAGTCGTGCACATGTTCTAGTGATCCCTGAAACCAATATGAAAATATTAGAGGCAACATTACAAAACACATCATGGAATTCGATGAGTAATAGGGTTCTCTGTCAAGATCTGTTTCGTTATTATTCACAGCGGCGCTTCGGAAGTGTTAGCCTTTTAACTTCAAAATTATAACAGACGACGAGGCGAAAAAAATTAAGCAGTAATCTTACAAGAAGTTTGGTAATTGAGTTTTCATGTTGGAAGGTCGAAATTCGATTATGGAAACTTAGTTAAGTGGCAATTCGTTAGTCGAGAAACAGCTCAAAATGTTATGGGCCAGTTGCTACACGCGCCGTAGACAAAAGCGTGTCGGCTTGTTTACAAAAGGCGTCCAAGTTTTCAAGCAAGGGATATCAATATATTTTAAGTTGCTGAGTATATTGCCATTTGAGCATCAACTCTTAGGCCGGATTTTAGAACTGCGATCGACATTAAATCGAAAAATCAAGTCGTTCTAGACGTTTTTATTTCCTTGGCAAAACTAAGGAAAGTTAAATAAAGCTACTGTACAGAGTAATAGAGTGCAATTTATGTGCGAAGATGCAGAAAAAAGAAAACAAAAAAGAGCCTCAGGTGTGACCGATGAGCAAGTTCAATATTTCAACCGTTCGATGACAACGTGGGAAAAAATTGGCGCACAATTTATCAATCTAAAGGTTAGTACTAGTTGTGCTGTTCCGCCTAAGCGATACCTCGCATGGTAGGTAGAAGGTGCAAGATCAGATAATCTACGCACACCGGAAGATCCGATTATAGACCTTCATCAAGAGGTACTCGGGAATTGAGATAGAAAGACGGGAAGGTCGTCAAGCAGACCGAGAGAGTAGACTGCACGACTTCTAGCTCGAACATGGAGTACCGTTGGCTAATGGAATTACGTCGGAGTCACTCGCTTGTTCGGCACTTGTAGCGCCTTCGCATATTCAACTCGCAAATATAGGCCCAAGTTAGTACCGAGTTCCGAAGGCTACGTTAATTAGGAGACAGTTGAATGTTCCAATTAAGCCGGCTTCCCTTCCCATTGTTCGCTTATTTTCGAGTTTTCCTGCATCCGCCGTCATCCTTGGCAGCTAGCATAAATTGAACCGGAACTCGGATCAAAGGCGAGATGCATGCATAGCACCGCAAGGCTGAAGGGGTGACATTTTTAAATTGAAAAGAGAGTATTTTTGTAATATTTTTCTTTTTGGCGAGCAAAAAACATACGATTTGTCGAGTGAAATACTTAAGCGAATAACGTCTAACAAAAAAATAATCACTGCCTTTCTTCGCAAAAAGTGGTTGGATAATAAGTATACCTTTTTTTTATTACCAGTCCATCAACCCAACCATAAAATATGATCTGTAATAAACCGTGATCCATACTAAAAAAAATAATGAAAAATAAATAAATAAAATATAATAAAATTAAGAAAAAATCTTAGGTACAAAAAGCCACTGATAAATCTCAAAGTTCAACTGATTTCCTTCCTAAATGATTTTTCCGCCTGATTGCATTTTTTCAAATTGTTTTCAACAACTTCTGAGGAAAACTATCCTTGCCCATTCAGGCAAGACTTTTACAAATATCCACGTCTTGTTCCAGCTTTTGCCGCGTTAACACGCCATGTCACCGGAGTCGACTTTCATGTAACTGGGGCGCAAACTGACACCGCCAGGGGCGTTTGCATGTAGCTCGAGTAGATTTAGTGAGGCGATATATCTAAATTCAACGAAGCTTCCAGAAACCCTTGCGTGAAAGGAGTGTTCTACCGTGAGGTGTGGACGGATGACCTGCTGAGTCCTTGTGGGCCAAGGGTTTGTCGCACCTGGGGATTTGGACAGTGGCCAGGGAACGCAATCAGGGCCGACCGTCTCTTCCCATTTCTCACGTACAAGCAACGTCACATATCTTTTACCTCGAACAAGTTTTTTCCGAATGACTGACTTTATCTCTAGTTGAAGCACAGTTGAAGAGAAAATGTGCGAATTCATTTTACGATACATTTTACTGAAAAAAGTTAACCTAACAGGTTATTTCATTTTTGAACGTCGGCTTAACGTAGCTCACGCGGCTCTAACGAGGGTAACACGGAAATTATTATCTACAGCACTGTAATCTTTTCACACCCTCGTTCAATCTGGAGAATGTTTTATATTCTGAACGATTAATTTGTTCAATCAAGTCGAAACTCGCCGAACTACCTACAGAGGCTGACGTTTCCGCGGAAAATTTATCTTCCGCACCATATAAACCGGCGGATAAATCTTTCAAATTGTCCACCGAACGCTGCTCGCCGAGAGAAAAAAGAGGGAATTTCGAGCTAAAAGAAAAATGACGTGAAACCGGAGACCGGGCGGATTACTATGAGAAACGCTGCCGGTGCAAGCGAGGTACGCAGCGGAGAACGAACACAATAACGTGTAGCAGCTATTGGGCCTTTTTGATTGAGACATTTCCGGCCTGTGTTACATCGAGCCGAAACGAGAAATGCGCTTTCTGCTCATTGGCGCGGAACGATGTAGTTAGTGGCCAAAATCGACGCCATAGTGTATAGGATCTTTTCATAGGAACGTGGAACGTTCCGTTTCGACGGATTAATTGAAGTTCCTCAGTGTACGTGAATGTGACGTGTAATAAATGGACAATATTCGTACGACCGAGGTATATATGTAAAGAGGCATTTTGTTACAACGCGATTTTCCGCGGGAATCGGCCAGAAGACTGCTCGAGCCGAAGAGAGTCGTTCATTCCACGTCAGCAGATTGCTGCTTCGTATTAATATTGGAATGACAAATTCTCGAATGGAAAAAATGTAAAAAAGGTCCCCTCAGAGGGGGGCGCAGCCCCCTCAGCTATCGCGCGCGGTCGGCCTTACATAAATCACTCAGGGGTAGTGTCCTTATCACTCCTATATATGGTATATATATAGTATATAATATAAACATAGTATAGGTAGGTAGTAGTAGTTAATTATTTGTGTATGGAGAGTGGGAATCTATATTTTTATAGTAGGTAGTACTTAGTAGTAGTTGCTATAATTTGGTATGTAGTTGGTGGTGTATGAATGTACTTTGTCTCATAAAGTATTGGGTTTCTCAACTGGAGCAAAGTTGTAGCAGAATTAGATGTAACAACTTCATGTTTTCCAAGATTTGTCGTCACTCAAACAAAAAGTCGTCAATTCAGATGTTTGAATACACCAAAAGATAGGTAATTTGATTGTCCACATTTTCCCAATGTAATGTACCTATCCATTTTTCAACCGTTTTTGTGTTATTCTACAATAATAGTGGACTATACACGAAAACATGACATTTTTCAACTTTAAACGTTATTTTCATCTATTTAGTGCGAAAGAAACAAAGAATGAACCATATATTATTGATATACACATCATCAACTATCATTATGCTGAATTTGAGCGAAATCTATTTCAAAAAAGTTTTCGCGAAAAATCCAAGGGGGACCCCTGCGATTTTTTTCAACCGACCATTTAACGAATTTTTACTCCTCTCTCAATAGACATAAAAATCTGAAATTTTTAGGGAAGTTGGGTCTTACCGAGATGTATTTTTGTGATTTTTTTTATTTCTCGGAAAAATCTGCAAGTGGTCCAAAAAAATCGGTTTTTGAAAGCTCATAAATTGGACTTTAACCGTGATTTTCGGGGTCAAAATAAATGCAAATCAATTGTTTTATTATGCAGAAGTCTTCATTTGAACGCCTTACATACGTACATAGCAAAAAATTTGGTGAAAAAAAATTAAACAGAGCCAGAGAAATTATTTTCCGTAAATCGAGTTTTTCGCCGGGCGGAATTCCGAGCTCCGCTGGCGTCGGTAATAGTGAAAAATTAAATTTTCGTTTGAAAGCTATTCTAATAGGAAATTTAACGCTGAATCCGAATATGACGTCAAAACGGCGGAAATTTCACGACAACTATCAGTTTTTCCAGTTTAATACTACGCCACTCCTACGTTTTTCAACTTTGAAATTCCGTTGCAAATACTTACAGTACTGTTCAAATTTGATTAATTAATGATTCCTACAGGAAATTAGACGTAGAATTCGAATTTAAAGTGAAAACAAACAAAATCGAACGATTAGTAATATTTTTCGAATTATTTTCGATTTTCATACTTTTGAAGTTTCAACTTAAGGATTTTTTTCGTCACGTTCCCGAAATGGGAACGATTAGGTGCTGTGGAAGAAAATGAAGGAAATTTAACGTAGAATCGATTAAAAATAAGAAAATGGCTAGCGTATATGATAGCTCTCGAGATATATTCCACTTTATGTCAAAAAACGTGTTTTGACTTTTCTTTAAACGTTAATAGCTCCGCGGGGACATAACATAAAAATATAATTAATCTCTTCGATATTGTAGGATTTTGATAGCTCTTTCTCGCCTCTGAGTAATAATTTTATAAATTATAATAAAATATTATTTAAAAAAAACAATGAGTTGTTAAAATTAACTGACCATGGCTGGGATCGAACCAGGAACTTTTGCAATACAGGCGAAGACGCTTAGCAATGAACAAAATGAACGAACGCTCACTTCGTTCGGGCACCCCCCCCCTACACTTCACTTATCTTTCCAGGCAGCGCCAGACGCTCGCTACTGACGCTCGTCTAGGAAAATAAAAATAATATACATTTTTTTGCCATCCCTTGCCCTGCGCCCCCCGCAAGCTTGCGCCCTAGGCCATGACCTAGGTTGGCCTTATGGGTAATCCGGGCCTGGGTGAAATGTTGACATAGTATAACGGAAGCACGTTGGCTTGCGAGCAATCTCTTACCAATAAACTAGGTTAATCGCCCAAGTAGAAACATTTTCAAGTATGAAGTAGTAGCGGAAAAAAGGTTTTATTACTGCAACGGAAAAATTCGAACGAGAAAAGATAAACCAGGAACTAGTTGCACTCAAACAACGGGAAAATAGCGCAGAAATTCCCAACAAGAGCTAGAAGGGTTGAAAAAACTCAACAAGATCAAAAGGTTCTAGAGGATAGACGACCTTTCACTTGAAGAGCTGAACTTCTTCTACTTCTAATTAAACTAGGATGCTCAAGGTACAACTGAGCGTTAATTGACTCCGTTCTTCGGTTATCTCGAGGACGAATTTTCATTCCCCTCGAATCCAGATAATATCGCGAGGTTGAACTGTCCAACAAAAGCGAAAATCGACGTCGTCTGGAAAGTTCGTCGTTTGCCAAAGAAGAATTGTTCATTTACTGAAAGCAGGCAAACTTTTTGCGTTTTCATTCACTATAGAAAATAAATTTTTCTTTTTTCCTTTAGACGTGCTTATTATTGTTTCGTATAATTGACTACAGGAGGTTCTAGGATTCACGAAATAACTTTTTCAGGAAAATAAATTGTGAAAATCGAAAGAGCTGCGGTTGTTGTAATTAACATGCCATTTGTAATGGTTGGTTTTCGATTAACCTGCGAAATTCCTTTCCTTTCGACAGCATCAGGAAATAATATGAATATTAATATCCACATCCCTGACGAAGATTACCTTTGGCGAAATACAGTATAAAATCCTTTGCCGAATCTTTCCGAGGATGAAGAAAGTGAAACGGAAATTCCAACGGAACAATACCAAAAACCACCTACTTGTAGGGTATTCGTAAACCGTGGAAGCGAATATTTTAAAAATATTCAACGAGTTATGGCACAAACGAGGAAAAAGCCAAGCAGCTACATAGCGGTGAGGGATAGGATGCTTCCATATACATATTTAATATTATGCTCCACCTAAAGGGATCCCTTTTCTCATCATCATCTCCATATAGTACATTCTGTGTAGTATAAAGGAAATGGCGTACGCCATCATTAGCATATCCGTCCTATACATCTTGCGAATTTTCCAACAGCCTTAACGTTTTAAAAAATTAACCAGGTGGAAAAATTCTATGCGAGGTACGACGGCTAAATGAAAATTAACCCCGAACCGGAATGTAATGCATTTTGTAAGTTGTTACTGTTTATAAATGTATAACCTCGTAACCATTGAACATTATCAGCCGAGATTATAAATCAAAAAGTGATGAAAATATTAAATCTTCGAGATAGACCCATGTAACATTTTGCAGAAATCACTCGAGTTGGATTTCTCTGGAAGCTCTTAATGAGAGGTTTTCCGCAACCTTAACGAATTCCATTCTTGATGAGTAGTTTACAAAATCTAGGAACGAATCGAGAATTCGCACTGGATTCGCCAGGAGAAAAGCGCGATCGTTAGTAGCCGAGTGGGAGGATACACTAGAACCGAGCATTCCAGGGGAAAAGCCTTACAATCCGGAGTGGCCCGGTCGTGGTCCCTTCAAGGGAAGAAAATATGTGCCCGTTCCAAGCCCTTGACGGGTCCTTATCTTTGAAGCGAGTGAAGTATTCAAAATACCCTTTTGTCCGCGGATAGCAACGCAACTAAGGTCTGGGGACGTCGGTACAGAAGGAAGCAATTCCTTTGGGGGTTGAACGCAAGTTACAAACGAGACACGCAGCGGAATGTGGATGGGGTGGGACAGTCCCTTTGAGTGCCTGGAAAAAAGAAACGAACGTCGAAGAGTTACGTTTGGAAGGAGTCGAGCTGATTTTGAGAAAAGAAAGGCGAGGTTTTTCCATTTGTTTTCCCCCGATTTTGCCGAATATTTGGCGGTGGTGGTTAATTTTTATTTAAGTAACAAGCACTTTTTTGGTTTGGAATTTTGGTTTTGAAATGGTTAATTTTTATTCGAGTAACACGATTTTTTTTTGGTTTTGTAGTAAGAATATTTACTAGCTGCGTCAGTACGCAATTTATATCGTGCACGTCCACAGTTAGCCACTGAGTAGGATATCCTTCCATCCCAATGAAACAATAGCTACTAGGAAAACGCCATTGCAGAGTGCTTTAATTCTGAGTGAACACACCGGAGAACCGAAATTCAGCGAATTTCTCTTTCCACTTGGAGCACATCCCTTCAATTTCACTCTTGGTTGATATCAAGGCAAACAATATTCTCCAACACAATAGGTCCTTTTTGTACAGAGAGCCGTCCAGGTGTGTAGATTGAGACGTTCCGGTACTCGAGGACAGTTTGGGGTCTACAAGGGAACTATAGGCCACTGGAAATTTACAATAGGTAAATCAACAGGCTATTCAGGCTATCTTCCGGCTTTTAGTTCGGAACCGAGCGAACGAAAAGAGGACACCGCCAATTGCGGGTGAATTGAGATTGAAAAGAAGAATGTTTCATACAAAAGATAGGTAGCGAATTTTTGAGAGTGAAAAGCCTGTGTGGGAAAAGGAGGGATTTTCTTCGAAGTGAATGATACTTTATGGCAGGACGCGAGACTTAATTGTCACACGGGATTATTTGATAAGGATGGGAAAATTAATTAACAGTGAAAGTTCGGTGAAAACACCGTTCTCTCTTATTTCTTAAAAAGACCGTTCCTTATAATCTTATTAGAAGAGAAATAGGACTAACCACTTTAGCCTTTCGGTGTTTTGGAATTTACGTATAAAAAACAAGGGCTTAAAGCAGGAAAAAGGCGAAAAAACCCAGGAATTTCCAATGCAAACTAATTTAGCTTTTCGGAAGCAAACAATCGCCTTTTTCGATGGAATGCCAAACTAGTCGGGGAAAGCTATTTGCAATTTCATTGGTATTCAACCCTTTCTTTCACAAGCTCTTCCCCAAAACAAAGGCCCGCAGAATTCGGTACTTTGGCCAACGTGAAAGAATGAACAGACTGTTTAACGGTTGAACATTTCAGCTCGAATGCCAACTTATTACCGCGCTTTACGATAAAAATGCCTCTTTCTATCGACGTTCGCTAGATTAAAAATCTCTTTTCGAAAAGTCTCTTATCAAAATGAACAAACCTAGCCAGCTAATAAAACAATAACTAAATAGTCAGCCGTATATATTGGAAATAATACGAACAATAATGTTGGTTACCGACACTTAAAATCGTATGTAGTTAAGTAATCGGGGATAGGGTCATATGCGTGTACGCTGTTCCTTCGCCAAGATTTCAAAAACATATTTCCTTCATCGGGGTCTATAAAAACTATATAAGAACATCAACAAGCTGGCATCTGATTATTCAAAAACCTCAACAAATACATATAGAATTACTCAATTGGAATAGGCTCATTTTTGGACAGCGGTATTTTTAAGCTTTTTGAATAATTGGACCTATATAGACCATATTGTTGATGAAGTCTGGTTGAACATTGTATTTATTAATATGAATGAATTGAAAATGCGTTTATGTGGATGTGGTACGACTCTTTCATTTTTTGAAAATTTGGACTGAGCTAACTGTTAAATGAACTTGACAGTTCAGTTGACGCCTTTCGAGTATTTATGAAAACTTTAATTACTCTAGGACTAGGTCAAAACCATAACTTGGCTAGAGGATACTGCAAAATAACGTCGCAGCAGTTAAACGATTAGACTCCATTTCAGATAGTTGTAGCTTTTTTACGCCCCATTATGTGATTAAGCTAGCACTGGAAATGAGTGAATCAAACTGATATTCAAGGGAGGGGGAATTTTTTACCTGTGTGGTCAAACGTTAGAGATGAAAAGCAATTTGTTGACGATTCTAATTGCCAGTTATGGATGATAAACACATTTTCAGATTAAAAAGCATAACTACTTTTTTTAAGTGCTCCGAAATAAAAACAACGACGAGGTGATTTTCGGGTTTTATGCCGCTGATGAAATTCCGAACGGGTAATCGGACCAAAAGCGGATTAGTTTGCTAAAGTTAGCCAACGCCATTTCCCCGTATTGCGTCATTTCAACTTTTCCCCCGAACTCCAGTTTAATCCTGTCTTTGCGCTGATTCCTCCTTCCGATCCCTTTTCGGGGGAAAAAACTGAAGCTACTGCGAGGGGAATACGAGAAAGTAAATCGACCATCAAACCTCCAAACGTATCCGAGGGCTTCAGGTTCAGTAGTTGGAAACACTTCCAGGGACGGTAAATTAAAAAAAAACCAGAGGAACGAAATGCAAAAAAAGTCGTATTGGATTGTAGTATTCGGAGATGACAGCTAAAGAAACTCAAGCGTCGTTCCCGTAAATGGAACATCGATATATTTTTAGAGCTAGAGAAATGGCTATCTATTGGCGAAACGACTTCTCGCTCCCGTGCCTTCGTAAGATAAAAATTGAATCGATATAACCTGGTAAAGCGAAATTCGAAAGATCGAAGGAAATAAAATTGAAGTATGCAATCGAGTTTCGTCGATCGATCCGTCCTTTAATTTGCTCCGCTGCAGAATCACCCTTAGAATCAGGGCGGATTTCAAGAGAATTCCAGCAGTTGAAATAATTTGTTTTGTCACGGACGTCGATAATGAGATGTCATTGTAGAAAGTGAGGAAGGGGTTACAAAGATATTCGCTCATGGCACGCGGACAATGCCCCGGAGGTTGTTTATTGTCTGAAGAAGAACCCAATCCGAACAGGCCCGACCCCGGCCATCCTAAAGTTGAAACGACGAAGAACCGCTCTGCAGAGAGCTCCGGGGAGAATTACTACTACGGAAGGGCACCAGCACCCTTTTGCCCTAATCTTAATTAAGTCATATTAATTAATTCCGTCGGCTCCAGCCAGTTCCAAATAGGGGAATGGTAGGCACCTCCTCCCATAACTCGGTTGAGACGCTAGTGTTGGTTTGAAAATCATCTAAGTACAGGTATCGCCACTTCCCATAACAACCGAAATCCGCTTGGCAGGTGCCCAGGTGTAATGTACAAGCTTGAAGTGCTTTAGATATTTCGATAAAGCTACATTTCGCTTAACTGTCGGGCATCACAATTTACAAGTATCTCAAGTCCGTGGAAGGCGGATTGTGTTTAATTAGTAACGATAAGATTGTACAGTTTCCTTGTCAGTCTAATAGCGAGACGATCTGGGGCATAAAACCAGGTAGTACGATTATTTGTTACGTTTTCAAGGACCAAAAAGGGAGTTATAAAGTAGATTGCGATTACGAATATGGGAATTACTAATTTTGACAGCTATCAATTCACAAGTTCAATATCACCACTTTAAATAACTTGCGGATATAAAACGCAGCAAATGATTTTACAGAGATTAACCATACCTTTGCTTCACTTATAATTTAAGAAGACCGTTCACTTGTGATAGTAACTATTTCGAACATTTGTTAAAGTTTCCACCCAGCAGCAGATAGGTCGCCAATTTCAATTATTATAAATTATCTAATTAAAAGTTAAATACTTCGCCTAACGATACATTTATTTTTTTTTAGTGGATATTCGGATTCTACATCACTTGAAACAAAAAACACCAAATTTTGAGGAGGGGTTAGAATTTTTTTGTTTAGGTACAATGGGCTGATGAATAAAAACTAAACACCCGCTGTTTGAGAGTTAGTATTGGTTTAGTAGAAAAATGCTGATCCAAGTGTATAAAAAGAACCTTCAATTAAGCATCAATCGGTGACATGATATTGAATTTCTACGTTTATTTACAAGCGGATATCCTTATCGCAGGAAAACATAATAACACTCAATTTTTCGCTGCGCAGCTGCTTTCGACCTGACTTCGACTTCAATGCAAAAGCACTTCGTGTCCGCGCCGTGACAGGATTGTCGAACCAAAAACGCCCGACATCCTTTTTCCCTATGGCATTTACAGAACGTCCTGCCACCTGGTCGTTCGTCGCATTCGCTGTATTATTGTCCTCGCTCTCAATAGACCACGCGATAATATGAATGGCGAACTGAGAGGTTGACACTATTCTAGTCCCCCTTGTCAATTTGCACGGCCAACAGAAGCCGAGCGGGATTCAAGCTTATTTGTGTAAGATTCGTAGGATGAAAAAATTTCCAAAGAGACCGCTGGAAAAACACGAGCGAAGAATTTCGTCTATTAATGTACAGTTTGCGAAAGAGACAAAGTTTTCGATTTTTCAAAATACGACCGCTACTCTAATTTTCACCAATTTAAACAAAGAATTTACAAATTGTCCTATACATTGAAGAAATAATCAAGATATCCTAGCAAACAAATTATATTGGTTAGAACGAATTATTTTCATCTGTTCGAATTTTATATTGGTACGGCGAAAAACTGATTGGCTCAAATAGGAAGGAGCGAGATTTAGCAAATCTAGTAGCCTACCATCAATCCACAAAAGGGCTCCAGTATCACGTATACCTTCAAGGTGCTAATAGCTTCAGCGTGAGATGGAATAACTTAATGCTATCGGAGCTGTCAGACCGCACCGCGACGGCCATGATTGATTGTCGGCGAGAAAAGGGCAATTCGCACGTACTAAGTTTTTAAGGGAGTAGATATAGTAAAAAGTAATTATTTCCCATGCAAGCGAATTCTTTCCACGCGAATACGATACGGCTCGATTTAATGACACAACTCGAAGGAAGCACATTTATCAAAATCCCAAAATAAGAAGAACGGCAAAAAAGAAAAAAATGATATATATAGGAGGAAAACTTACCTCATGTTTTCTTGTAGTAGTCAATTGTTCTTTCGATTTAGAGTTGAAAATCGCCGGCCGTACGACATTATAACGAGAAAACTCCGGACTCGGGTGAGAAAAACCTGAAACAAAACAAAAATTGGTTCTAATATAATCGTTCATAAAAATTACGTAGCATAATTCAAGAATGTAGGTTGTTTGCAGATTGGTTTTGGCGACTTTTTTTCATTTTTTTTAACTAGAGAAAAATCTTGAAAAAACTGTTAGGTAGTAGTTATAATTTAAGACATTAAGAAGTTCAAGGCATAGAAAATTTATTTTGTTTGCGTATTTGTACACGCAGATCTAAAAGAGATCAAAACTCTTATATTGTTCAGCGTCAATTTCCATTCTAAATAAATTAACGGTTAGCCAACAATTAATTCCGTCTCAAACGCTAAATTGCTAAATTTCGTTCATTTTGAAATTCAAAGCCTATTCTTTCGCTTTAAATCGCTGCCGGAGGAGATGGTTGTTGGACAGTGACAAATAACTTCACTCCAAATGGTGTGAGATTGGGCTGTAATTCAACCGAGCGAACTTGGGGCTGAGGATGTTAGTAGAAATGGAAGCTACCAGGCAGAAAAGAAGGATAATAGAGAAAGTATCGGCTCCCCGAGAAGGTCTTTCC
The DNA here is from genome assembly GCA_037159825.1 of Tupiocoris notatus. NCBI lineage: Eukaryota > Metazoa > Arthropoda > Insecta > Hemiptera > Miridae > Tupiocoris > Tupiocoris notatus. The sequence continues at coordinate 158,203 of JASJUZ010000347.1, forward strand.
CGTGAGATAAGACTGAGCCCTTAGGTATTACTTCATGCAGAAAGGTCGTCGCGAAGAATCAAGTCTTCACGCACACTTTGGAAAACTTTCAGATGAGGTTAGCAACTTCCCAAAGTCAGGGATTCGCTTGCGAACGAAAGATTGATCTGCACCTTGTTTGCCTTCGAAATGAGGTGTTTCCGAGTTTTGCATCCCGATGACTAGTATGAATGATTAAGGGAAGAAAATCGAACCTCAGGTACCACGAGGAGTACTTTAAAATTTGCAAGATAAAAATAAAAATAATTTCGGATGAATGGGAGGAAATGTGACGACTCCGTGTCCGATTTTGAATTATTTGCCGAGCAGTTTGCGCCTTCTTCCTTCGTCAGGACACTGCAGAGCCGAATTTATCGGATGCTACAACGAAAAAACTAATAAAAAATACTTCCTTCGCTCGGCAAAATCGTGAAGATCGTGGAATGAAATCGAATCAAACGGCTAACGAAGATATAAGGAGATTGAATAACGAGAAGAATGAGGAGACAAATTTTTCCCGGTTCTGTATTTGACACTAGCAAGAGGGGCAGATTCGGATTCCGTGTTCTCGCCCGAGTCCCTTGAGAAATCACGGCATGTGTTCTCAGTTATCTGCACCCGGGGCCCATTCCTCTTCACTTGTACATCTTTCTTGCCGAACCGAGACTTTTCTACGTTCACAATCACTTGACGAGCTGTAATATTCATCAAGATTTGGAACTAAACAGCTCACAAAATCATTTAAACGCCTTAACAGAATAATTGAGCAAAAATATCGAATAGTTGAAAATAGAAAACATTTTCAGTCGATGTTCAACAGGAAAATTTTGAAATAGCAGATTAAAAAATGAACCGGTTAGTTTGCATATAAAAATCCATAGTCAACTAGCGATTCTCTCGGGTCAATGCAATTTATCCAACAGTTGGGATTAATTGATTCGATTCGAACCAACCGTGGTGTGCGGTCGACCTACCACAGTCTATGCCGACAGGTGTTTCTTGAATCTTTAATTAAACCTTTAGACTAGTAGTTGCGATGGAATGCCTCCGTATATCAAAATCCAGTCGAACCTTTCAACAACTGTGCACTTCGTCTCACGCTATGGAGAGTCCAAGCCGAATTCAAAATTAGCTAGTTGGAACGATCTTTTTCCTTTTCCCTGGCCACCGATCACCATTATTACATTATTTTACAACAAGTGGAGATATTGGGGTAACAACGGTGTTCGGATAGCTCCTAACTATGTACCCCTTATTTTTTAAGTCATTATTCAGAGCTAACAGAGATTTCTTGCCTTCATGAGTCTTAATTACGTTCGAACAGATGGACTTCTGCAGCAACGGCTCGTAAACGCTGCAAATGTGAATAAGGCTGATGTGGGGCACGCTGGGGACGCATGCATCAGCACAAGCAGTCGGGCACTGTGGGCTTCTTGCAGGGATTAGCAAAACGAATTGCCGGGAACCTTTTAGGTTTAATGAGCCCAGAGACGCTCTATACGTCGCTCGAAGCTGGAAAGAGCTCGATGGATCTACGGGGAAACCGTAACGCGTCAAGGGTCGGTGCATCTCTGAAACCACGTTTTCGTCCGATCGAAGTACTGCAGGTTTTACGGGTTATAGAGCGAAATAATGTTTTTAGATATCACACACGACGGTTAACAGAGACGGATATCAGCTTTGAATTAAACATAATTAATACGTAGAAGAACTGATTCTGGAAAGACATTTTTACATAGTACTCAATCGCTCGCCATTCCACGTTTTCGATCGTCCTGAAATTCGTATTCGGAACAGAAATTGCTTTAAAAAAAAAAATTAAATTCAAAGACGTTCGATTTAAAAATGTACTCGGAAATATTTTTGAATAAGGGAATATCAGCATGTGAGACAGTGTGATCTAGAAAAGAGAAAATTCCTCATAATTCTGATACTAATCAATAAATGAATCAACCAGCTCTTCCCGTAAATGGTTAAAATAAGACACTTTCTAATTTCAGAGCACACCCAGTACTTGAATTTTATAGTATCTGAACGATGCATACTAGAAGAAACAATGCGCCTTAATTTCACCAGTTGAACCACTCAAACATAAAATTTCCTCAAAAATTAAAAAAAAAATCATAGTAATTGAGCGCTCGAGGTTCTTGAAAGCTAATGAAACGCGAAATTCTCGAAACTTGTTCCGCTTGCCGCAAGTGCGGTCGATTTTCAGATTTGAGTCGGAAGGAGCGGAAAACAAAGTTTTACTCGGCGACGACACCTGGTGCATCTTTAGCATGATGATCGGCCCAGCTGGGGTCTCTTTTTAAACTCGGAAAACGTCGAGACGTCGAAGGCACTTCAGAACTTTCTCAGCACTAAGCCGTTCCATAAGGTTATTAGTGTAATCTGTCGTTTAAGCTATCAAAGCTTTGTCTTCATGGATAAAGCTGTTTGGCAGTAAAGGCTTAAAGTACTTCTCATCACTAAGGGAAATTCAGCTTTTATGGTCATGGGCACAAGATGTGCGCTGATCGGGTATCCGATTTTTTGAAAATTGACCACGATTTTTACAAAGATGCCTCATTTTAAAATTTATTTTAGCGTAGGCCAGCAAGAATGGATGCAATGCGAACCTAGCCCTACTCTCTTTTATTCTTATGAGGAAAAATTTCAAAGGAGGATACTTTTTCATTCTTATGTTCAATGTAGAACAGCGAATTTTTATCAAAAGCGGAAAGAGGAAAACAGAAACGTACTCTAGAAGTTGAAACTCGTTTATGAGCCTCCGTTCACATTGGGTTAGTTCCAAAGCGAAATCGCACCGTCAACTGCACATTCGAGGATAAGATTATGCGACGTAATAGGAGCGAAGGGGATCCTGTTCTTGAAGGAAAAGGTCTCCAGTCTCCGAAGGCAATGATACGGCTGGAAATGGACGGAAGTTGTTTACAAGTTGCCGAACGGAAGGCGAGGCTCAGGAAGGTTATCCTCCAAGGGATGTTTTCACTTGATTCTAAACGGCTTGATTATGCAGACAAGTAGAGGGCGGAGGGATGAGGATGCGACTTGCGAGTATACTCTTTCTAGGCAACAGCTGCTACAGTTCGCCCAATCCTTCGCATTGTGAACTCGACGAAGCTTCGAAAAACGGGATAAAAAATACACAAAACGTGTGATCATTCAGTGAGCGAAATTTGGCAATCGACTTATGTCATACGGTTCGTAACCAGCCAGGGTGATTGAGAGAGAATTTCGATTCCAGACGTTCATCGGGGAAAGCAGCAGTTAAAATATATCTATCACTTAAAACTAAAATAACAATGTCAACTAGTTTACTTTTTACGATTTACTATAGCATTGATGCTTTACATTATTGTTTTTAATAGGATAGGCTCCTCGGAATTTAAACGATTTACAACAACCAACAATCAACCAATAGTTCAGCTAAAATATCGTACACGAAACCGAGGAAAAACTAGGATATATGGGATCTAAAGGGAAAACCAAAACGGAATAGAGAGGAGAAATGCGGATTTACACTTCACAAAAGGATGAACGATTTTTCTGGAAAACTGAACGGTTTATCCGCTGAAGTGATCGAGATGAAGGGCATGCACGGGGCACCCCAAGATCGATTGGGAACGAGCGAACATCGCGGGACGAATGTGAATAGGGAGCATTCATCCCTATCAAGAGGGCAGCGGATCTGTCGTGACGGGCTGCTATGGAAGGACATGAGACTATGGAAATAAAGGGAGGAGAAATACGGTATACCTAAACTCGCAGCTTATCTTCGACGCCATCTTTGTCCATACGTCGAATGGCGTCAGTGCTCGAGGGAAGTGATGTTTGTTCGAGGACCTAGAAGTGAGGCCGATTTTATACAGCGATCTGCGCGAAGCCGATTTGGACGAGAAAAACACGAGGGGTGGATTCTGTCATTGGAATAAACATTTATCTAAGCACTGGTTCCTAGACTACAATGAAATTCAGAAACGTAGAACTCATCTGGCTCACAGAATAGTTATTAAAAAGTTAATGGCAAAAATACAATCCCCCCACTTCTAAAGCACTTTCGATAAAAAGTTTACGGCATATCTTGTCTTCCAAGAGACAATTCCGTAGAACCCAACCGGCTAAAAACCACCGCCTTGTAACTATCGATTCAGCGGTCAAGATAATGATTTTCACGAAGAAGACGGCGGATTTTGCACTTCAAAGATTTCAAAGCTTCCGTTAAGCTCTTACCAAGACTCCCTTTACTCTCCTAATGTCAACAGAACGAGCCCCAACTTCATTAAACTGAGGATGAAGGCTAAAACTGGACTAGATCCGACGGTACCCACTCCCCGAGCCTTTACAGTCTATCTTAGCCTCTAAGACTGACAATATTAGCTTTAGGAGGATGACATTAGCCTTGCAGATGCGATCTCTTCATCTTGAGATTGGTTCTCCCTCGTCGACCTGCTCGCGGTTGCTCGAAACGACGTTCGTATCGAAGGTTCGAACAATGCATTCATATATTTTCCAGAAGTTCATTCAAGTTTCTTCCGACGAAAGAGCGAAGGGCTAAGGAAAGAGTCTGGTCAAACTTGATTCAAGGAGCCGCAGGTTGCAGCGCTGGCGAAATTTATTATTCCCATGTTCCTTGATTTTCACCATCATAATCTCACAGCCTGATTTGTCTCCCTCTCAACGAACTATGATGCGACGTACTCAAGAAGATCGATTACCATATTGTTCACACAACACAGCTTTTAATCCGCCGAAACGTTCCAATTCTGAAATTCCATTCCAATTATGAATAAAATGACGTGGAATGTAGGAATACTCCCTTACTATAGGAGTCAACCTTCAAACCCAAAACCAATTTTAAAAACTTCCCCATCAATAATTTCGGCTGGTACATCATCCATGCTTCATAGGAAGTTCAAAATCACAAAAACCATACGCTGCTGAGCCTTGCCAGTTAGCTAATAAACAGTTTTCAGAGCTCGGACGTTCATTTCCCTCCGACCGACTGTTTCACGACCGACCCGGGCAGTAGATTACACTTCCGAGGCCTTCTCTCTTCCGTCCGGGCTTATTCGATGGATAAACCACTTGTAACTTAGTTGCTACCTATCGGGGCAATAACGGCCGACGGAGGATCGAGGGAGTTACTTTGTAGCTTCAGGCGGAGCTTCGGGTATTAGCGTTGTAGGTTACTCTACAACCGGTTATGCCTTCGACGCCACGCGTTTGCCTGGCCCACGGGGAAAATCTACATCAGTATTCCACCCTTCAATTTAATGGCACTCGTGCGCCAACGCAGGTGCACCAGATTTTCATATTAATTTCGTACGCTAACCGTTTTCGCTTCAATCGCACGCATGCATTTTCAACTATGATTTCACTATGTGTAGGATATTCAACTTTAATTTGATGAGAGCATAGTTGACAATTTTTCGAAAACAAAGGTTTCAAATTAATGAAATCCGAACGATGATACAATTACGTTCCGGAAGTTTTCAACATATAAGCTCCGTTAAAGCCGAACATACAAATTGTTTTCGTAAGTTGAAAAATTCACCAAATTTTATTGGAAAAATAAGTTTTTCCTGAAATTTTCCTATTTCATCTGTCTTAATAGTGAAAAAAAAAAGAAACCAATCGCTATCAAAAATCAGAAGTCCTGAAGCTTTTTTCCGCGAAACTTTCAAATTTCTCAAACAAATCAATTACCACCGATTTTAAAATTTTTAAAATTGACGAGAGATGCGAGGCACAAGGCGTTCAGAACCATGGTCTGGTTCGGTTGGCATTATCCGACTCGGAAACTTCTTAGCATTGCGATAGATAAGGTTCGCGGTCGAATTGTCATTAGAATCTATTGTTGAGCAGTTGCTTTACGATCATTACCACTTGATGAGAATCCGATTGTATTCACTGGTAGAACTAGACGCATTTGGTGAAGCCCCGATAACGGCAGAGGCTGCTGGTTGTCCTATCTCTTCCCTCTCATTTTCAACGATCTTCAGAGTTGCCGTCTTTACACAATAACCTCTCGAACTTGGTCGCAGAAAGGGCCGTTTCGACTCGAGGTGTTATCAAACGTTTGGAGCCCGGCTCCCTAATTAGTCCCATTACCAGATTAGATTTCCTTCCTTCTCACCCCTTCTTCATTCCAAAAGCAGTAGCGATTCGGGGAAGAATGTCACCGTCGGTTGAATATTTGATGATTTTCATCTCATACAAAAGTAAGCAAAGGTGGAGAGCGTGAAGGAGCTTATCAGTTTCAAATCTTAAAATATAACGCGGACGCAAAATAACCTAAATATCACGTGACTGGTTTTTTTCAACGGCTACAGGGGCGTTAAAATATTGAAAAACATCGGGTCGACTGCAAGAATAAACGAGCAATCTGCCGTACTCTCATTTTACCGACAGCGTGGGATATAGCAGGCTCTTGACCGGCGCCGTTACGATGTGGGAGTGAGGATGTGTCCTAAAAAGAACACAGTTATTCCCAACGCATAAATTGAACGAAGAAACACTAACGGAAGTACCTATCGCGTCAGTGGTAGATTTCACGCTATAACTCTGCAATTATTTGCAAAAAAAAAATAAATAAATAAATAAATAAAAAATAAAATAAAATAAATTAAATTAAATTATACAAAGACAGAGAGAGAAGTTTAAGTATTTTGTTTTTGATGAGAGCTGTTCGAAACCCGATGTGTACAAACAAAGTAATAAAATTGGTAGTAACTTTCAGGGAATACTCCGTAGCAACAACGATAATTTGGATTATTTTTATTTTTCTGAATTTTCATATTGTAAGCTAAATTATTCGCCTAAAGGTCCGGCTGGAGAGAATGTTTGATGACCATTCCAAAGAGTATAAAAATATGTTAATATAAAATAATCCGAGAATTGTTGTGCTACCACCTCATGCCAAATTTTTAAAAATCTCGAAAAAACAGCACAAAAGTTGCGACAACTCGGGAAACATATTGACCCCACTATGGTCTCATATGATTCAGCGTTCAAAAATCCTCCCACTCAAACCACCCAAAAATACCCTACACAAGTGAGGTAACGATTTGGTTAGATTAGTGAGCCATTATTAGGCTTGGATTGGATTGACGGATACATATCTTGAAATGTAAAATTTCAAATTTTGAGGGGGTTTAGAAAAAAAATCCTTGGACGATTAAAATGGTTTATTATTGAATAATAAACCAATAACCCAGTGAAATATGATTATTTGATGAATGAGCGTAACGTGATCTTACCATTTCTCGTACCCAATATATCTCGTTTCAATAAAGATAATGTGATAAGCTCGTTTTGCCTAAAAAGGAAGGATTACGAGAGGGTTTCGGGCTGCTAGATGTTGTTCATGTAATTTAGAATCACCTTTGAATCTCCAGCAATATTGAAGCTCGAGCTCCCACGGCTTATGAGATTGCGAATATACGACCTCCTGGAAAAGCAAATAATCTAACTTCAAACCGGTGTAGAAGCTAGTCAAAGGCCTTCCGTCCAACTCCGTACTTGCAGAAACGGATAAAATTAATTAACCTCATGCATGAGCGTAATCGCCTTCTTCCACAGCGTTCGGAAGCGTCTTGGATGAAGTTACAACTAATAATCATCATAACTGAGTTAAATGGAATCGAATCGAACCCGGTGGTAAGTAGCAGATATGAGATTTGGAATTTAGAATGAGAGTAAAGATAAGATCCTTGCGAAAGCACTTCCACCAGTGTGTAGAGTTGGGAAGTGCTGAAGCAGAGAACCGGCTACGTTGACTCAATGCACCAATGTTGTGTATAGTTCTAAAACATTTTCCCGGCTCGAAGTTCAGCGTAGTATCCGGTCACCAGCGAATCAGCAAAGGTAGAGAATGTGGCCGGACCAAAACGTATAAAATAACATGAAAATGTTTTCCTTCTCGTCGCATTTCTTGATGTCTGTGGGTTGTGAGGGGGAGAAAAACTAGGCTACTCATTCTCCAGTTATTCTTCAAAACTGGAGAATGAGACGCCTAGTTTTTCTCCCCCTCACAACCCCCTAACATAAAAATGGCTAAAATACTAAAAAAAAGTAAATAAATAAGTAAAATCAGATTGTGCGAATGATAATAATTTAATTTTTGGATTCAACGGAATTTATCCTGGGACAAATTTCAAATTTCTACGGTTGATTTCGTGCTAAAATGTCAAACATCAAAATCTGAGGATTTTCCCCATTGTATGATGAACCACAATTCAATGTACTTTGAGCGAATAGTTACACGAAACATTAATTTCCTTCGGCGCGAAAAGATCCATTACGCACGTTACGAACAGAATCGCAAAGATGAAGCAGTCTTCAGCGCGTTGTATGGTACCGTAACTGAAACGTAATGAACAAGCCATCACGTCATTTATCTCGACGAATACATGCGCAACAGGCCGTGCCGGTCCTGATAAGGAGCTGTTCCGTACGAGAATCGTTTCCATCAAAAGTTGACATTTCACAGATACATCGTCTGAATAGGGCGACAATAGCGACACGAGAACACTAACCGAAAATGATAAGGGAGCGAAGATTCATTTCGAATTATAACGATCCAGATCTGACGTCATTGTTTGTACAGCGAGGGACGTTTCGTTACTGGGAGTGGACGAATCAGTCCTTGGAAAAATAAAAGAAGCGCCGGAAGCTAAGGGTTCGGCAGAGATGGGCGGAAGCAGGAACCACGGTCCTCTCCTCTGTATCAGGCCCATAGAACTACATTACTTGAAAGTGGGCTGAGAGGTGTAGGCATCGATGGACAGGGAAGGGCCGTCAAGTGGAAAGGGAAGCGACCCGACGTCCGAAGGCTCATTTCTTTGTTAGCATCGTCCTTCTCCAGCCACCGTCTCATCTACTTCCATGAGATGATATCTAATTGTAGCGAATCTTGTTCGAAGAAGCGATCATGTTCGTACGCTGGTTGACCGAATGTAGATTGATAAAATAATAATTATAATATTATTATTATTAAAAGCATACCTTTCCAGACGAATAATGGATCAATTACAAAATTGGCACTCACCTGAAATCAAAATGAAAACAATGCATTAGAAAACTAGATACATTTAGTAAAACTTCAATCAAAATACCTATTAGGGTTTATAGTATTCAATTATAAAACATTGTAATCGAACAAGAAAAAAACACCGCCCTCAAAATTTGATGTTCTACGTAGAATCCAAATATCCAATAAAAAAAAAAAAAAAAAAAAAAAAAAAAAAAAAAAAAAAAAAAAAAAAACTATCCGATCGCCATAGGGGAGGAGAGGAGTAACGATTCCTATTTGCCAATATTTTTGAAACATAGGTGTCTTTAATATCAATTTATATAATACTGATATATTTTAAAAAACACTACACAACCATTCGCTGCATTTTTATACATTGAATAACAACTTATAAATATATTTTCATAAAATTTACCTCATTTCCAAGCGAGATAGAGAAACAATCGAACAATTCGAAACCAAAGATGAAAAATATCGGTTCGAAATTGAGTATGACTTCAAATTCTCAACAGCTTTTCGCGCGAAGAAGATCTTTAGGCAATTCCACAAACCCCCGTCTTTTGCCAACGCAATTCTCGTTCTATTTATTAATAATTGGGCAGTATAGGAAGGCTATGCTGGATCTATTGTCCTCGAATGAGATGGAGAACCGAGTGGCTACGGGAAAAAGGGAAGTGGCGGCAGAGAGTCCTCTTTATTCAGGAGAATGAGCCCATTCAGACAATATTTAATGGTTCTGGTCGGTTTCCACGACGAACGATCTTCATACAATGGAGTAGGACCGGCGAGAATTGAGTGAAAAAATTCACTCTGACGAATTTCTCAATTCAAGCAACAGCTGTTCCGAATAACTTACAAAAATATTCGTTTGCCAAAAAGGCCCGGTTGGAATTTTTACCGGGAAAATAATTTTAAAACTCAGTGCTCTGTTATCGTTTATAGGAGGAAAAACTCGGCTGGATTGTTGCGAAATGAACGTTGTATAACGTTATTGCATTACACGGCAGACATCTCTTTTTTTTACAGATAAAACTGCAAAACGAGAAGTAGCGGGGAAATAAAACCAATAGTTACCTTGAGGATCGAAAATATTACAACTTAAAATTACCGGCTCAATCTTCAAGGAAAGTTAAAGAAATATAATTGAAATAATAATAAAAATGACTGACTATTGAAATCGTTAATTTACTTCCTATAGTGCGCGTTCTGCAGCAATTAGCCGTTTCGGCCAAGATTCGTTAAAATTTGTATCCCACTATTAGTGCGGCCGAGTTGCGGTCGCCTCTTTTAGCACTACAGGGAAGAGATGGCTCAGGCGGTTTCGTCTTGCTAAGGTTAATTTCCGAGTCAACTCGACGCGCCCAATTATATTTGCCATAGTTGATGAGAAACCACTGACGGCGTCGCATTCACCTCTGCAACCAATTTCAGGGCTTTTCTAGGTTTTACTTGCATTATGCAAGAAGACGACCTCCCCGCCCTTTACTTCCTGAACGTCGGAGCAAGCGGTGCGAAGGTTTGTTTTGCATAATGGAAACTCCTGCGTTTTCACAGCCCCCTCCCCGTCATTCCCCTGACCCCTGTCTCAATCTCGCACGCATGTTTTTTCGTTTTATTGCCTCCTCCCGGTTCGGTGCGACTGTTGGGCCGATCGTTACGTTTAGTTTGTTTGCTGCGTTCAAAATTACAGCTGATCGACCGCTCGATCCACGTGGAGGTGTCATTGTACTGTTCTCAGAATATACGCTGCAGTGAGCGTTAATAGTTGACCGTAATTCCCCAATTTTTTTCAGGCCTTCGAATTGGATTTAAAAAACTTGAAATTCGTTCGAATTTCGCTGGATGACAGTTGATAATGTGATACAATTGATAATAATGAACATACATGCAACATTATTACATTTCGTAGCAGTATGAAAACGGAAAAAATATTTTAATATTATGTAATTAATTTTTCCCTTAGCCAAACAACGCAAAAACGATTGAAATGTAGATAAGAAAGATTATACAAGAAGAAGAACCCATATTTTGGTATTTTTAATTGGTTTTATATTTCTTTATGGTCTTTACTGATCAGAAAAGTGGAAAAAACGCACTGAATGACATCTTTAAGTCCCGGGTTGAGTAGGGAAAACAACCCCACGGAAAACGTCAATTCCGCCGAAAATAAGCCAAACCTTCAAAGAAAGTTTTTCGATTCTGAAATGCGTGAAATTGAAAGAGCGATGTTCCATACATAAACGAAGTTGTCGGACCAAGGGCGAACATTTATGAAGGTTTTGCTGATGTCTGGTCTAATTGGGACATCGAAGCTAATCAAAGGGGACGCTGTTCACCGCTCTTCTTCATCGTACATTCGGAGTTTAAGTGGTTCAACCCACGGATTACCAAGTGTCGGCAGCTATTACCGACATCCTCGAACTGAAACACCACGACACTTCCCTAACAAGTTCGTTGGGTTGCCGGCCTGAATTATATTCGGGTAGCGATCGTCCCGTCGAAGTTGCCTACGCGATTCAATTCTGCAGGGCAAAGTTTTGGAGTTGAAATAAAAAAGTATGCGAAGATCGAACGGAATTCGCGTAATTTCCCTTCCCCTTTTTTCCAACGAACCACAAACCAGACGAGAATCAAAATTAATATTGCATTTATATCTTACATTCGCACGTTCTATAGTTGAAATCATAATCACGAGATCAATTTTACAAAATTATTATTAATTTTTTTAAATATGAACTCAATCACATTTCCGTTTTTGAATTGTCAGTAGCTATTCTGAGTGATAATTTCTTCTGATAAACGATTCGAAAATTTTTATCCTTCAAAATCGTTTTCGAAATGAGTTTTCCTTCTGAATTCTCCTGCTCAGGTACTCTTTCTTTGGTAGATCGACAAAATCCATCTTCAACTGCATTTTTCAAGTGCCGATTGGATCGAACAGTTAAGAAATGTTCACCCTACAACTTTTAGCTACTCACTGGTGCCCAAGTTCAATTTAGAGGCTGTAGAACTCGGTAAAAAAGGTCGACGAAAACAATATCGGAAAAGGAAAAGAAAAGAACCCGAGAGCTCAACAGTGAAGTTGGTTGTAGAGAATGGGTTAAACGAGCAAAGACCGAAAGACTCGAAGCTGAGAAGTGGTCTCAAATGAAATAAAGCTCAAGCTTAGGAGAGGGAGCCGCGGCTAAAACTTTAAAGCCACTTTGTTGAATGAAGGAAGGCCAGGCTTGGCTGGTAGCTGGGACTTAGCCAAGCAGTACTTCAGGGAAGTCGGGGAGGTAAGGGATAGGATGCGAGAAAAGGCGGAAGCCCGGGCTGTATTCGGAGAGTGGATGCTCGCGCGTTTCTGCTTCTATCTAGACATCATTCAAAATAATTTCCGATGATTGTTTCCTCTCCGACCGGCGAGTTCGCTCTTGTTGCTAAGCTGTTGCACAACTACCACTACTTTTCCCCATTCGAGCACAGTCCTATTTTCGGATTCCAACCCGTACATTCGAAAATGAAGTGGTTCCAAGAAGATGATCGAAGAATGCAAAATGCCACGCGAGAAATGGTAGAATACGACAATGGTGGAATTAATGGAGGGAAATTTCCAACGTTTGGGTTTATCATTCGACAATGAACCATTGTAGTCGCCAAAGAAAAACAAATCCCCTCCACCACTCAGAATTCGATGTTTCACGTTACAAAGTATGAAGTATGAGAATAGAAAATCTACGTCGGCACCACTTACTTGAGGAAACCGTCAGATCAGTCATACAGATCAACAAAAAAGTAAACCAATCGAAGATTGAAATAAACAAAAAACAATTTTTTTCATTTTATAACATAAGTATCAGATTTCATATTGAATTGGAATAGCTCACCTACGTAGATATTCATTCCACAAATTCGTAAAAACCGATACCTTTGAAAAACGACGGTTTGTTTTCGTCGGTACTAGAAAAACAATTTTATCTTCCATCCGAGAGAGAGATTTGAGACGCTAAAGTCGACTGCCCAAGGTTTTTTCAGCGCACAAAAGGCGGTCTGTAAAGGTGTGCGCTTGGAAAGAGATTTTTATCATCCCCGCCGCGAGTTCGTGTACTTTTCACAAAAGCTGACTCGGTTCAGAAGCCACTTCGCCATCAAAACTTTTATATTAATGGACCTTATTCGTAATCCGGGCATATCTCTCTCAAGAAACCAAACCCAACTCCCTCGTGGCAGGTGAGCTCGCTGAGAGCGAATGATTTATGTTGGAAGAAGTAGCGGAAAAATACTTTATCAACTGTTTGTTATCATTGGGGAGCTGTTGATTTTTATCAAGCAGCAGTAAATCGGTTCGCAGTGGAGTTCTGCGCGTTGAATTGGAGAAAGTGGTGATTTAGAGTGAACAGGAGCCAAGAAATATTCCTCTGCCGAAATTAAGATCCCTCGGCGAAAAGAACAATTAGAATAGGAGAATTCATTTCAAAACGCCCAAAAGGAATAGATTAGAATGAGGAATGTCTATAAAAAAAATTGTCAGAACCAGAAACTTTTTGACAGGGGAAAAATTCTGAATCATCATCGCAAGTACTGCTGAAACACGGCTGATCCAACATTATGTTCCAACATTTGCGAGAGGATCGCACATTTTCTCGCTTCAAATCGCCGTTTGTAACGACTAAAACGACAAGGGGCTTAATGCGGATTTGTTGTTCAAAAATGGAAAACCGGAGAGAACGTAGGGCAAGTGAGCTTGTAGATTCACGTCCAAAGCTGCACTGATTCGTATTCGGTTCGGCTCGGATTTTATTTAACCGAGACTGATTTGTGTGGAAGCGCTCCGATCGACGATGTAACTCCTCCCGCGCTACTGTAACTAATTTTCAATAAATCCCATTACCCGACAACATTAGCCAATAATTAGCTCCCTAATTTACACAGAACTGAGCTAACGAAAATTTACCGCGACGGTAGATTCATGAATAAAATGCTCCGCGTTCCACGACCACAAATATTTCAAGTTAATCCTATAATAGATATTATAACCGCGTAAAGTAGTATTTTTCAGTGACAAATCCCTCCACGTAACGCTATTATTTCAATAAATAAATGAAAATAATTACAATAGATGAAACACATAAAATAAACGGTTACAATAAATAACACTCGTTCAATTACTCTGTTAAATATCACCATAAAACCACTCGTGAAGTGCAATCTTGGTTTCACCAACATGATCAATAGTTTCACGACAGTGACCCGCAGACAATTCGTATTTATTGCTAGGAAGACTGAAAGTAAGGGAGTAAAAAGGTCGTGAAAAGCGTTTTTAGCGGAAATACCGGAATCCGAAAAACCGAGGAAGCGCAGCCGACGCCTTGACAAGGACGACGCCGCAGGAAAGAACTCAGAGAAGGAGAATGCCAACTTTTTTTTAGCGAATTCGGTCTTCCTCCATTTCCGAGCTCCAACTTTGCTACCGAACGTTGCCGACCACGAGAAAACGATGCGGAGTTATTTAGAAAAGAGCGAAAACCCTTACAATTCTTTTTGTCACAAAAATGTCTCCACGGCCGTAATAGAAATACGACGCTGAAAAACCGTAAAACTTTCGAGCGTCGAGGAAGAAGGGAATTTAAAATGAATGACGGCGAAACCAAAAACTTGGGATAAAAAATGTCCAACTTTGGACAAGACCGCGCTCAAAAGTATTTGACACAACTCGGTGTAAGTCGGATTTGAAACGAAGATAAAACACTCACAATTCAGATGATAAAACACGTAATGATAACAAATAGGGCGATTAGTTATCGACTCGAGGGGTCGTAAAATTATTTTTTTCAAGCAATTTCATCATGTCGAACTGAAATGCCGTGCTAGTGAAAATTGGTTCAATCTATTCAACTACATAATTTTAAAAACTAATAAAATTCTATACTTGACTACACTTGCAGGAAAAAACACTTCAGCGATTATTTCAAGAGTACTAAAACTTCAATAACCGCATCAATCCGTAGAAATGTAAACTCCTCTTAATACCCCAAGGAATCGAAGACTACGGGGTCCGATTGATTTATAGCGTCTCGTCTGCTTTGGAGAATTCCCCCTGGCACGAGCTCAGAAGCATTGATCAAGGCTCTGACAGCGAGGCCTATCTCGGTCACTCAGTTGTCCCTTTCGGCTAGATTTTTTCTCGATTCCATTTCCCATCAGGTCATAACCGGCTAAGGTTGAAATAAACAGGGATTTAGTTCAATTTTTTTTTTTTTTTTTTTATTTTTTCTTTTTTTTTTACCGAAAGCAAGCACCTTGAAAATAAGAGGAAATTTGTGATGTAGAATTGGTATCACACCTAAGAGATTTTTTTATAAATTTGTAACATTTTTCCTAGACTGGGAAGTACAGAGCGTTTTAGATGGTAACATATTAGATTGATGAAAATATTTGACTAGTTCAGGTGGAGTAATTATTCGATTACACATGTTGCAAAGTAATAATTCGAGTACACATGAAATAACAGTCTCGTAAAAGTTGATTTCAAAACGTGAACACTGTCTTCGTTGAATGAATCAAAATTCTGAGCAGGTAAAGGGCTGTACATTTCGACAACGACGCATCCCACGTACTCGCATCGTATGGGAAGCGTGATAATCAATAGCCGGTAGTGAGACTTCCTAGCTCGAGCAGTGAACTCACAAGGAGTGCGATAGCTCCTGCAGTTAAAGAACTCCATTCGTATCGACCTTTTCCAGATGAAGGTGACAAAATGTATATTTCAATGTTTCAGACAGTTGAGCCAATTCGATATAGAATTCAGCAGAGTCATATCAACTCATCATTTCATATCCGAATTATGCAACTTTCCGTTGAGGATAAGATCAACATCTCTGGGCTTCCAGAGCAATCCAGCGTAAAGTTTTGCGATCAGAAAGGTTTCAAATTTCTCATTAATTAGCCACTAGTTGAGTAAAACGTTTGCAACTGAAAGCGACGGTCAGATGAGCTCGTTTCTCAAGTGCTTCGCTACTGAAACATGATAACGTCGTGCCCGTTTAGAGCTTCGCTGAAATGTTTACCACCAACGGAGCGCGAAAGTTCTCTAGTCGACGAAATATGACGTGCTGGACTTAGATGACCTAGTATGGGGTTATTTATACAGAAATCAATGCACTGAGCAGGACGAATTTTGCAACATAGCGGTAATAATATTTCTTCACAGCAAAAAAGAAAGACAAACAAAAGTGGTTTGTTTTATAAAAAAGTTATTTATCAATTTGGGCTGCGACTTTTTTTAGCTATTGTTTGAAAAGGGATGTGGAACTAATTTACAAGAACCTGCTCACGGGTGCATCACAAGTAATTTCGTCGGGAAAATGACTTTTTTGTTACAGGAATGAATAACTTCATTGATGTCTAGAATATTCATAAGCATCATCGAGTTATCACACCAAACGCTCAACAGCTCTCGATTCATATGGCGGAGCTTCGTGCCGAGCACCTCTGTCAGAAATCACATATTTTTCACGAGAGCCACAAATGAAGCTCGTCTGGCGTTGAAAGGAAAACTAAGCTGAATAACTATAAGGATGTGGGGCACGAGACCAGAAGCGGAATCAACTATGAATCATAACTGGGGCCATCTGCCAACCTTTCTGGTGGCGAGCGAGCAGAGAAGGGCCCGGGACTTCACACGTAGAACGGGGGGCCTCACGAAATCGAACAGGAGCAGCTGGAACAGAAGCTAAGGCTCGACCTATCCAAAGTTCCTAGTAGCCTTGATGAGGAGGGAGTCGTCGGAGGGTTCCACTGGACGGTACCAGCTCGAGCACGAGCGAGACGTTGCATCTGGTTTCAAAACGAGGGTAAAATATAATACAACAAAACATTTATATACGCTTAGCCCGTATTCTTCAATATGGCTGTCAATCATTATCTATGTTTGAAAAAAAAAAAATAAATAAATGCTGGAAGCATTTTCCTGATGACAAGAGCTCCGGAACGAGAAGATGCAATAAAGCTGAAGTACCTATGAAAAAAACGGCGATAATCACTCGCGCCATTCAAGGTGCTATAAATTGTATCGCAAGATGAGGTTATTGAACGATCGCAGAGTTAGGATCATCGTAGTTTGTTATTTTATGGCGTGTAAATAATAAGAGCCCATATTGCAGTTATATCGAAAGCATTAATAGACTTCAATTCGTTCAATATTGCAGTATATTGAAAGCATTAATAGTCTTCAATTCGATCTAAACTTCTGAAACAATTAGGCAGTGAGTAGACAATTTAGCTAATAATTAGCTGCCATAAATAAGGAATGGAAAATATGAAATTCAATAAGGTATTAAAATTAACAAGGAAGTAAATTGTGGGTTCTGGTTTTTCGTATGGTAATAAACCCCCAATTAAATGTTTTACATTCCATGGCATGTAGAATGGATAAATGCTCGTCAAACATAAAAATAGGCAGCGATTGATATTTCTTCAAGGATAATCATGAAAATGCCACAGGTGCATGCCAAGATCGACTAATATTTTTAAATTGGATTCAGCACTGACGTTTCTGGCTGCGTTACTCTTTTTGTTTCCCCTTTTTACGCGTTTCCCGTCATCATGTGAATCAAACATAACGTTAAGAAATGTTTGAAGATACGAAGGTTAATGTAATTTGTGAAAACGTCCGTTACTAAGGCGATGATTGTTTGCTACGCGCTAAGAAAACCGCGCACCTGAAGAGGTCGCTGTGCGGACAGGACGGAGACGTCCTCGTCTAGTGCGAAGTCAAGTCACGCTCCAGGCTTACCAACATCTCTTCTACCGACCGTCCCATCGTGAAACTGGGACCTCAGGAAAGTTCTCCTCAGCCCCCGCCATCTTTCTCTTTATCTTTCCGTTGCCATCACCTACAAAACACGATGGGTTTTCTAGACAGGTTCTTTACCCCTTCGTCTAACCTGCAGGTACAAAACACGGCGGTTTCCCACCAGTCTCCCAACTCAGTGGGCTCTGGCTCTGCATACAAAACGGTCCAGGCTGTGGCCGCCGTCCCAAGCGATACAAAACTATCTTATCGTACGAACACAGACTCCGGTAGTCACTGTCTTTCCCTTCGTCTCTTCACGATGAGCAGACGAAATGCTTTGCCTGGGGTTATTACTAAACACATTCGGAAGCGAATAACGGCAACCCATGAAATCTTTAGTAGTCATGCTCAAGCCTTTTGCAATAAACCATTATTACCTGCTGAGAAGATTATCGATACAATACAGGACAAGAACACTTCTACGTTCATGAGAGCAGACTGATATAACAACACATGATTTTGTACATTAAACAGCAAAACCCTTTCTGGGACTGGTGGTTAATTTTTAATTGCATCTGACAAGCGGACATCACAGGAGCAACATTTCACGTGGGAAAATTCAGGCATTACACATTTCTTACGAATAATAAGCCTGTTCTGACCTGATCACCTGTTGTGACGCATATATGATCGATAAGTAAATTTTTCTTCGAGATCACTAAAAATATACTAAATTACCTACATCGAAAGACTAGTTTACTCCCGTGAGGAAACTTCAAACAAAAATTCCATTCTTTTAAGAAATACCGCCAACATAACTCAAGTGTTGAAATTCTCCACTTTAACTGGCATTACGTTTCTATTGGACAAGATGAATTCAAATAAACACAGTAGCTATACAAAATTAACATAGTCCGAACTACGCATGATATAAAAGCGAGGCGCCCAATTGAACCAAATGGAGAGCCATTCGAGCGCCACCAAACCGGTCAATAATTTATCGATTAACTTGCCGGATATTCGACCTCCAACTCCTCAGAATGTAAACTGCCCTCATCGTAATAAGGTGGACGATCGTTCGACTCAATATACCGAACCATAGGTTTGAATCGTTCATTCAACCGTCAAAACAGGCCCGTACGTCAATGGTGGTCACGTCCAACAGACAACGTACTCGGAATCTTTTATAACTGTGGACGTTGGGCTACGGGCCGGTTGATACTCGGCTACGAGGCCTTCAGGGAGCACGGCTATTGTGCGGTTTGATTTACGGGGGACTTGAAAGCGTTTACCGATGAAAATGCGCTCCATTCGTGTGGCCAAAGGGGTCCAATAATGCGAGTTCAAACATCGCCAAGCGCCCTCGCACTTCTATATTGTTATTTGTTTACACAAGGGACCAGCCCGTTGCGAGGCATCGAATAGTAAGCAAGGCAAGTCGAATAGGTCATAAAAACCCTGCAATCAAATCCTCGGGGTTAACTTTTTCCCACATAAAATGAATGTAGAACAAGCTCAAAGCGCTTATGCTCTGTTTCGTTTTCACCATTTCTACAGAAGTGCATTATTGATCTAACGGGGAGGACGGTAAAAAATAATCACATAAATACACACACATTTCATGAGTCCTTAGGAAGATCGTTGGAAGCAATTTTTGACGCAGAGTGATTGGAAGCACGATTCCAGATAAGATAAAATCAACGCATATCCCAGAGTTTCTTATTGGAGAAGCAATCTCGTTCACAAATCAATCAATTCAGATAAGTTTGAGTATCTTATTACAAACTAAGTTAAAAACAAGACGCCAGTGTCATCAATAAACAAAAGAGAAGAAACGTCGCAAAGAATAGCTTGTCAAGACGAAATATACACGAAGAGAGAACAGCTGGAACTCCAGGGCGGGCTGAAGATAAAATCGTACGCCCGAAGTGCACAGACGGTCAGCACGTGCTGTGGGCTCGAGCCAGCCGCAGGACATAAACATTTCGAGACGACAAAACTCTAAGTCGAAGAGCGTGCGTCGGTGAAACGAGGGGGACCTGGGGGAAGCCACCGGCAGCAAAAAGAGAACATACGAAGATGCAGACAGGAGAGGAGATCTGACGGTGGTCAGTTTCAGCTGCCGGAGCTAAGCGAGTGCTCACTACGGACGTCTTGGAAAAAAGAAGACTGCGTCTCAAACGCTATTCTGAAGCCTGGCGAGCGCTTAAAGGCTAGGGAGCGCAATTTGTAGATGCAAAGACGGAAAACCTCTTTATAAAAACTGATGGAAACCGGTAGAAAGTCTAAGCTAGAAACACACAAGTAAAACGCGATCGTACTAGAAATCAACACTTAATCAATCATTAAGAATCGATGGTGGGGGAGCTCAAATTACGTTACAATTCGCCAGAGTGGGGACAAACATAAATTCCTAAGTTACATTCAATTACCAAGGCAGATGACTATAGTCTCTTGAAGGAGTAAGTAAGCCGTGAGTTAAATTTTCTAAAAATAAGAAACTAGATTTCAACCTTCAATTCCAACTTTCAAAACATCAAGACCTCGAATAAATTCTCCTTTTGACTAGTTTAAATTAAATTCCTTTTGATATCCTATGCTTTGGTTTAATTTAGCTTCAGGCGATACGTTATCAGAAAAAAATATACAACCATTATTGCTATTGACCGGAAGTTAACTATTTATTGTTCCCCACAAACTGCATTACTTGAGGGAAAGTTTTGTAGAATTATATAAAATAAGGAAATTGTACATAAGAAAATTATTAACACGGACCAAACTACTTGTTCGGCAATATTCGCGTGCTTCAAACTACGTCAAATCTTCAAGCAGCCGCTCGACACGAAGCATCAACTCTGCGAAAAGCAGATGCGAGTTTGTGATTGGTCGGGTCACGTGCTTGAAGCGATTGCGCCACCTATTTATTACTTCTATCCGTCTCCCCTGTTTTAGCTTCTAACTCAAAGAGCTGTAAAGTAAGTTGGAGTATTAACGCTCAACTCCCAAAGACGTCGTCGATTTTGTAAAGCCATCTGCGCCATTTGGCACGCGAGTTGAACACCGGGCTTTCACGTGCGATTGGTTAGCAGAGCTAAACAAGACTCGAGCAGAAAATTAGCCGTCAAGCTTAATTAGCTGGAATAGAAGCTTTGAACTAATGCGTGGGAAATCTGGCGAGGCATTTCAACGGAATAGACACAGAAACACCAATCAAATACGATATTAAGACAAAAAATCTACTTCGGTTATTGAATATTATAAATGGGATTATTCTCCATCTCATTAAGAAAATAATTTTACTTTTCCTTATCGTTGCATTTCTGGATATCCGGTGTTGTGAGGGGGAGAAAAACCAGGGGACTCCACAGCGGTGTGGACCCTATGGCTCTACGTCGCCCTGAAGATTCCCGAATTGGCGAAAGTGCTCGGCCAGCCAATAAAGAATCGGAGAATGAGTCACCTGGTTTTTTTCCCCCTCGAAAACCCCGGACACCATTTAATTTTACTTTCCTGAAATCCAAAATGATGCCGACAGCATCACGAAACCTATAAAGAAAAATATAAAAAAAGGTTCATTGAAAGGGGTGAAAAAAAGGAATTCTAGCTACCCATCAATATAATCAAAGGCATTTTAACCCTTCAAAGCATGTGTTTGACACGTAATGAATACCCTACGCGAAGAGATTCATTTCCGGCTACAATTAAAAAACCTACAGTAAAAGGGAAAGAATTTGAGAGGCGTTAAAAGACCTAACTCGTTAATGTTTTATTGAGCCGCTTCCAATTAAAAAACGCTTAGCCATTCAACGATATCAAGTTCAACGCAACATCGACGCTTTGTCGGAAAGTGAGAGGGATGTTCATTTGAGAGTAATCCAGCGCGTTTGACACATAGGCTCGGATCTTGGAAGAAAATTAATAGCAGTATCGCACGCACAATAACGTGGAGAATTCGCGAACGCGAGAAACAGAGCACGTCCGTAGTGTACAGATAAAGTTTGTGCCAAACTTGAAACGCTTGATTCACTAGCATGCGATTCCAAATAATTATAAGGCTCACGCAACTCACAAATTTATAGGTTTAGTATGAACCACACGTGAAACAAAGTATTTCATAAAATAATACAAAGCAAAAAACAAAAAAAAAAAAAAAAAAATCAAATTCGAAATCGAAAAAATAGCAGAAGAAAAATCGTATTGGAAGTGGCAATCAAATTAAACTGATCAAATGTGACTACAGTATTCCATGGAAATCGGTAAAATAAAGCAACCAGCATAGCGAACGATTGAGTAACGATTGGAGACCTCAAATAATAGTTCGAAGTCGGTTGTAACGGGCTCAAGAACCGCTTGTTAACCCGAATGTGAAGTGATTTCAAGCAGACCGAAGTAGGAACAGTTTACGGCCAATTTTAGCTTCAACTAACAACCAGCCGAACTTAGGGAGAACTTAGCATGAAACACAGCAGAAAGCTGAACATAGTCGCGTACAGAGACGAGGAGCGACACTGATTAGTCGAGCACAAACAGAAGCCATGAGCAAAGCTTATTGCCAATCGAGCGATTAGTTCAGCATTTGCCAATGTCTTACCGGGAAACTGACGGATCGGCTAATTTGAGATGTTGAAACTATGTAATTTGTTTTCTGGTAAATATTTTTCATCAGTTAATTCTACTATTCAATCCGATTATAATATTGTACATTTCTACTATATTTTTAAATCAATTTTTAATTTTATTTTTTATTTAGGTATTTAATTTCTTACATATTCATATTTTGATAATCTTTTTTTGTGAATATTTTTAGTCGTAAAGTTGTTTGAAAATGGATATAATCGGAAATCGTAAAAAAATGTTGAAAAAAAATTGATGATAAAAAATTGTAAAATATAATAAATTGTAGGAGTGTTGTCAAAATTGCAAATAAATTTAATTGAATCATTATCAAAGTTGTGATGAAATAATTGCAAAAATTGCGAATAAATTTAATCTAATAGTCGTCAGAGTAGTAATTAAATTCGATTGTATAACTCAGAAATTGAGAATAAATTCAGTGAATTATTAATGGATTTAATTAATTTTTAATATATTAATTTAAACATTATTTAGATTGAGAGAAAATCTTGCGATTTGTGATGCGAGTTAAAAAATATTATTATGTTGCGGAGTGAAAGCGTTCAAACGGGATTGAAAACATTCAAACCTCGAAACAAAAACTACAGTACAGTACAGTTAAATAAATATGACAGCAACATAATTTTTTCAGACAGTATTCAATTATGGATGATAAGTTGAACAGTAATTCAAGAGGAAATAGACGTTTAATACATAATTCGCTCACGTAATCTCAACTTGAACAAAATATGACGGAAATGTCAAATTACTAATTTGTATTATCTTGTATGAATAATTCATAGACTTCTGATAATTTAGTACTAGTCAACCGACGCGACGTCTGGTCATGGCTGCTACGCTGGTAAACGCTCACAGCTGTTGATTGCGGTCTGAGTGTTCGCGGGCCGATTGCCATTGGAATTGTGCAAACGCTTGTGGCTTCGCAGAACCTGCAGTCACAGTCAGGGTCATCTTTCCCTAGACCAAGAGATGGACGGGGCTGACATTAGAGAGCGGTTATGGCATGGGCGGTCAACTATGCAAGCGGCCATCGGAGCAAAAGCCTGACTTTCAATGCCAGTGATTCGGTACTAATGTTCCAGCGGATGTTCACAAATAGCTCGACTATAAAATTGAAACAGCAGGCGTAATAAGTTCAGACGACTACGGAAATCGCATTGGTATTAAATACATCGAGTGAAAATCACCCCATCGGTGAAAATATCAAAACTGGATTAATACGAGAACCATTTTCGGTTTTGCACTTGGCAAGTAGCACAACTTAAACGGGCTAAATATTTTTTCAAAAATCGCCTTCCTTCTATATAGAAAGACTTTCGTAGAAATATAACTGCGTTGGAATTTTTTCCCAGTATATCTTTCCTTCTGGTATTATTTTACGGGTAACGGCCTCCTCTGTATAGTATCTCAATGGTTATCCCGAACGATTTCTCAACGAACAAATACAAAGTTCATGCATGAAGTCTATCTCGGTTGAACGTGGATTCCACGGTCTAGCAATTTCGCGAAATATATCGTCACTGACACGAGTGGAAGCATGTATCATACTATTCTTGCATTAGTATTCATGCAGCCCGTTGAATCTTATTTCGGAAAAGATACCAAGCTCAATAACCGCTCATTCTTTCTCCGGACAGTGCAATATTTCATTTTGATGATCCCGATATCGGTATCTAACGCGATAGAAGCGATGATGTACTACGTGTAAAAATTAGACTGGTTTAGAATAAAGTTGCGTTTTTGTTCTCGTTATCCGCAAACGTTCGTGTCTATGAAAAACGACAGATCTATAGAAGGGTAACGATTTCAAGCAGTCGAGGGGTTGGTTGGGGTCATTAAGATTTATTTATCGAGAGCACGCGCTCACAGTCGCTTGCACGCATGCAGTTCGCATACTGTCTCTCCAAGTTGATATTTACGACTGCAAAATGTAGGAAAGTTGCGTTTTGCACAAGTCAGATTGACAAGTTACTGCATCGCGTAACGGTTGCGTGACCTCGTAATTTCTGATCATAACGGGTTTTCATTCTATACTAATTGCACCTGTGAAGTTACGGTCCGCGTTTCTGAAGAAATTCAATATATTAGAGAGTTTTAATGCATTACACGTTTTTTTTTTAATTCAAAATTTTAACTTGAGAGTTTTTTTTACGTTGTTGAACCATAAGTTTCTTATTGTAACCGCAAAGTGGATGGATTTAGGAGACCATAAGAGATGTATGATTTTACAAAGTAACCAGAAATCCGAGGTTTGTTTCAAAAGAACACGCATCACACTAAAACACTACTATAGCAATGTGTTAAAAACAAAGTCGAACGTTTAAAATTCCAAGGGAACACTCTTTTTAATCGGAATTATACGTAATTGATATGCGCTGGAAAAACGATTAAGGTAACTCGCATGATCATAAAATTCACCCCAAATTTTTTCTAACGTGAGCGAGTTTAGATTTGGATTTAAGAGAAAACCGCATTTTCCGTCCGACAGACTCGATCCGATGTTCACTCAATGCTCTTAACTCGTTTGGAAAACGGTCTGAACGTGATTGAAAGGGTTTTCAGCCGACGATGTGATTTACGCGCATCCACACAGCAAACTCCGCTACTAAAATGGCTTCCATTGAGACCATTTCAGGCTCGATGGTTCTGGCCGTCGAGTTTATTTGATTTAATGCCAGGGGCTGAGCTTAGCTCTGCACAAAATGTCATCGGTCGTTGGTCCAATGGTGTAACGTTTATGAAGCATTTCCAAGAGGACGCTTTTCATAAGGGCCTCCTCCAGGTTAGGAACAATCTTCACGAGCAAAGCCTCGTGGGATTGCCAGTTGGGAAGAGCTCGAATCGAGGATTAATGGTTCATTAATATGCGAGAACGCCTCTTGAACCAGTGCTCCCGAGTGGCAAGTAGTGTCCGAAATTCTGCATCCAACGGGCTTCTGTTTTGATAAGCTTCGTCTCGGTCAGCCCGAGGGGATCTTTCTGTAAGCTACCGTTTGCGCAAGGTTCCCATTTAGCCATGGTAGTTCATATAACTACAATACCTTACAGCGGAATACATCAGCGGTACATGATAATCTTTCGCATCATTGGGGTCACTATACGCGGGTACTTTCTTTGAATAATTGCTGTTGTGAGGCGATGGCCGGGCAGAAGTTATGAAAAATGCCATCGCTGTATTGAATCAAGCAAACTACAAAACAACGAATTGCCAAGCAGAGATTTTACGGAAAAAAGAGAGAAATTTGGATCGGTCTTTCAACTGCTAATCCGAAAGAAAACCTTCATTCTCAATAACTTCTAAATTCCATAAATTTCTAAATCGCTTAGCTAAGACATGCTTCACCGGCAAATCGATCCATTTCCTGTTATCTCAGGAAAACCTCAGAAGCAAAATTCATACAAGACCGGTTAGCGAGAATAAGCGAGATATAACGTACCAGAACTCAGGGGTTTTCAGTGACTCTGTATAACTTTCAACGCAAAGCACTTGTCTCGTTCTTTGAGGTACGGAAAAGAGATTTATATCCTCCAACTCGAGATTTTCCAGCCTCTACCGCGAGATGAGCATCCATGAATAGGAGGTGATAGCGTTTTCAGGACTCTCGTTCCAACACAGAGCAAAAAGTCCTTTGAAAACTTCGTTGGCATAGTCATGTTTGAATTCCATATTACTAGCTCTTCCGACTAAGACTGAGAGAGTAAATTCTATATCAATTTACAAAACGTCGAGAGTAATAATCCACTGTTAAGGCGCAAGTATGAGCTCGTTTCTTTGACGGGAATCATCCGACGCTGTTTGCGAGTCAGTAGTTTGATAATAAAGAACCTTCCCAGCAATATTAATACGCCTTTTCGGTCTGCTAAACAATTCGAGAAGGGAAAATTTTTTTATAGAACCGGTCGCTAGAAAGGAAAGATTGCGGGACAACACTCGTTGACAGGAAGTGACATATTCAGTCGTTTTCCAACTAAACAAAAATCTTGAAGTACAACAAATTTAACTTATAAAAAGCCCCAAAAAATAGCTAAAACCGGGTTTTCTTTTATTTTCTTCATTTATTTTTATTTATTTATTTATTTATTTTTTTGAAAACTACTACAGCTCACACCGGGAGACAAAGAAGTGAATTACACAATAGTAACTCGCATTTCACTATAAATTTAAAATATAATATCAAGGCTAACTATTCTGGCCTCACATGAGGAGCACAATAAGCAGTGGATACCTTGTAATGGTGCTACGAAGCCCTGATGATGCCCGAATGGGCGAAAGTGCTTGGCAGGCCAACAATAAAAAACAGGAGAACAAGTCGCCGTGGTTTTCTCCCCCTCAACCCCAACAACGAAGAATAAGCCAGATGGTAATTTGAAAATTTAATTACCGCTACGGTTGAAACTACAAACAGACAACAAAGAGGTGAACTATCTGAAAGCAGAAAATGCTCATGCAACCTTGGCTGCAGTTCAATAGAGAAGGATTTGGCGGGAGCGAAAAGTTCATGCGACTCGTAGAACCGGTTTATTGTTGAAACCATAAGCGGAGATCAAATGAACTGTCCTCGCCCTAGGTCGCGACGTCGTTCTGTTGTCGAGCTTCCAACAGCATCCAGGAACAAAACATTGATTACCAGTTGTACGGCAAAATTGAGCAAAAAATCTCAGAAAAGGGCACCATAAAAAATTATAAATCTTCGAATCAATGTTGATTGTTTTTGTTCATTTTCAAGTCTTAATTATAATTCAACAATCACGGTAAATTACGAATAACGTGTGTTGTACCCGGTTAAATCGTCATTTCCTGAGTAGAAGATCTTCGAATAAACTTCAGGTCCAAAACGACTAATAAATAATAAGGTAGGTCCGGCTGCGCTACGTTAGAAACCATCTAACTCCGATTGATGCGTTCACGTCGTATAGGGCGACCAAAAATAAATCGGCTTCCCAAAAGATCTTTATCACGTTGAATAGCGGTTGTTTCAGAGAGAGACAACGAAACGCCCGTAGGAAAGGTTCGCCGGCAATTCATTGCCAAGAGAGTTTTAGGAAAAGGTGCGATTAACAGAGGCATAAACGAGTGTTTCCAAAACGGAGCAATTTACTTGGTGTAACCTATTGTGTCGGAGAGAGGAAAAGTTAGATTGTGAACGAAAATCCAACTCACAAAAACGGCAATTAAAATTTCAATAAAGCTTTATCAGTATGTGGATTTTACAACAGGAATTGTGCAAAATAATGAGCTATTACCTTAAATATAGTTATAACAAGATGAGAAATGAAGTAGCTTTGAAATAGCTTGAGAATAAGGTGGACTGTTATTTTGAAACGTACTTGCTTTTCAGGGTCTAGTGGAATTCCACTTGACAAATGGACTAATGTTATTATTAGGCGACAAAAAAAGGTTGATTTTTGAACTATCAGGGAAATCTTCTTAGCAGCTATAGTAATTTTAATTGTTTAATTATTATCTAATTAACAGTTGAAATCATACGTTCCTACAAGTATAGTACGATTTTAATAGCTCCAAGAATTCTCGAGTTATAACCTCACACCAAATTTCTAAGAATATCAAAAACTCTACACAAAAGCATTGCAGATATCGACCACACCATGGTATCATTTGATTAAGCGTCCAAACAATAATGGGAATTGGTACCAAATACACCCTTGTCTGAACGATGGAAAACACGAATTTTTTCCCCCGCAAAATATTCATATAATTGAGGAAGCGATTTGGTTAAAGAACTGAGCCATTGTCAGATCAAGATTGACCAAGATAAGAAAATTTAAAGATTTAGTTACTTCAGTTTTCTTAGAACAGTGTTGACGGCGTACGCCGGACAGACAGAATGTTTATTTTTACTGGATATTCGGATTCTATATGCCTTGAAACGTGAAGCATCAAATTCTGTGGGAAGGTTATAATTTTTTTATTTTATTTTTTTTTTGGGCGATTACAATGGTTTATTATTGAATAATAAACGAAACTGGTGAGCCAAAATTCTTTATCGTACTGGGTTGGTGAGGGGGAGAAGAACTAGGCGACTTGTTCTCCGATTTTTTATTTACTGGCCGAGTACTTTCGCCCCTTCGGGCATCCTCAGGGCGATGTGGAACCATAGGTTACCACATGGCTGTGGTAACCTATGGTTCCACATCGCCCTGAGGATGCCCGAAGGGGCGAAAGTACTCGGCCAGTAAATAAAAAATCGGAGAACAAGTCGCCTAGTTCTTCTCCCCCTCACCAACCCAGTACGATGAGAGATGCGACGACTCAACCAAGAAAAAAAAAAATTCTTTATACAAAATTGTCATTAACCGCTGCTCATATTTTACTAAACGCTATGAAAAAAAATGCTAGTTCATCTCCCCGTTCAAAACCAAAATGCGACGAAAGAACAAAGGAAGAAAAGCTAGAGCATAAAACGAAGTAGGTACGTTAAATTCGCTGCACGGAATGAAATTTGGTCACCAAGTCGTCAGGCTGCAGCGTCGAAATTTATTTCTTTCCCAGAGCGGCGGGAAATTCCATAAATAATTCATAAGGCAGCTTGAAAATCGGTGATGCTGAAAACCGTAGCCGCGAAACACGCGATTCGTATCACGTCGAGACGAACTGGGTCAAATTATTCAATCTGGCGCAAGAAGGAAAGCCGCAAAATGTTGTGGAGACACATTTTGAAACGTAGCTCGAATCGTTTTCGGGCGGAACGTGCGATTCAAATTAATACTTGCAAGAGATATTTTCGTCTTCAGTCCTGCATAAATGATTTTGGTCCGAAAACGACCATCACATGGAGACGTTTCAACTGGATAGTGTAGGCGATTTTTTAGATTCCAGCGGAAAATCGAGTGCAGAATAAATTGGATTAGTTATTTTTAATAAACTCTAATGAAGTCGCTGGTTATGAAAGACCGAAGAGAACTACCGGCTCCCGGTTTTAATTAAGAAGGAAAAAATACTGAGCAGAGCCGTTGTGGAAAAAAGAATAGAACTTGTCGTCGAGAGGACGCATTCCCATTATTCCCGGCGGTCGCCGATTATTAATCGAGCAGATTGTGTTCTACGGAGGTCCACCGACTTACGGGTTGAATATTGAGGGCAGCACGTTCCGTATTCGTGCTGGATCCTCGTTAATATCTTGAGCTTTAAAGATAAATCTACGTATGTGTCAGAGTAGATTTATGGTACGGATCAACGTACCGAATTGAACAGAAGCTAGGTATTTATCTTGAGAGAATTGTGTAGCTTATTGAGCGCGAATTACACCGGGAGTCTTTCTTAAGCATCGAGTCTGGAATAGAAATTCCTGGACCAGAAATTGATGAAACTCAGGCCTCCACGATTTTCCCCAATTGTTCCATTATTTATATCCATATTGATTTTAATAATCGAGCGAACACATGGTTGGCTGTACTCTAAGGTCTACTCGCAGAAAATTTCATGGATGAGATAAAAAATTGAAATGAGGAAACAATGACAGATTGGAGAGTTTCACTACTCAAAGATTGTCTCGCTTGGGACGTTTCGATTTGTTTGGCGCCACATCTCGTCACTTTAATTCTAGTTCAACCGTTTTTCTCGTCAGTCGTAATTGTTCCTTGAGATGCGTTTCCTGAAAGCGTCCCGATGATTGGAGAATTTATCGCCTTCCGTTCGGTTCAAGTGAGTTACGACGCCATCAATTGAACCTCTTCGTACGGTTAATTTTAGACGATTCCCTCATTTTTGTGATTCATAAGGGATATCCCATTTTCATCTACAATTGAACAGAGCACCAACCAAGTGTTCATTATTTTCATTGAATGCTAATTTTTGCAATTTTTCAGCACCTTTTGCGGTAAAAAATTTGAAAATCTGACACTGGCTTCAAATTTTGTCAGAAAGGAGTCAAAGAAACTTTCCTTCGTATTGGTTCCTATAAAATCTCGATTCAATTCTGGCAAACTATGATATGAACAGATGCGGAAACAAAAACCGTCTACAGGCCGTTAGGAAAACGTACGTGCTCCTATGCGTTCACGCCTGGATCAAAAACTGATCAGAAATGAGAGTAATCTCCCGCGATTGTTAACTAGCGAGGAATTATATCGGTCGGCCAATACGGATTAAGATAAAATCTATTGACGAGAGAGCGGAAATCGTGACATAATTATCGAACGAGACGGAGAGGATTATGTCAATAGACGAACGTTTAAATTCGTGGAACGACACGATAAATTGAAAACCAGCCGCTCGAACTGCGTATAAATTAAACAGCGACTAATATTAATTATTTCTTCAGTTCAAGAAGTAAATGGAGTTATTGACGGTTGGACTAACCTGGATTGCAATCGCAAGAATTTCCCGCGTACGAATTCAATGACAAAATTGAGCAGTGATCGTTTGAATTTTTTTCTCTGGACCTCAGTAGGATACTTTTTGCAAACAGGAGCTGAAAGGTAGGGGAGCTCTGGGGAAAATATTCTCACAAAAGTTAATCCTCTGGTGATAACGAGTTTCAAAAGATTCGAACCGATCTGCCGAGTATTCCGCAATCGAGAAGAGCCTCGGTTATTCGAAATTCGGTTTGGCAATAGAATAGGCCTTGTAGCCGTGACGATTTTGAGATGTTCGCCGAGAGGATTAAGACAGCAGATTGCTATCAAACTCGTCAAGCAGTCGAAAACGCTGAGGAGAGGAAGATGGGGATGTAAGTGTAAGAGGGGATTTGTAGTTGCCGAGGGGCGAAGGATGATTGAATCACGTTTCACGGTGTAGGGTTGAAAACGGATCGAGCGATGGAGGAGTGCTCGGTAAGATCCGTCCGATTCGTCGGCAGAAGCTGAGTCATTTACTTTGTAGTGAATGATGTTAAGCGTCCCAGCACAAGGCGACGAATTTCCCCAACTCTGGGCGAAATTTTACACAGGGCAACCGAATGGAAAACGAATTAGATGTTGCGAAAATCGGTGCCAATTGTATTCAATTGGCTGGCCGGAAAAATTATTTATTCTACCACGGTAGGTTTAGAGAGGCGGATTTTATTCAAACTGCCAGGAAATGTGATTAAGACGTTTTGAGAAAATCACTGTAATGACGCATGATACGAATATTGAAAAAAGGCGAAATTGCTGAAGCGACACCTATCACACTATTCTGATGTCTGTAAACAGCCCATGAAAGTAATGTTCAAAATTGGCAGAGCTAAATAAATTGATTTTTGAAGAGACAATGAATTGGAAACATTTCTTTCTTTCATACTGGAAAAATATTGCATTCAAAACTGAAATAGCAGCCACTAAATCACTCACGCACACATACACACAGTCATATCCCATCTCCGCTAAATAAAAACTGCAAAAAAAAAAGAATTAGATCGGTTTTCGGCCTAGAGTTGTGCAATTTCTCTTGTGCTGAATTTGAATACACTCAATCATACAGTTTCTGTTGGAGAGGTTAAACAATCTTCACCCATATTATACTACTACTAAAATACAACTAAAACGGGGAATTTTCCCAGCAAAACGTTTTCCAAACAGTCACGTGCTGTTAGTCAATTGGTGGGGAGGAAGTTGGGGTGGCACATAAATAATACAAAGGTACGTTCTATAAAAACAAAAGAAAGAGAAGAACAATCGCGAACAGCTGAGGAAATAGTCTATTATCTAACGGTATCACTAGGCTAGGTTTATTCGAGGGCTGAAAATGGGAGCTCAATGTGACTCAAACTTGAGGATTATTTCCTGTAAATAAAATAGCTCTTTCGAACCACTCAAGGAAATTTATTCCCGATTACATAGCTCCGGCTCTGCAAAGCCGTCAACGTGAGTTTTATAATACGAGCACCAGCGAACCCCAACGAATGAACAAACTTCCACGGCTCAGGTGGACTAGGAAACTTTGCCCATTCGCAGTCAAAGTGTCCGTGTTCCGAAGAATGAATACGGAAGACTGTATATAGCTGATAACGGGCACAAATTTTTATGGAGGCCATTAATACTCCGGAAGCTCGAGGAAACTAGCAGGTCACGAAAATGGTAAGTTTTTCTATAAAGAGAATCGATTACGCTCGGCTAAAAGTAATATAACGATGGAAATAATTAGGAACCTAGAGTACCAGTAATATATATCGATGGCTCGGTGCCAAAAACTGGATCAGATATTCTTTTCCAGCGCCGAACGACGAAACCGCTGTTTTCTGAATTTTACGAGCGCAACTGATTTAATTATAGATATACTTAAAGTATGCCACGTTAATGTTACGTTATGTAACTTACGGGAAAAACTAAAGAAGAAAATAACCTCACATTTCTGTATAAACGTCAGTGTATAAAATAAGTATCTGAGAGGTATGAAACCGGCGAATCGTATCCCTTGTAATATTAAAATACGATAATTAATTTTTCGTCGAAATAATTGACTTTTCAGTAAATTGCGTGAGACATTTTTTCGTCTGATGTTGAGCACCAACTCGCGCCGTATTTTACGGTAATTAATTTCGGTCAAAACACGTCGCCACTTTTCAGTTGGTCTCGCAGATGGAAACTCCAAAAACGGTTCGGAAAATCATCATTCATTTTACGTAATTGTTCGCATCGCGCCGGCAGTGTTTTCATAAACGAACAGAGATTGAAACAGGTTCATTACTGTACCTACTAAAAACGGCTATACAAAGAACACAAAATACTTTCATATTTGGTTCAGTAGATTGACAAGCAATTAAAATCGAAAAATCCGTATAAATTAAACATTATATTAATGGAGGTAGTGGAAAGAACTAGACCGATTTTTCACGAGGTTCAACCGTGCTATATTCAAAGTTACAAGTTTTATGTAGACGTATGCAAAATGCGAATGCAACATTTTCCAAAATTTTCTATCAAAACGCTAATTGGATGAGGTCCGAAATTTATGTACAATTTTCTTCGATTACGCCAACGAAAAACATGAAATTCAACGTTGAAGTTGAATTCGTAGGCAAAATGGAACTAACATTTTCTGAATTATCTTTTACGGTGAAATTCGCATAAGATCTAAAATTATTCGTGAAAACCGAAATCTTCCAAAACTGAATGTGACGCCATTCTTCATTCGCCGGAAAATGCAAAATTAACTGTACAATTAATAGCGTTGTTCATTGGAGTCGATCCTTCACTTGGCGTTCCAATTAGCGGCCGGTTAATACGAGTATTCAAATCGATCACAAGAAGGCCATAGTTGGGCGGAACGTGGGAGTACATTGCACATGTTTTGTAGTTGCTTAATTTACAGACGTTAAAGGGAATTCAGATCGCACTATCGAGCAAAAGTTTTTACATTCTACACTCCCATGGATCAACGGGAATGCTAGCATAAACAGATAAATACCTCGCCATTAATCTCTATCAGCATTTCATCTGGTTCCAAACTCATCTTGATTATCCAGTAGCTTCGGATAGGACGAAATTGATTTGAGCTGCACGCGGTGAATGTTGATTATTAAAACCGCCGTTGCACCACTGCATTCTCCGCATCCGGTGAATTGTTGATTAGGCAGAGGTCCTCTCGGCATTAGAGCGCTTTTGGTTTACTTCGGAGAGGCTTCTCTGGACGGCCCTGATGCCGATGAAAAGGCCCTTGTGGGACCTTCAATATCCAATAAGCGCTTATAGTTCGACGTAGTAAGCCCGAGGTTTCAGATAGGACCGAAATGCCAGATGAGATCAGGAAGAGGAGAAATTGGATTAACGATCGCCGGCGAACGCCGAATTTCGCTTGATTGTGCCCCGTTCCGTTCCAAACCGCTCATCACCGTTCAGTTCGATAGAATAAAGCGAATAATGAACGACGAACGCAACGCGATTTCCAGAACAATATTCAAATTTATCTATATCAAGGTTACTTTTTGTTTCTATTTTTTGCCATATTTTTCGAAACTTATAAACCTACTTCTCAGTTCATAATTTTTCCTTTTTTTTCAATGACCTCCCTAGGGTAATTAATTATTTGAGCAATTTCAAAATGATGAAATACCTGACAAATAATTTTATTCGAAGAAACAAAATATTTTATAGTAAAATGGACCGGAAGAAAATATTCTGTATCGTTCCTGTAAAAGTTGAGTTGTTTGTCTACGGTTACATAACTCATTGGAATGCTAGCTATTCCTTCGCCTTCATAATATACATGTTTTTCAAACGGCGGCGAATAGGAAAATTCTAGTAAGAACAGCCCTAATTGTCTCGAATATAATTTTTAAAAAGTTTGGAAAGTTTGTTGTTTGTAATAGATTTTCAGTGACTTATGAATTGCCATTTTTACGATCTATATGTGTTCACTATTTTGATTAGTACAAGCCGCAAAGATTAATATATTTGAACACTCTAGGTCTTGAAACAGCGGGTACATGACGTTTTATTTATATCTTTAGAGTCGCACACCGAACTTCCGAGGATATTCTCAATTTCAAGTCAATTTTCCTACATTTCACCGTCTGTTAGCTTTATTTTTCACAATTTATTGAAATAAGCCCACTGTGAATCCATTCTGCTCGGCTGGAACTTTCATTTTCGTCAAACTTGCACTTTTATTCAGGTGAGGAGTTATCGAGGGGTTTTTGGTTTGTTAGGAATCGAATAGTTGTTGCTAGTTTTACTTGTTGAATTTTGTCACCGTCTTTCATAATTACTCTGGAGTGTACGCTACCGAAAGAAGTATAGCTTTTTCAGTGGAAGGGCTGCCAGTTAGATGGAAACTGTCTGAACTAACGAAAAACTCCGTACAATGCTAAGAGACTCTGGGGGTTCCTACGTGACTCCCACGTGGACGAGTCGAGGGGAAGCTTCGAAATGCGGCCCCACGTGTTGGGAGTTAACCCTTCAAACTGTCTTATTTCTCCCTTTTTCTAACCCTTCTTTCCTGTCCTGATGATCCTCCTACCCGTTTGCTCTGCTATCATAGGCCGACCTCGAGTAATGTTTTTCAACAAAAATGGCTACAAAATTAAACCAAGGTTTTACAATTTTCATTTCCACTTCCATAAATTTATAATCAACCGGTAGCTCACTTGGAAAGTACTGGAATTTATGTTAGTCGCTTTCGCCCGAAAGGGCCTCCTTCGGGAATAAAAAAAACGCCAAGACTGTGAAGCAATGAGCATTAAATATTCATTTTAACTACATTAAATACACCATTTTCAGCGAGAACGCAGTTTAAAAATTCCTAAAATTAAAACGTAGTGAACAGTATCAGCAATGGGAAACGAGGAAACTTGAAACGTTAGAAATGTATCCTTAACAGTCGGCGTTTTTCTGTTCTAATTCGATAAAGCCATTATTTTATTCATCGATTAGTCATACCACCCTGCCAGAAAATTATCGAGATTGTAGCTATTCATTGATACCCCGGCTGAGCGACTATTTTTCGACAGCTTCTTGGACTCTTTCGAACAAAGTTTCAGTAACGGTTTATTGATTGACTCGTGAGGCCTGAAGAACTTGAGAGGGGAAGTTTATTAATAGAAAGCGATTAGGTCGGTTAGACAGCAGTCGGAGAAGCGGGCAGGATTAAAACCATCAACATGCGGGCTTCGGATTCGAATTCGACGTCGAACGCTAAATATTGCACTGGTTTTCGATAACATCGTTCCATTTAAGAGAACCGATGAACTTCAAATATGAAAATTTCAATCAAAACAAAAATTTTCGGATGTATGAAACGTAAAATTCAAGACAAGAATATATTTGATTATAAATAATCAATTTCGAAAAGTGGCTCAGCAAATTATCAATAGTTCACGGCATGAACGTTTTAGCAAAAAAGTACATAAATCAAAAATAGTTTGATTTATGATGGATCCACTTATAGGGAAGTCAATAGGACATCTGTTGGAAATATCAATAGGGGGCGCAAAAATAACGGCGAAAATGCTGAATTTCATCAGAAAATAAATGGTAATACGTAGTATTTTTTCTACGCGAAGAAATAATACCCATTTATTCAGGAAGAAAAACATAGTTAACCATTTGAAGTAAATTGTCACAATAATGCAGGATAATTAGAAATATTGCCAGCGGATACCAGATCAGCAGAACTAGATCAAACCTAACGCTTTTCGGAAGGTATTCTTTAACTACTGAACGATAGAATTTCTCTCGACAAACGTAGATTGAAAAGGGTAAAAAAAACTCAAATCCCGTTGCGGCAAAAGGTATTTCAACGAGCGTTTTCGAAGAATTATGGTCGGGAATTCGTTGGTCAGAGCAGGAAACAGTTCGCTATTCGATTTCCTCGTTGCTCGAGCCTTCGGTTTTTTGCGGGGTCGATCTCGAAAACGGATAGGGAAGAAAAGTGAAAAAGTGTAGCAGAGCGGATTTTAATATCAATGATCTGTGTGCGAGACTGCTCTGCCAGGGTTTTCCGACGGATGGACGGATCGGAGAAAAAGCTTTCCAATTAAAGGAGGATCAGAAGGCCTCCGAAAACCCGTTTCGAAACGGCGAACAGACGGGGTCGAAGGTTCGCTATGGGACACGAGAGGCCCATCTGCCAGTCGATTTAGCTCCTGCACAACAGCTCCTGCTTCCGAATCTTCTCCAAACTCTTTTAGCAGCGATGGAAAGTTCTCCACACCAAGAAAAACGAGAGAACAAAAACACTAGCGTAGAAGTAGACTATAACCCAAAACTGCGCCAATAAGAATTATTATTGAGCATAGATCGTGGAGGTACATCCATTTTAGCAGCAATCGTGCTCGTAATATATCGAGAAATCTGCCTAAATGTTAAATTATCCACTTTTATAAAATTAAAAAAATTAACTCATTAAATGAGCGAATCTTATTTCTATTAAAAAAATTTGAGGCGACAAATGCGCACTTATGATTTTATGGGAAATTGTAAACATTACAGGTTGCCTATTTCATAAAAAGCGAAAAATTCGTTTCACTCGACAACCGCAATAAAAGTAGATTACCTTGAGAAGTAGAGAAAATGTCAAATCTCACTGAATCCAAAGAGCTCTCACCTGCAACGAAAACGCAACAAATTAGATTTCCCATTCCAGAGAAAAGAGGTATTCTAAGCGTGAGTGAGAGACGTAAAGGAGGATTCGCATCTGTTTCACCCGAGTTCATCTAAGGTTATAAACATAGATGGGGCACAGCCCTAATAAACACACAGCCTGTTGTTTGACTGGTAAATAAATAGAGGTGCAGGTGTGTCTACCTTGTTTAAATTAATGTGAAATCGTCTACCTCTCCAACGACGAGGCAGGTGAACGAGAAATTTTCTCAGAGGTCTCATCAGGGTTGGAAGCTGCTGGAAAATTAGGAAGACTCCTGGTCGTGAAAGGAGAGGCGATGTAACGAAGAGCGGTCTTTTGTAGAGGGGTATGAGGTTTGACAAATTAATTTCCCGTCTAAAAGCAGGCGAGGTAATTAGCTTTGGGTTACTCGATACAAGTGGAAAATGCGAGACGAGAAAAGCGCGATGGATGGATCACATTGTCGGGGATATGTAGACTTCCACCTCTGTCCACATTTTCTACAAGCTTCAACTTAGTATAAGCGTAGTTGTATGAAGGCTAGAAAGATTCAAAATTACTCGTCAATCTTCGTTAAACAAGAAACCTCCATCGATAGCTGTTGTTTTAGAACTTGTAATATCCGAGAGAAGGAATTTCCCGGAAGAAATACGATCAACATGGGATTTATGATTTGATTGGTTTTCAGAAGGGGAATGTACACCATTGGATGACGACTAAGTATAATTTCAGATCAAACGAAGAGTAGGAATTAATTTAAGGTGAAAGAGGGAAGGGACGGAAGGTAGGAAAAAACTGAGCGACCAATCACTCATATCATGTAAATTTGCAAGTACCTAATTCCTGTGTCAAATATATCTAACATACGTATTTTTTTTAGGCTCCATAGCGGAAAAACGTTTGATCGTACAAAATAAAATTAAAAACGTATAAGTTTAAAAATTGCAATATATCATTTTTTTAAAATAATTTGAACATTTATTTCAGGTACACAGTACACAAAAGTGGGCACTTTATGATTCAAAACTTGGAAGTACCAGTGCGAAAATGGTTTCT
This sequence comes from Tupiocoris notatus, assembly GCA_037159825.1. Taxonomy (NCBI): domain Eukaryota; kingdom Metazoa; phylum Arthropoda; class Insecta; order Hemiptera; family Miridae; genus Tupiocoris; species Tupiocoris notatus. The sequence continues at coordinate 196,726 of JASJUZ010000347.1, forward strand.
TCCTCGCTCAGGCGATAAGTGGCCGAATAGAGGAAGGCAGCTGAACCTGAGAGGGGTTTGGGTAGACAAATTGCTTACAGGGTGTACGCCGACAGAGAGGGAGGTTTTGACGGTTAAAGAATGGCTAACACACGTGTTTACTAGGGTTGCGTCATGTTGGCCGATCATGAATCATAGGATCACATTACTGTAGGAATACCTTGGCTCTGAACTGCCAGCAGCAATGACGGCTCTCCAGCGAAGGCCTTGTCGACGGATTCCTACATCGTTACCTGTATATCCAACGTGCAACGCAGAATACAGAATACGGACATTTACCAAAGGACAAATCATGGCGACGTTGCTAAAAATTGTTTTGTCTAAATAATAGGTTTCTTTTAAATCCTGGCGATCCAGCAAAGTTGAAATATAGTTATTTGTTGGATAGCTTTAATAATACATTGGAAAGCGAAATCTCGTGGATCCAGAAACATTTGAGGGGATCATTCTAGTGAAAAACAAATCTTACATTAAAATATGAAACAGTTCTCCGTTTGCAAAATTTTTCGAAAAATTAAACGTAGGAGTTTTGGTTACTTTTTTAAATCGTGCGCCTAGTGGATGGAGTCTTGTGATGACCATTAGAGAAATATGAATCAACGAAGTAACCAAAACTCCTACGTTTCTGTTTTCGAAAAACAGAAAATAAACAGAAATCCCCATCAACAAGTAAAAATGTAGAATGTTGGAATTAGCGCGTTTGGAAAAGAAATCGTTATACTCGCTAAAACTCATAATCGGTTAGGATTTCCAATTAGGTGAATTTCTCGGTTAGGATTTGCGGTATGGAGAATTTTCGGAAACATTCAAGCTAGTTACCAATCAAAGGAGGAAAATATTAGATTTTCGAGACTGAAAAAATACCGAACGTACGATTACGTTTTGAGTTTTTCACTATGCAACCCCTCGGAGCAGTGGTAGAACCGCATTGCAGGCTATTTTACGATCTTCATGATAAAGGCGTCTTCCGTGTGATACTGGCTTAGTACGGCTGCAGAGGAAGGGAGATTGGTGTGAACTTATAACAGCGCTGGCATGATCTTGCACTGGCGCATTTGATCCACCGATCACGTACACAGAGAGTAACGTTTGATCTCGCATCGGGTCGGCTGCACTGAGTTTACAGTCAGAGGGAACGAAATAGGAGGTCAGAGCAAGGGGAACGCATGAATATTATACGAGTGATGTAGATTGAAAGCATGTTCGTTGTAGGCCTTACTGGAGGAATCAATAAATTAATAACCAAATAATTGTTTAAAATAGGTAATTATTTTATTTAAATATCCGCATGCTTGTCAGATTTCACTATAGCATCATGACCATCTCAAGGAGAGAGTTTTCCAATAAAACAGTGAATATAATTTTAAAAAGAAACTCAGGCACGAACGGCGAACGAATATTGCAGATTCACACCTATCGAAAGGTGAAGTGATATTTATATCTGAAAAGGAGGTCATCCAAACGCTTGCTACACAAAAGTGTATTATTTCAGAAAACTTGACTGAATGAAAATTCGTTAGATGACGAACGCAAGCACGTCGAATCGCGGTTTAAACGCACGAAGAGAAGTAGAAGCCCTCCTTCACCGTAGAAGGGCGAGGGGTAACTTGAGCGGGCGATAAATCAGCGCTGGAAATGTGACTGCTCTCGTATGGCGAACTTTGATACTTGAATGACGAACGAGATATTAAGACTTGAATCGAGCCATCCATCATCTGAAAGTGGAACTCGAGGCCTCAGTTGAAGAAGCGCCGAAATACGCATAGGCTTGAGCGAGTTGATCACTAGTGTGAGGTGAGGTTTCATCACATACAACAGCGACAAACCATAGGAAGACTGTATGTCGACCATTTGCAAGGGAGAGAAATGGAAGAAGCGCAAGAAGTAAGAGTCAGGGGACGAAGCGGCCATTTATTATGCAAAACGGGTTTCGTACTGTATGCGAACGCGAGCAACACGCAAAACTGGATGAGATGTCGGTTCAATAACGCGCCATGGGAGTTAGCGTAAAGCTGAAGTTCTATCTCACGAAGAACAATAGCAGCACAAAAAATGCCCTATTTCCATTTGCCCACACGAAAAAGCACACTCAGGATGAGAGGTGGGGGATTGATTGAGAAAACCTGCTTTTCAATGCTCGTTAGCTATTTCCAAGCGGATAAGAAATTCAATTTTCTGAAAATATTGTCGCTGGAGGAATAGAAATAATTGGCAATCGAAATTTTCAAAACGTCCTATTCACGAACTGGTTATAAATGTGGTCCTACAGGTACAAATCCTGCAAAAGTAAAGAAAGTGAATAAACAAGAATGTTCCCCAGACAATATTGCCGATTCATGAGAAAATTCGGTCCAAAGTTAAAGAATGATAGCTACATCGGTATTTTTTTTGGCGTATCTTACTTTTTTTATGGGAATAAACTTACTTCCAATGCGAAAATATATTTCTTGAAAATTACTTAATAGGTTTCACTTATCGAATTCTGATTACAATGGCGTTGAATTAAACCATCTGATTCTTATTATTCGCTTTTGTTCGATAGTAGTTCGAAATTGGCCAATAGGTGATGGAGAGGAATGTTTTTCGCTAAACCTAGAGAGGAACTTGAATGGCTAAAGTTCCTGCGGGCACCTGGAAATTCTTGCTTGATTGAAGTCTCGGCATCGTGGCCGGAAGTGAGGTCTCCCAGAGGGTTGATGCTTGGGTTGCTTCTCCCTCTGAAACCATGGAGCTATAAATCAGATCGGCTCGCATCGTAGAGAGGAGCAACGGTTTTCGGGTAAAGTGACAGCTTTAGGATGGAAGCGAGGGACACGTCGGAGTTTGGAAAGGCCGGCCTCGAGTTTCCGGAGAATTTCCCATCTCGCGAGACGAGACGGATGAAGAGCTGGGGCCGAGGAAGTGAAACTTTGCCAGGGGGAAATACTATTATTATAGCCATGCTGCCTCAAGCTACGTGTTCTTGACATTGCTTCATGTAGTGAAATATTGCATTACCTATCTACAGCCTTTTGACGTCCTTTCCAGGGAAAAGTTAATCCGGAAAACTCTTCCTCGCGGCTAAACCTCGTGACAAGTTCGCCGACCTCTGGCGTACCTATCGCAAATTTTATCGTAAATCCCTTCTCGTTCTTCGACCTGAAGACAATTTTATTGGATCGAAACTCCATCACGATAGTCGGAAGTTGTTACAATAAACCAAAACTGATTGAAAACAGAAAGGAAAACCTAACTATCTGATTAGATTTAACGAAAAATAGAAGCACCTAGTAAATAGAATGTTTAGTAAGAAGTTGAAGACTCGAGTCTCACTGTGGACACCGTTGTCCATTATGAAAATATCGTAACGATGATAAATTCTATCTGACAAGAAACCATCGCCGGCCAGAAAAATTTCACTCAGACTCAATTTAAGAAGACGATAAGTTCGCATACAAATCATCCGACTCCACTTCATAGTTGGCCAACTTTTCCTTCAACGAAATATCACGGTAGAGCTCGATCGTTGAAATGACATTGCTTCTCCCGCCATCAACAGGTGTCTCTCATTGAAAATCAAGAGCCCGTAGCATGGCGGTGGCTAGGTCTGACAGAGAGTTCTCTACTGGTAAAGTGAGGGTTAGGTGAGCACTTAGGGAAGGTCAAACCAACTAAATGAACAACCGACCCTAACAGAGCGAGCCAACGTCACAATACATTGTTGTCTCCTAAATTATTCCGCTCTTTCGCTCCCTACGACGTACCACATAGTAAACCCCGAGTTGGAATTGCTGGACACAACTGTTGTTCTCCTGTCGCCTTAGCATCCCATCGAGTTTTCCTGTCATTTGACAGAAAGGCTCGTCTCAGTTGTGGAGGTTCGAGGCGAGAGCACAAGTGCAAGTTGACCGTACAGCTAAGAGCGAACCTCGACAAACATGTCCATTTCTGCGTTGAACAATATATGTTTCACGAAATACTCATCAGCATAGGGGGGTCCTATTTTGGCCGAAAAATTGTTAGAACCTCCGATGTTTGATTGATAAATTCTCCACCCATTCCATTCCTGAATTCCATTGATTTTAAATGAGTTATATTGTTTTCGGCAAATAGGCTATAATCAGTAACAATCTTACAACTGAAAGTTCTACAGAGATGAAACATCATAAATGGTTCTAGGTGAAAGGGAGCTTAACTCTTATTCGCTGACAAGGAAGTGAAAATAAAAGGTAAAAGGGGAGGGACTAGACCCTCATAGGCTAACTGAAGTGTCAGGAGGTGAAAGTACAAGAAAGATTAACTTTTACAGGAAGGAACCTATGGGTTGAGAATATCCTTGGGATTACATCATTCAGACATTGCCCAGCCCTATCACTTATGATGATTTCAAATTTTTCAAGCACATCCAACATGCTACTCTTTCGACAAAAATGAAGGAACTCAACAAATTGGCTCTCTCTTTTCCTTAGGTGAATTACAAATGCTGAAACACCCTTACCACTAAGAAAATCCTTCTCATGTTCCCATATTCCCAAGTTACCAAGTTTGCCACATTACTCAAAGCGACAAGAACATTTTAACTAAACCCTAGGGTAAAAAAAAAAAAAAAAACTTACAATTAGACAATAATTTGTAAATAATCCGTTTTATTTTTCTTCTTCAGTTTAGATTTATTTAACAACTTATATGATGTCTATGATGAATTTACATTTTTGGGATGTTACTGATTTACAACGTCTTCGTGACAGGTGATTTTCATCCTTCAATATTGGGCCCTGGTAAAATGAAACAAACGAAAGTTAACAATCGGGTAAGGTATAGCTTGTAGTACTGTGAGGGCAATTTTTTCACCGTGATATTCCGAAGTAAGCCTTGCAATATTTTAGGAGAGCGGAACGACTTTCTCAAAGGAAAGCAATAGAGGAGCCTGAGCAGAAGATGCTTGAAGCTTGTTGACGTTTAAGCGAGCAAACTATATTACACAGGACCGTAATCATTTCTGAAGCGGACCAGTTATAGCAAAAAAAGGAGAGAATTCTCAACCGGGAAAGGGTAAAATGACGAGCATAAATCGCTTTCACGGGGAGAAAATACCGTAGACGTTAATTTCTCAAACAGCAATCGTAAAAAGGAAAACTACTTCTTGCACTATTTCGATTCCTTGATTCAAAAAATAGGATTTACAATAAGGGGAGCGACGATAATTGAACTTAGAAAACGACGAGACTCTAGGCTACATTTTATACAAATAACAAATCAGTAACAAGAAAAAGGAAAAGAGAAAAGAGGAAAATTAATCAGTTCCAGGATGATAAAAAACGGCAAAAAAGGGGTTTGACTTTAGCAAAATTAAAACAAGAAACCTTTTTTACAAGATGATTTTTGCTTCATAGTTGTCAAAGCTAGCTATTGAGTAGGGGCTGAATAAAAACGACAAGGTGCAGCATCAAGTCGGCATATATGCAGGTGGGCTAAAACACCTGCGGCAGAATGAGCACGAGTCTTAAGATGAGGTGGTCGCACGAGATATAATCATTTCCAGGTAGCGGTTCAGTCAAAGGTTCAACCACTAGGAAATGAATTGGTCCAATTACATAATAATTATTCTAACCGTAAGCATTGTAAATAGAAATGTCAAACGTTGATTGATTTCTTTTTTGCATCGAAAGGTAATTGCAATTCTAATGATTTGAAATATTGAAGTAATGAGTAAATAACTTGCTCACTAGTTCAGAAAAATTCGCTTTTTAACTAATTTGAAAATATTATTTCTATCAGAAAATAATGTGAAATAAAATGAAATGAAATATCGTTTATTGTATAACCGTAAGGTATTACAAAGGATCAGAACAAAATGTATTATATTAGAACATGGGAAGCAATAAATATTTTGTTCCATACGCGAAAATATAGGAAGCAGCGCTCTTTTTTATTTTGTTTTTTAAACTGTATTAAAAAGACAATTTAAAACTGTACGGAAATGTTTTAAAAACTACTCGTATGTATTGAGCTTCTAAATCGGCTTTTCGACAAACAGGTCAAGGGACAAGAGTCATAAAATTTTCTCTGTCAATTTACGTCCCCTGTTGAGCAAGCTCCACTTTCCACGGTAAGCAGTTTGATGTTTAGACCTCTCAAATTTATTACCGTTTGACTCAAATGGGATGAGATTGTGTTTCAGGTTGGGAATCTTTTTCTTTACAGGGCGTATAAAACAGGCTTTAGAGCTTTTATATCACTACTTCGCCGTGACCGGCGACCAGACTTCCACAGGACTCAGCCGTTTCGTTTTCTTTGCGAGATTGGCGTGCGGCCATCGCATTTTAAGCGATTTACCGCCTCATGCACTTGCTCAGTTGCCAAAACATTTTATCTTCATTCCACTTCGCAGTTCCAGCTAACTTATTGGGTAAAAATCGGTATGAATGTCTTTGCGGTGAATGTTATAAATCTCCTCGACAGTCGTACATTCGAAAACAAGTAATAAAAAATAATATTAATTATTGGGGCGTTCAAAAGGACCAATTGAGGAACAGAAATATGCGTACTAGCTGAAGAACCGATACTAAGAGTGGAATGGGATGGGAAAAAATTATTCACAAAACAGACACATTATTAGGGACGTCGGGAATTACTGTTGTTGGGACTCTGGTCCGAACTAAAAAAAAATCGAGCCAGACGATCCAGTCCCATCGAACAAAGGAATCAAGGCAGGTACTGGACTCCCAAGTGAACCTTCATTGGGGAAAAGCAACCCGTTGCGTTTGGTTTTTTATGCAACCTGGAGGTTGGTATCTGTCGTAGACCGTCAAGACAAAAGACAAGTCACACGATTGTCAGGCAGGTGGCAACAGTCCGTTGCCACTTAGATGGTTATTTTGTTAGGTCTCAAACCTAAAAATGGTGTTGATAGAAAATGAATAATTCGTAGGTTTCCAAAGACGGCATTTCGAATAGCAAAGAGGGATATTCTCCAAGAATTGAGAAAAATGTTAAAACGAGCAATCAGCCACTGGGAAAATGTTTCCGCAGAAAGAGGAACATTTCAACTTACCTTCACGAAGCAGAAACTTTTCGCCTGAAACAAAAAAAAAAAGATCAGTTAAGTACGTCAATTTTGACAGATAGAGAGGACAGATAAAGAGGCTTTGTGCCATGGATTTAAAAGAGGCCAAAAACTGATACGGATGAAGAGACAGCGTGAAGACGGGTTTCTGAGGGATATGGCGACTTCTGACGGTTACCTATCTACGTGACACTCGTCAGCCGCAGGATTGAGTATGGAAAAAACCGACAGTCGTATTCGAGGCGACCAAGGAGAAAAACTCTTTTCCCGCAAGGTTTCTATTCGAGCGAGATATAAATCGGTGCGGATGAAATTATTTTTTCTCCGACAAAGGCTTTATTTTTGAAGAAGAAAAAACGACGGCTGTCGAGAAGTGCTCGTCAAATGGAAACGATATCTTTTTACACGCCAAGCAGCTCCTTTAGATGCTCAAAAATGTTAATTATTGCTCATTAATGTGAATGTTATCGGCTTTCAGGAGTTTATTTGACTTAATTCCGTATTATTCTTGTTAACTCTGCAAAGAGAGCCCATTACAGCCCTAGCACAGAAAGAGGCCCAAGACGACAAAAGCGCGGGTTTGAAACGGAATAGTATCATCCCATAAACTGAACTGAACGTTCTTATTGTGAGTGGGAAATCCTCGACATCAATCGCCCATATCCCAGAAGCAAAGAATGTGTCAAACGTCTGAAATTCAGTGCCGTGTGACTGTTGTTTAAGTACGTATTTTAACGGTACTTGTTACCATAACCGGCTAAAAGAGTGCGTCAGAAGGGCTATTTTCCTCACGCCCTTTTGTTCTGTACGGTTCATGAAGCGACAAAAGGTCCTTCGCCACGGCGGCTCTATTCGCCGTAAAAGACGGCTCCCATTAGCGAGGAAGTCTACGAGATTTATCGTACACCCGGTTTAATATCCGTATATATCCCACGTGAATACGCTCGTCTAGTAGCTGTATAGGCACGAGCGCATACCCAGACTCGGCTCTTCCAAAGGATTCTTGTATTTTTTTCCTAGAGAAAAGAGCGGACTTTCCCCGGGACGGAATAGCGCGTTAATGTACACTTGGGAGACATATTAAACCAATTAAAACCGGTTTTAAATAACGGCTGAATAGCGGTTTATTATTCATAATTGCTTCGGCTTCAATCGTGATTTAAGAAGATTTGCAATAGCAAAGAGTCCGAACAGTAATGAAAATTTCACCGAATACATATTGAATTCGTTTTTATTTTTTCGAGGATAAATTTATTTATTCTTTCCAGAGTAAATTCAATTACTCAACTTTAATTATTCACGCAACGATACAGCTTAAGAGAGTGTTTTATGAGCATTCCCTCAAGTATAGAACTTCTCGAGCTATACCATCATGACAAATTTTTAAAAATCTCGACATTTCTACAAGAAACATTAGCTTGAATTTTTTTTATTGACATTCCTATGGTCTTATTTGATTCAGCTTTAAAAATCTATATAAATTAATATAAAATACACTTATGTTTCAAAAACATTGAAAGATACAAATCCCCCTCAAAACCCCCTAAAACTAACCTTAAAATTGAAGAAGCGATTTGGTTGAGAGCCGTCATACCAAGGAAAATTTTTGGTGAACATTTCAAAAATTCAGTTTCTATATTTTCCTCAGAAAAAAGTTTTTATTGACTATTCGGATTCGGCATGCTAGTACTTCGTAAATCATTCCATAATGATTACCGAATTCAGTATTGCCTTCAATACTAATGGAATTATTGTTATTGGTTTCGAATTTTCGAAATTCGATTCGATCATTCAACCCGTCCTGAAATGTGGCGAGGTAAATTACAATTAAACGTGATCAGCGACCTGCAAATTCGTTTGTCGGCCCGCACTAGAGATGCGAGAGGCCAGGATAGATTATGCACTTTCAGAGCACACATGCTCATTATGCGGTGGGAAAACGTACCATCCGTTGGGGCAAATGTCGAAAAAACGTTGAGAAATTTAATTAGTTTAATTTGCCTGCGGTGGCTATACCTCGAACTCGATATTGGTCTACGAAAGGTTGAACCGTTGACCATTCCAGGGTCGCAAATATTCGACGCCCTCAGCTAATCCGACGGTAGAGCTTACTCTCGTATTTGATTCGGCTCGAGCAACCGCAAAACCCTCTTCGATTTATGCGCTTTGTTAGGTAGGCAAAGCAGTATTGCTTTTTGCGGTGAACTAATCTCAAAGCTGATAAAAACGGTATCGTTGAAGAAAATTACGGCAGGAAGTAGGAAATTTTACAGAGAAATAAACTCAAAATGAAATCCAATGCGAAACAACAATCTGTCGCGAATGACAGTAATAGCACAGAGTAAATTATTAGCTAAACTTTCAATTTTAACCATTATCATTACTAACTATAATAACTACTATTATGATAATAAATCGTATTTTTTAAAGCTGAGAGTTTTCGCTAAACTTCCGCAACAGAGCGATGAAGTGAAAAGTAAGTAATAAGTCATCTTTCCATCCATCATTCGGATAAAATTCACTCCATTTGATGAAGAGAATTCTCAATAAGCCAGTAATTAAAATAGTTCAATTAATAGACGCTAATTGACGAAATAATAATAGGAACCGGATATTGCCATTTAGTTGAATCATCCAGCTCACGAAACTACAAACGATTTACTTCACGATTCGTGATCCGACCGCTTCGTCCCTGACGACTCCGCGGTTCATCGTCCTTTGAGTCAGGCGAAAGAACGTTTGACTCCTGTCAGTCGCTCCGTGTGCAGCACGTAACGAGTACAGTTTGACGGATTGTAGTCGTAATAACCGGCACCGATGACACAGAAGAGCCTGATGATCCGCGTAATGTATCCGTCTTTCTTTCGAACTAATCAACTACCTAGGCCAGGCCGCAGTCCTAATGTGTTCGGCTCGAGTCATTTTGAAAACGATCCATTATGAGGGCCAACGCAGAAGAAACAAAGGGTCAGAAACGGAGCGTCATGACGACGTCGTAAAGAAACCGCCGATCAATTAGGCAACTCTATACGAAGTTCTTGAAGCTTTAGACGGCCGTAAAAACCATTTTTCTCGGGAGATTTAAGGAGCAATAAAAAAAGGTGTAAATTGTACAACGGAGTGCGGCTAGTTTAGTTTTTGCAATTTTAAAAAGCGATGCATTTTCGAGTCCTTAATACAAACGTCTTGGGTAAACGAGTCAACTAATATAAAATATTGAATACATTTCGAATTTTATATGGAAAATTGATAATTGCAATCGGCCAAGAACGAAATTCTTACCCACCGCTTGAAATTTGATAATCACGTTCCAAAGTACACAAAATTCACCAACTATATAAAAACGAAAAATTTAAAAGAATTTCTACGGAAAGTGTTCAGATCACATTCCCAGGTTTAAGTAAAATCCTCAAATTTAATTCACTTCGTTTCTTTGTTTTCACATACTCAACTATTTACTCAGAAGCCATCTACTCTAGAAAGAATGCACACAAAAAAGGAGAAAACTCGTAACAAGAGGGTTTCTCATTATTGTAGGACAAAGCGAAACAATCTGCAATGCTTAGTCGACCTTAGAGGCAAATGCCAAACGAGGTAGCGAAACCAGAAGCAAGTTAGATGCGGTCCAGCGAGCTTATAGGCCTTTTGCACATTCGCGAGCGTTCTCCCCTAGCAGTAAATCGAAGTACGATGTAGAATCAGTCGGCAAAGTAAGCTCGAAAGATCTTCACACGTACGAATCGTTTTCAGCCGTTTAGGATAAAAAACTAGTTGTAGGAAAGGCTAGTGATTTTGAATAATGGCTCACGACCGTGTCCCGTAAACGAATATCACAATTAGGTGACTCGTTCGGTTACTCATGGTGAATAAAATTTTGTGTTGATGAACAATTTCGAGATTATAAGCGTAAATCGGTTAAAAGATAAACAATAATAATAAAAAAAGTAACCCGATCGGACGTACAGGAGCTGAACGCCAGCGGACAACACATACCGAAAAAAAAACCCGCAAGTCAACTATAGTAACCTCCTCCTTTTTTGAAGTCGGTTAGAAAGAACTATTTACTTCCAAACTAACTCCAACTCTGGTCTGAACCGCCAATAATTCATATTGTATCCAAAAGCCAATATTCAATAAACCGCTCAAGTTCAAATATGTTCGCCCTTCGGACTTGGAAAAAAATTTTGTTAAAAGCAAATTTAGAACTGTTTTTTATTCAAAATTCATCGCAAAAATCGAATTTTCAGTCTAAATTTATGTATAAATACCGACAATTACTCAAATTCGGCGATTTTTTGGGTTTTCTGGTTGTTTGTGTAGAAAGTCTCACAAATGGCACAGTGGTAAATGCCCTAGAGTACGATTTCAATATGAAAATCTCATTTAAATACACCCACAAAAGTTAAAAACCCAGGCGTCACATTTCGTTTTCAAAATATTCCGAGCCGAACTTCAAAAAAACATATTGTTGTATTTTTTGGAACGCGATTCACTCGTAAACGTACCAACATAATCATACTATCAACAGATCGATAGATCTATCTTTTTTCGGATACGATCTTACCGAATTTCCAACTGTTCAAAACTCGTGGGCCCAAAACCGAAAAAGTTCACGCCATCCTTTTCCGTAAGACTTGTTTTTGTGTCCTTCAAAAGAAAATAACCTAAGCTTCTAACGCGCGATCAGTTTTCGTACTCGGATGGTACCAAGAGGTAGAGCGGAAAGCGGGAAAGTTTACAATCCGTGGAAATACTAGGTGGAAAAGGCCAACGCTGAAAGAGAAAAAGGTAACCAATGAAAACGATTCCATTTCCGGCTGCGCTGTGAGTGCGCGGCTATGGAGGTCTAGGCCAAGGAAACTGAGGTGCCACACGTTGTCGAAAGAGGAAAGACGCACGTAGTGAAGCTGAAGCCTTTTCGGTTCACTATCTTCCTAGTTGCCTAAAAGGTAGGAATTCTCGCTTTTCTTTTTACTTTCCGTTGTCTTTTCAAAGGCTTTCAAAAGATCGTATGAAGCCTTTGCGGCCAATGAGATTGGACGGAGGAGCATCAACAGCGAATGACATTCAGGTTCCAACTGGCAACGAGAGGAATTCGACCTTTGCAGGGACTCACAGAGACCTTTGACGTGCAGTCTCTAGAGCAGCCATTTCTTTGAACGGTAATCAGGTTGGATAGCCCTGAGTGCGGAAATCATTTTATAGAGGAATCAAAAGGAAACAGGTTTTTTTCTGGGTCTCGATGCGATCGATATATTCTTTCTATCCAACATCGACTCTGACGATTTGTGCGCATCCATACAACAGTTATCCTCCGTAGAAGTTATGCGAAATAATACTATGTTCGACACCTTTTTGAGATTAATAATTATTAATAAGAAAGCTTTCAACGTAATTAAGAAATTCGACAACTGTAAGAAACAATGAACCACAAGGTTAAAAAGTAATAGTAAATTAATGGGAAATATTACGTTGGAGGAGATTTGTATAAAATGCATTTCAAGTTGAAAAATATACCTATAATTTTTTTTCTCCTAATTTTCCATAGTGAAATTTTAACAGCTGCTGAGTTATGATAATTAAGCTAATGAAATCCTAATAACAATTCGACCGCAAGAGTAAAATAATTTCGGTTTGGAAAAAACCTTGGGAAACCGTAGAATTAAAATCTCGCCGTTCCTGATTTAAGCGTCGTATAATATCGGGGTTTAATGGTAGATTTAAGTAACGAGTGCTTGCAAGTATATTCAAGGAAACTGAAACTCGTTATTACGGTCGAGCAGGTCGCCTTGATACTTTCGCCTTTCAAGCGACACGCCCTTCAGGAATAATAAGAGAAAAGACCGGACTTGGTTCAAGCTGCCAACTTTTTTTTCTTAACGCAAGGCTCACTACCGATGCGAACACTGAAGTGCAATTTCAAGTTTATATCGACAAACGAAAGGAATGTTTATATGGTGCCAGTTATATGGGGATCAAAGGGATACAACTTACCGATATCTTCTCAATCCTGATGATCCTCAAAATCCTAATAGTCAGAAGGAAAGAGTCAAAAGTCAGAAAATAGCGTTTTCAAGGGCGATTCTAGGAAACGTGAGACGTTAGAAAACTATAATCAACTCTCTATTTTCATCGGTTGAAGCGTAAACGCTTTATAGCTTCATGCTAGGAATGCAGATTCATGCCCCTGTCGCTACTTGCTTTCTCCAGTATGACAGTCGGCTTCGGTTGATTAGCTCGTGTTGACAAGGTGAAAGCGACGCCTATTCAATCTGTAAAATCGCTCAAACTGCGTATATTTATCGATTCTCTTCAGTCAAATCTCGTAAAACTATATCTAAAAAAAATATAATAATAATGAAAAACTTGATCGGTATCCAGGAGTGGGGAGAAGTGAAAAATAGCAAGCCCTAGGAAAAATGAGAGACGTAGAAAAGGGAAAGATCTCCGAGCCGTTTCGGTTCAGGTTTCATTACTAATTGGGTGATTTATTTGAAGAAATACATCACGCACCCGTGGAATCTGGAAGCTCTTAAGCCCCGGGGTGGCTTAGCTTATCCCATTTAATTGGGACTGTTGAGAAAAACGAGGAGAAAAAGCGGGCACGAGGAGGCCGCTAGCGGAGAAGACGAAAATACGACCGGCGAAGAAGGCGGGACTACTCGAAAGAATTTTTGGATGAACCGCGCAAATTTTGTTACTCAAGAGCTTACCGTGAGATCGAGCTTGTATCGTCCGTTTTAGTATTCTCCTAACTAAGCGATAAACGGATTGAATATAAATTCGGCATAAGAAATACCTAGTGGGATTTAAAGCAGACGAAAATTAGGTGCAGAAACTCGCCTTATTTATACAAATTTCGAACAGAAATAATGATATACGATAGACCTTTACTAACGCCGAGCTCTAGGAAATGCAATCGTGACTCACCGGCAACAAACGCCAATAATGAGAAAAATCGCAAACCGGAAAAATGAATTTACAGAAAAAACCATTAAAATAATAATCATTTGAAAAATCACAATATTGGAAATACAGCTAAGTAAAACAGAGGCTGGTCCGTATAAAAAGCGACGCCTAAATGGGCAGATCAATTTAACCTAAATTAACACCCTGTTTTCACTCGTCTAGGGTAAGCACTTGAAGGCGAAAAAGAAAATGTACGTAGAAGAAAAAACTGGAAAGCGGTTTTGTGAAAGGAAAATTCAAGGAGCTCGAGTTGACATAAGCAGGCCGCGTGTTTTTGTTTTATTTACTTTTATTAGAGAAAACGCCCGCCGCAATTCTCTGTTTTCTGTCAGAACTGGAAGCTCAGATCCTTTGCGAAATTCTCCGAGCCCATGCGGCTGCAGCCTCGCCCTTACTTAATTCATTTCAACCCTTCTCGACTTAACCACCTCCGGCTCGAAAAATTCGCTAGGCCAAGCGAATATTGATTTGCAACCTAATAATTGCGGATCGATTGAAAAAAAATTTACGGTTCTTCTAATGATGATTAACGCTTTTAGTTTTCTTTCCGACCCAACATAACTATAGTCGAGTACTTTAGATGTACACTAATTTGCTTGTAATTTGTTTCCTCAGTTTCTCTAATTAATGTGTATTTTAGAACGTGCATTTTCACATCACTTTCCTAACGTGATTTTGTTGGCACCACAGTAGAGTAAATAGCAAAGCTAAAAAAAAGCTAAAATAACTACATACGACTGATATTTACCATTTTCTCGTGGTTTCATATAGGTATATAAAAAAATAATAACAAAAAAGGAAATATGCGGTTTTTTATATTCAGTTTAACTTCCTCCTAAACATTAGTGTTGGAAATTGAGCCATTTCGAAATTGCAAATTTGACTTGCGGGAAAAATGGCGAACGGGTAGATATATTCTGGAAGAGAGGAATACAACAGATATCATCCCGTCTTCGAGATGAGGTTTCCACAGCCAACGATGCGAAGATGAGAGGATTATTATTGTGCGGAAACCGAAAACGAGAGGAAAGCCCGTCTGAGGAGGAACATGAACGCGAAACCGAGATAACGCCCTAGCGAAGAAGAAGGATCTGTTACAAACTTGGTCCTGGATAACATGACCTGACCATCCGAACGGCCACCTTCTATTCGACTGACAACTGAACCACGGAACAAAGGGAAGGAATAAATCTCAGATAGTTAGATGCTCGTGTAGGCCTATCGTATTACTTCTGACGAGTAAGTTTTCAACTGAAGAACGCTGATAAACGCGAATCCAAACATTTGTATTCAGCTGTCAACGCTGTAGTCCAGTTAACAAAAGCACTTCAGATTACGATAGCTCTTGATTTGGGTCTGCAAGGGACAACCGAGAGCTTCAACACCACAGAAGAGAGCTTCGTTAGAGGATTCGCTCATTAAAATCGAATGAAAAAAATTGTAATTTGATAATCAAAATTGAGTCGACCTCAAATAAAACTAACTATACCATTAAAATATATGAATCGTACTAATTCCAAATCAGTCAACAACATTGAAAGTTCTTTGAACTATAAATTTATTTTTACCGGAACGGATTGAGCAACTTAATATTTACTCAATGGAAATACTTTACAGATGCAAGACGAACTGACTTCTAGCCAGACGAGAGCTCGTTTTTTCAAGGGAGCCCTGTCCTCATACATATTTCCCCACACGTCATATCCTGTTCGAATTTTAATGGACGACCTTTCGACTTGTTGAGAAGATCCTTTCAAAGACATCAAAAAAGTATATTCGTCAAGATATTCTGACAAAGAACAAATCTTTTCTTAGTTTCGAGCCCCTGTTGAACGAGCTTGAGTTTCGAGGTTGTTCGGAATATTTTGAATGGAAGAAAAATGCTGAACGATCACTATTATTTGTAAAATGGCCATTCGACGTTCATAATAATTTCATTGCGTTATTTAGAAATAAAAGCAACACTTTTTGCGTAAGAGCAAGCGAAAAATGAACAATTTTATCGCAGATTTTTATAGCAACGATTTATTCTACTTCCCAATTATTTTCGCACAATATTATTCCTTTATTTTCGAATTAAACTATATCATAACCGCTTTGGATAAAATTTCTATTAGATCAACACTGAACAACTAAGAGCACAGCCAGGTTCAACATTATAAATTTTCAGTTCTCCAGGGAATCGTCTCCGTTTTCATTTGAATTCGGTTCGCTTGGGAGCCAGAATTTCCCGATTGCTTTACTTGATTACGTATCTTTCTTCTCTCTAATTAGCTCTTTTCCTCTGAAATGTATATACCGTTGCCTTTTTCCCAGCTTAAAGAATACATAATTCGTTCACTCTTTCTTTTAATCTCGACTCTTTTATTTCCTCGTCTAATCACTTTCGCCTTTGACTGTTTAGCATAAATATTCCAACCCCAACTAATGGGTTTAAGCAACGAGAAGAGGTTCGGCAGGCTTTTGAATTCTATTCTAATATATGCATAATTTATTCTCCTCTTTTGCTAACGAAAAACCTTGTAAGTCTGTTGTTTTCGGAGGGAGAAGATAGCTTTAGGCTTTGTATTCTACGGATGAAAGCTTCCAAGCAGTATGAGTGAAAGGCCCTTCTGGTCCAGCTGGCGGAAATTACTAGTACCGAGTAAATTGCCTGTACTTCAAGGATATTTAAAGGTTTCCTAGCCCGATACACATTTTGTTTTGAAGAGAAACAGCCTAACGTAAAACAACGTGTTTCTTATTCCCGAAAATAAAATCAGTTCAACGAATCAAGATTTTGCCTCGACAAAATCTCAACAACGCACAATATTTGATTTTCTGAAAATTAAAATTGCTTCGAAATGGAAAATTGATTACACGTGCGTGCGAATGTTTTGCTTAATTGTGCGAATAATCTCATCAACGAATATGTTACTGTAATCGTAAAATCGCAAGAGCTTTTCCCATAGAATACATTTGCTTTTGTTCGAAATTGACCTAGCTATTAACTACTCGGCTCCGACCGACCTTGAGCGTTACGCCAATCAAGTGAATAATTATTTCAACGCGAACTCCTCGAGTGGGTACTGTTTAGTCAAAGGAACGACCAGAAACAAAGAAAGCTCAAGAAAGATTTTGTCAAGGCACAATAGACTCAAAAGGAAATGTTCATAATTGTGAGCGCCAACTGTAAAATGTCCTGTAATTATTCTTCGCTCAGCAACAGCCACATTGCAACTGCATCGCAATTCTTCGCAGCACTTCGTAAACGCGGAAGTGAAAATCGATGGAAATATTCTCTCAGACGTATTCATTCGAGAAAGATAATTAGCTCTCCAGGTGTAGAGGTTTATAGACTAATAAAAGGTGCGTCTCTGCAGCGAATAAAATGACCCCCTCTATCGTTAGAGACAAATGCGAGGGCCGAGTTTACTGAAACAATAGTAACAACCATAGAGATGAACTAGATGCACTTTACGACCTAACCCACAGAACTAACTCAACTCAGTTGCTCAGTGATTACGTTCGAGCCCAACGGATGCATACGAAGCGGAAGAATATTCGCATTCCCATCTACTCCCGCTCTTGAAATGATTGTAAAACCTGAAGCCATAACTTCCATTTGTGGGCCATATCTGGCCGGTGAAGTGGTCGGATATTACAGCAATTACCCGAACAGAGAACTCCGTACGGTTTCCTCTAAAAGGTTTCAATAGGCGGATCGGGAGATTTAGGAGTTGCCAAAACGATGCGAAGATACCTGATAGCTTTCGAGATAATAACGGGAAAGGCAACGCATCGTTTTGAGAAAAACTGTTGGTCGTTTATGGGCGAAATCTGTAGCGCTGAGTCATAACCTTTCGAAACAGAGATCGGGCAGATCTGTACATCACCCATAGCAATTTAGGCGAAAATGGATCTCGAGTTCCACATTGAAGCCTGCAACATTTTCACGTCGGTTGATGTTCTATACACGTACAATGTGGTAAAATCTTCTTCGGAGTTAGAAACCCGAGGAAAACATAATAGTGAGACCGGTGAGGATTAAATATTTAGACAGGGGATCACTTTGGAAATTAGGAAGCGGTCTAATGCCGTGAACTTTAGACGGTTGAGTTAGTTGAAGGGCCTAAAGGAAGAGCTGAATCGTGGAAGGTGGAACTCTCTTGCTATCGAGTTACACCTGGCAACAGCGCGTGCCCTCGTAACAAAAGCGCCTAGGGCTCGACATCCGCTTCACAGAACTACCCCTCAAGAAAACAAGCAACCGAAGAAAAAACCTTTCGAGGCTATAGAAGTATCGTCGAACTATAATAACAGTCAATCAACTAAACGATCGCTGATCGAACTAAGGGGTAACTTTAGAAAGGAAAAGGTTAAGGTTGTTGAACGTATCCTCAACTTCCCACAATCTTATCGTTTAATGAGACGCTCCACAACAAGAACCGCTCGTGTTCATGTCAAGCTGTTCCTTCCCAGACACTTTTGAAGTCGGAGAACTAAATAAGGAGGTAAAGAAGTTCAAAGGAACGGTTCACAACACACATTAGGGCAAGAAAATTCGAATCATGCAGTTATGGATCAGCTAAATTGATTAGAAAATCTTATCCTAAATCTGAACAATAGAGTTGGAGCTATTGGAAAGGCAATTCCGAAAAAAGTTCCACTAGAAAAGCCAACACATACACCTAGACCTGCCCCTAGGCAACTCAAAAGGTAATTATGAAGTGGACACTAGTGAACAGACCATCAAGAAATTCGCGGAAGCTGTGAAACTTCTTAATGTGGACGACCTAGTGAGAAGATTGAAAAGGATAAAACCTCACGAGTTGGCAATCAGAGACACAAATTGAAGTGACCAGAGTGCAAGCTTCACTCTTAAAAATCCATAAAAGAAAAACAAACTTAGTCTATGTACACGTGTTGTTGATTTGTGTTAGTATTTAAGGTCAAAAGAATGTTACTTATGAGCAACATGATCGGTGTATCTAACAATAAAGAGGAGAAAAAAAAAACACATTAGGGCATTTCCAATAAATAACAACATCCTCGTCCGCGGAAGTAACTATGCACGAGGCACAAGAATTTTTGCCTAAGAATGATTTTTGGTGATAATTTTAAATATGCCAGTCCTATAGTTTCCTCAGATGCCTTGAGACGTAAAACATAAAATTTATTTTAAAAATTTCTTGGGCAATTAGAACGGTTTATTATTAAATAATAAATCAAAATTCTTCTTTTTTCAAGGTTGCGAAATTCACCTGTTTTTTATTATAAAATAAATACGAAAAGCATTCTAAACTCAATTCCTCCATTTCCTCATTACTCAAAAGAACAATCTGTTTCACATCACTTCTACAGAGTCAAAAACCTCACACTATACTACGCCGCGTACTACAGAAACTTCTTGTAAAGAGAATAAGGAATCTCGCGGAATTTCGTCGTCGCGTGAATTGTGGCCGAGCGTTCGTTGTGGATTCCGTGTTATTCGGAAGAGCAACCAAATGACTGCGTGTAGGTCCTCTAGCCTAGTTGCTGTACTTTTATTATGCTCATAAATCACATAAAACTTGAAAGCGGGCGAAGCTTTGAACGAAATTAGTTGCTTGAACTCATCCAACTCGGCTCTCAAAGTTGCAGCATTAATCAAACGAAAACATACTGCTGGCCCGACCGCATAAAGTCTTTCTGAATTAAGAAATACTGATTAGAACTCTATCAAGTTGACAGAGACGAGATTGGATTTACTCGGGATGCTTTCACGAAAGTAAACTGGAAGTTATAAATGGAGACTTCGAACAACACAGTTCTTGTTGTGATGTTCGAAGCACGAGCGAAATTTTTGGTCGAATGTGCGCCCAAGAACACGCGCAAGATACAATTTAATTTCTTGAGTAAAAACAAATACATAAGTTATGTGTTTGGGGTATAATTGGACGATATAAAAATTGATAAACACTAAAAATAGGAAAACTACAGTGAAGGACTACTTTTTTTCATAAAACTACAATTTGTTTTTGGTTAATAACTAGTGACAGCTATGAATAAAAGTATGAGGGAATGTTCAGAGAAACTGTTAATATTGTCCTCTGTAAAAAGCGAAACATTTTCGATTATCTTGTACAGTTGCTTCGAGAGTCAATTTTTTTTTTTTTTTTAAAGAATAACCTAACTAATGAGACACATATTACATCAAAGTTCGACATTCGATCGCACAAGATGGGCTGGAAATCAAATCCGTAAAATGACGAGCGGGAACGTTTTTTCATTCGCAATAGGAAGGGAATCGCAAACGCAGCGAAAACGAGGGGAAAACATGAATTATGTAGAACTCAACTGAGTGTGACTCGAAGAAAATTCTAAATAAGAATGGCAAAAGAAAAGGCGAAACAAAAGTTCCGATCGGATCGCGAAAAATGGAAAATACAGTAGAATAAAGCGAACCTTGATTTCGAATTACCGAAATACGTCGGGAAAATGGAATGGAATCAAGCGAAGCGGAGAGCCATGCGAATGCCAATCATTTCGAAGAAAATTGGATCTTGAAAAGGAACAAGAGCAGTAACAAGCTGGAGCCAAATTGTCGAGTGTCACCTCATTAAGGCGAATGTATGTAAAAAAAAGGGCCTTTCATTTCGCTCGAAAAATTCCCCTTTTTTTCTGAAAATTGACATTCGATATTTTTCAACTCCAGCAACAAACCCCTCAATCTGATGAATTATAATTTATCGCAGACGCTAACAAACTATTCAACAGGTTGTACGTATAGTCGTCTAAAAAAATAACCAAAACGGTAACGAAGAAAGAACTACTATTTCCTAAAATGAAACCTCCAATGATTCCGTAGGGATGACGTCATCGATATTCTATATTTCCACCCCTACGGGGATACGACTGCTGTCGAAGTGGTTTTTCGGATTCCTTCAAGCCAATAGGGGTTTCCACTGTGAGCAAATGAAGCTCAGTAGAAAATAATGAAGAGTTTTCCGCTGAACAAGCTCGACGCTTTCAGCAAACAAGGGATAGAGCGATCAATGTGGAAACTGACAATATTGGCATTCCACGTTTGCGAATTCTGACGCGATTCAGCGATTATAGGAATGTTCTTTACGTTTTCAGAAGGATAAATGATTTTTCGATACGTCACGCGTCTTTTTTCAAACGGTTGAATGGTTCAAGTATTAGGGCGTAATTAGGAAAATTATTAACCGCGTATTTTCTGAGGTCACTAAAGGTCATTTCGTCGCGCGTTTCACTTATGTCAACCAACGAGGTAACGAAAATTAATTACACCGTTGAACTGTAATTGAAATCTCGTATGGTAAACAGTTACCCAATTGGGTAATGCTTTCACACAAACATTCGCACATATATTACTTCGGTTACGAAATCGATGAGATTTTTCAATAATTTCCGAAGGAAGTGATGAATATTCACGTATCATGTCGTTCTAATAAGCTTTCTCCGTGAGTTCCAGAACGGCAAGGGCAATTTCGGTCTTCGAATTGACCTCATGCTAATCAGATACATTAAAAACAATTTTCTGAAAGGTCGTTTTGGAAAACCAGATGAGACTGGCTTAAAATAATAGAAAATCTAGCAAATAAAACTAGATTACTTATTCCTTACTTTATACGGGAAATTAAAAGTTTCGCTAAGAACTTAGAAATTGCTAAAAAAATTTATTATACAATTGGGAAAAAGGTATTTGTATCCATGAACAAGGTAGCAGGTTTAAAAACATGGAAAACGGAAACACGGATTCTTCGGTGCGGTCGATTTCAAAATTCTTAGACCGCGGCAACATAATTCTGGCAACTGTGCCGCATGTTAGAAAGATGGTCAAAGGTAATACTTAAAGCAACCCAACTGAAAAATCACGCCACGATTGAAAGTTCTGATCCCACTCAACTCTCCGAGAGTGAAGCTTGTTTGTTGTTCAGTTGAACCGTTTTTAAGAGTACATAAATAGAGACGCCTATATATAAAACTGGATCCCCTTCGTACAACTTGGAATATAAGGATGACGAAGATGTGGAAAAAAGCAAAGGCCATATGTCCCGGAACTAAACGTTGAAAAAGAGTTCTGGGACTTTAGGATAGGCGGGAATCGCTTTTGTCGCGAATGGGAAAAAAATGAGGATATATACGAAGCGAGGGGATTGTTGGGGAATAAAAGAAAAAACGCCGTCGACGTTGACGTGTAAAGCGATGAGATCGAATCGGGCAAACAGAGGGGAGACGAATAAAGAATAAGGATACGTGTTTTATGGATGTGAGAATGTGAATAACTTTTGAATATAGGTCCCGACCAGGGCGGAGCGAGGGCGTCAAGTTCAAAAGAAGTCAAGAGAAAACCTTTAACATGGCAGAAGTGTGCGATGGAATCAGAAAACGGTATAATGACGCATCAACTAGGCCGGAAAAATGGCGCGAAGAAGGTGGAAAAGGGCTTCATATGAATTTGTACGTAGTACTGACGGCTTAGGGAAGTATATTCGAAGTGATGTAGTAAATGGTAACTTTGCGTATGTTCGAAGTTTTTCAGGTTTTTCCTGTAAGTAACGAGTTCTTGGATCACTGTG
This sequence comes from Tupiocoris notatus, assembly GCA_037159825.1. NCBI lineage: Eukaryota > Metazoa > Arthropoda > Insecta > Hemiptera > Miridae > Tupiocoris > Tupiocoris notatus. The sequence goes on from JASJUZ010000347.1 coordinate 219,346, forward strand.
TCTTGCGACGCTGACGGTAGGCGACTTTAAAAAGTTGAAAAAAGGAGCGCGCAATGGTTATTTTCAAGGTTTTTTTTCACGCCCAAGAAAGCGTTATTTACAGAAATTTCAAACAACCCGAGGGAGGCGCCAAGTTAAGCTGCATTCGCATGACAATAGAAAATGTGCAACATGTAAACGGATGTATTGAACTGCGTTCTGATTCGTAGAAGTCAATAGAATGGGGATTCAACGACCAATCGGATAGCAATCCGCTCTTTCCGTCTCCACGTTTTCCGCCTGCATGAAAATTAACCATTAGAACTCCCTATTGTTTGTGGAGAGAGTAATAATGTCATCTCACGGGTGACGTATTTCTATAACAAACCAACTAACGGGCCCTGAAAAAATCAAAAATACTTCACTAGCTATCGTTCGGTTACGTCGAACAAGCAACCGAGAGTGCACTTATAACCCGTATGCGACAAAAGGCACACGGTAAAAAAAGAATCGAAAGAGTGGGAGAGATTGGACAAAGGAAAAGAAAGGGGCGCCCTCCTGCGGAGCGACGATAGAGTCACAAAGTTCATAAGGGTCGATAACACGGTGTAGACACGATGACAATATTGACTCGTGAAAACAGGTGGTCGCGGTAGTAACGTAGGTAGTATAGAATGTAGTGTGTAGTCGCGACAAATCAACTGTTCACACGGTTGCATCACAGGGCAAAAATTTAGAACTTGAAAGGAAAAATGAAACACGGAGCAAAACCAGGGAAAAACTGAGCGAATCCGATAAGTCTGATCAAATGGAAATTTTTTATTACAATTCCAAATGCCTACGGGAAGGCTGCAATAGTGGCAATTTAAGGCAATTTATTAAGAAAACATTGAAGTAGAAAGAAGAAACAGTCGGATATTCGTCCATTCAACCGAAGAAATTTTATAGCACATAAATAATTGAAATTTATAATGAAAATACATCGGAAATATGCAAATGCAAGTGCATCGAATCAATGTGATTGAAAACACATGGATTCGAATTGTATTTTCGGCACGCGAAATCATATTACCGCTCAAAATAATTTCCAGCAAAACAGCATTTACACGCAGATACGATTAACAACTCGACCGAGTTTTGAATTCATCAAAATCACAAATAGATTCCACTCCCTAGAGAACGATTTCAACGAGTACGATGCGAATGATATTAAAACGATTGGATTCAACAGTGAAAACATCCTCGCTTTTGCAGATTCCGTTTGAGAAGTCGAATGGGCCTCTAGACTCGTTTGACAGTACTATTCAATACGTTTTCGGGCTGACTTTTCACCGGATCCGGTTTTCTTCTTCCAACTCCCTTGAGAAGCGTCGGTGTAAACTTCGGCTTTTCTCTGTTCATGCTGTTTCGCAGAAAACACTAAGAGACGCCAAAGTGCGCGAAGAGAGGTCCTCCCTTTGACAGGACCTTTCAAAATTGATCCTTGCGAGCCAATTTAGATGATCAAGAGAGAGTGAGGGTCCTTTAACATCCATGATGGTGTTTGTTCTTGCCTTAACTAGAAATTTATTGGCTTTCGACGAAGTTCGCGAAGCACGCAGGGCTTTTTCGCTCGCTGTCAGACCCTAAACCTACTTTTCCACTTTCGGCCACAGGCTTCGTATTTTCTTTAGGCTCAAAAGAAAACCTAAAGCCCATTTGGAGTGCTCTACTAGGTCAGGCTACGAAAGCGCAAATAGTGTCGGTGTTCTTTTTAATTGGGAACTTCTCGTTCTCAAATGACAACGGGCAACTCATCCGAAATCAAGGGTGTCAGTTTCGCTCGAATTGATTCCAACCGAACAGAAATTCGCAGCTGAAATTGAAAACATGCGATTTTATGTCAACGAGCAATAGGAAGTTTGCATAGTTTTTATTCCAATTTGAATCATCAATGATTATTGTACACCCCTGATAACACAATGTCCAAGTAAAATCAAAATAGCAAAAAAAAAAAATATATATATATTGAAGGAAGAATCAACAAGGCATAAGAAAAAGTAGCGACTAAACGAGGAGATTGCGGACGTCACAAGCCCCCATTCTTAAGACACAAAACGTTTATCTTCCATCCCACCCCCACACCGCATTGCTACCCTATCCCTAGGGCTAGAAAACAAGTGACGTCAACAACGTGGTAGCTCCCTTCTGCGCGAGCCGTTTTTTAAACTAGTAAACTTAACTAGAGACTTTGATTTTTACAGATACAATTTCAGAAGGGAAGTGAGAAAGTTATTAGATTTTGCAGGAATGACATCGTAAAGGCTAAACTTGAATATGATCAGAAATGGCTATAAATCATTATTACTGAATCTTTCGAAAGTCTAAATTCATTTTCAGTTTAGGAAAGACAATCAATATTTCAGTACACTTGATAAATGCTGGATTAGAGGCAGGGGTTCATAATGGGCCGGTTCCTGCTTGCGATAAAATGGTGTTAAAATATTTCGAAGCCGAGAAAACGGGTTAAAAAATTACAGACGAGGTGCAGAAGTTGTATTCTTGGGAGTTGAAATACCGAAAAGCGGGTGCCTCGGAATTGGAAGAAAAGCGTTGAAAACAAGATGCCACTTCGCCGAAGGCGTATTACAGTTACGAAAAGCCGGGAAACCTTGACGAAACCCTTTCAACGCAATCGGCACAATAGAAAAGAGAGGAATAAGCTCAACATCATTTGTTCGACGTTAGCGTCGAGCCAACAGTCGAAATAAGTCGTCAGTTTGTTTAAGCCAAATTTTCCAAGGATCGAAACCGGCTTTTATGGTCGCTGCTGCGTTTCTGGTCGACAAAAGATACTCTCTCAGCTAAACGAGCTTATTCATCATCAGACGACCTAAATTCAATCTCACCAAAAAATTGATCGAAAGATATTTCCGTAATTAAACAAGGAGAATGTATTAATCGAGAATCATTAATGCATTACCAATCATCAGAATACTGTCGCTGCAATTTCCATCCGCATAGAGAGTGTAGTGGATTCCGCTGTCGGTTGGGCAGTATGTTAATTGTATATTTGTCGAGTGAAATCGATTAGGCTCCTGATTCACTCCTTGGTCAGACTGAAGGGACATTATTCGAGGCAATTCGTGTCCCATAGCTACTAACTATCATCGGTTCAATACCGTCACTCGAAGGCGATTGATGCAATTACTGAAGCCCGGAACAATATTTACATATTTTGTTCGAGAATAGGACATATCGAAGAAACATTTGGTGAGCGATTCAGTGTTCTATGCGAGAGAAAATAATATGACTTCCATGAGAATTCTTCTAAAAAAAATGTCATTTTACCAACATCACCTCAATGACAACAGAAAGAATTTAAGAAAAATCCCTTTGAGATGAAAATGGACGCTAACTGAAATTATTTAACTTCAATCGGTGCAAATTTAAAAGTTTCGGCACTAATAAGTTCAAAGCGAAAGGCGAAAGTACGGTCGAACTGTTTACAATAAAAGCTTCCACAAGCGCAAAGTTGAGCAAAACGGAAAAAATTGGTTTATACTTTGAAGGAACATAACAATAAGCTAATACGAAACTTCGGACGGGGTTTTCCGCCAGTAACAATTTTCACCGCGGCTTCCGAGTCCACTGGAAAAAGTGAAAAATAAGGGAAAGAATTTGGCGGAAAAGTGTGAGAAAATACCATCCATCACTTTCTGTTCTAATGAGGGGAAGCAGGTAGACGCCTGAAGACGAGTTCACGAACAGGGTGAGAAACGATGGAGGAGGAAGAAGAGTAAAAACTAAGTTTCCCCAGCGACGTTTTATTGAGAAAAAGGAAAATACCCCCTCTCTTTTCTCTACAAATACGAACGATTCGCTTTACAGTTTACGCTGAAGTTCGGACAAATCAGCTCTGAACAGGGCGAGGAAAAACTCCCAACAAGTTCGGAGTTCAGTCGTTCGAAAACGTAGCTTTTCCCTGCTTCTTCCGAAAAACCGAAAATATGATTCCTCGCAATCAAGCGCGATACTTGAGCCGTCGGTTAGGTAATTTCGCATGAAAATATTCTAAAATTACGAGCCCTCGAGATGAGACGCTCGCAAGTTAGGAAAGCTTTGTAAATTGATGAAAATTTTCGCAAAACAATATTCGCGCTGAGAGTTTTCAAGGTAAGCTACACACCTAATATGAATTAAAGGTGAAAATAGTTAAATTTTCGGCAAAGTTTCAGCAGAAAAATCAAATGGGTAAAACACATTGATTATTTCAGAATAAAATGGATATGCGCTCTATTTTAGTAATACGATTGGGATGGAAAATGAAGTGGCGAACTATTGAGCCAAAAATACTAATACAACATTGATGAGAAAGGCGTCAATAGAAAATTTTGAAAATAATGATCTTATTTATTCCTCTAAAATAAAAGTAAATGGGATCAAAGATGTGAGGTATTTAAATGATAACAATAAATGTAATCCAGGGGTTTTTCTCCCCCTCACAACTCACAACCCCTGGGCATCAAGAAATGCGACGAGAAGGAAAATAATAAATGTAATGACGATTTTTAATTGAGACCTTAATAAATTGATGCAATAAATAAGATACAAACAAAATGACTCCGGGAAAACTGTTAAAAAAATTGAGGCTAATCTATCTACATTTGAACAACGAAAAGCGGCTGTAATGCCCAGACTCTGGCATAGCTTGAGAACCAATTATATCCACGCACTTAAAAGAGAGATCCGGCAACCATCAGTGACAGACACACACTCGAGATAGGAGCGGTGATATAGCATTTCCTATCGTAAAAGCTCGACGGAAGTTCTCATTTGAAGGTTTTCCAAAGGTCGAAAAGTTTTAATGAACAGAGCATCGGTTGCGAACAGTGCAGCACAAAACAAAAACAAATTGAAACCATAAAAACCGTATTTTCTTACATCGAGTGGAACTTCCTTCGTTAGGTGCCTACGTAGATAACAAGCGATATAACAAGTCGACAATAAACAGATACGCAGTAATTAGACAGGAGTTGAACTTTTGAAAATCGGAAAGGGAAAACTTTTAATGGGCAAGTTGTCTAACTAACCGGTTCAAATGTTGCCACTCCTGCGAACTCAAAAGCCGAAGCTGAGAGAAGTCGATACGCTGTAATTATTTTACGTTAACTCGATCTCAACTGTTTCTATCGACGGTGGAAAAAGAGAATTAGCCATTAAATAACGAAGGAGAACATTATAGAATAAAAAATAAACCAGCGGACGAATAAAAATCAGTCCAATGGATCTGATACGAGAGAGATTCGTATTTGAAAAAGAAAACCAAAAAAAAAAAAAAATCAGCAGAGAAAATTTATTGCCGCAAAGCTGAAATATATTCGTTTAGTCAAACTTCATTTTCTAATTGAAATCTATCTTCTGTATGAATCAGCGAATTATAATTTATAAATGTCCGCTATATTCTCTTCACAGTTGAGTCGCCCTTAATATCCGGCCAAACGAATGTTTTGAATTCAAATGGACGCATCGCATGGTCGTATGGTATGAATACAACTCGATCCAACTACGTGAATCAAGAACCGAAGACCCAACTGACGCTAGGGTTACGTTTTTAATTGAAAACTCCTAAATAGAGCTACATCCTGGGAGAAAATCGACAAGATCATAGATTTCCTATTCCACACGTACGCCGAAAGGCTTTCCCATCACTACCACGATGGGAAAGGAAACCTACAGAAATATCTGAAACCTTTTCCACCAAGGGAGATAGAGGAGTTCTATTTGGATTTCATGGCCACCCAACGGATATTGTTTGGAGAAGCTCAACTCAGTTTAGGAAAGCCGCCCTTTCAATCAGAACTGAACGCGGCGTTGAGCATTTTGATAAAATCAATATATACTTTCGATCTGCACGCAATGCATAAATAAAGCCCATTGCATTCAAATGCGTAGGAAAGCGGTTCAAGTATTTCAGCTTATGCATACGAACTCGGCCAATATTTGGAGCGTACAAGCAATACCGGCGACTGTTTCCTCGCAATAATTCAGCCATAATTAATATCACTTTCAATATTGATGAATGCTCTAGTAAGAACAACCATCCATCAAGTGCAGTTCATCAATCACGTTTTTGCTTAACCAGTTGACACGTTATGGGTAAGAACGCGCCGTAGCTTTTAAGCGCCTACGCTATGCGCCGATGTTAGAGGTATTCCGCTGTCATTTTCACTTTCCGACATTCATTAAGCGTTCGACTGGAAAATTTGTCAGGCAATGCGCGCTGAAAGTCAACATGGGCAATGATTGCCCATACTTCATAATTGACCAAGTTAACAGCAGAAACCATAATATAAAATCATTAAACATCACATAAATAAGGACTGCTATGTTTCTGAATCTTTCATAACCTCAATTTCGAGCGGGATAAATTTTGATAAATTCAGTAACCAAAAATTCTCCGAGAGCAAAGAAATATCTAACCGTAGTATTGATGGAGTTGAACTATTCAACGAAATGAAAACTTATCGAATAAATCTTTAAATGCCAAACGGTCTTTCGCCGCAGCCTTACGTTTGTGTTCTTTTGGGGAATATGGAGTGGAATCGAATGTTTGAAGCTGGTGTAGGTCAACTATAAAGAAGAGCGAAGGCAAAACCAATGAATCAGATTCAGTTCGAGCGTGGAAACCGTTTTAGCACGGCTGAGCAGTCTTAGAACGATAGGGCAAAATCCAACAACAACTACGAGCACGCAAGAGAAACTTGTCGGTGTTTTCTTCAAAAGAAAAAACCTAAAATTCAAGTTTACACGAAACATCCGTTGAAAATAGTAGTAATCAAATAAAATGATGCTCAGGAAAATAGTAGTAATCAAATAAAATGATAAAATCGGACACCAGAACAGTCTAAATCTGTGATGAATTTGGGAAAAAGGAGAAGACTTGAAAATATACACTGTTAGAAAATAACGATATAAATTATTAATCCTATAATAAAAATAAGATTAACGATTGCAAATGTATCGTATCAGGAGATGAATTATTGAAGACTATTAACACAAATTAATGCGGGATGAAGAGGAAAAATATTCCATTAACCCAATGAAAAGCGAATGCTCGCAATAATTGAATGTAATAATTTCCCAGTTCGTAGTAGTAGAGGATGTTCGAGAAAGGAGGACCACTATGCTGATTATGAAATGACCATTAGGTTAATGGCGTGAAGATTAGTTCCCCGATCAGTCCCTCGACGTGGATCGGATGGAGAACGGGGGCATCGCCACTTCATCAGGACAGACTGCACACGCGACCACACTGCTTCTACATTATTGAAACGAGTATCAAATACACCGAAATCGGGCGCTTTGATCGTTCGACTGTATTATTTGTCAACGTCACGCATTACATTGATTTCCGTCAGTGTTCTTCATATTATTAGGTATACTTAGAAAAAAAATACAGAAGCGTTTAAAAACACACAGGGTAAAACGAAAAGAACTATTCCTCTAGAAGTAAAACCTCGTGTTACATCTCGGGAAACGAGAAGGAACCCGAAAAGCAAAACATGGTAATTATTGAAGTCAATTCACGATACAGCAAACCTAATTATAGAGACTTGGATTATAATCTGTGGCAAAATAATATGGTAATGGACATTGTCATGACAAAGCGATCTATGATGAGATAAGCTCACAGAGGCACCAGAATGGCAACCGGAATGATAATACTTCTTCAGGAGTGAACTACCTTTGTCTGCTCTGTGCAGCGTATCAAGCAACTCCTGGCGACACCGGAAGACAATTGAACGATCTTAAGCCCATCGATTTTTTAATTTGAACAACGCGGAACAATAGCATGAGTAAAAAAGCAAAACCTTTGTTCAACACTAATCATTTCAATCAGCACCAGTAATTTAAAAATGTTGAACTTTTTGAAAAATGGCAATATGTTGAGAAAATGGGGGTACGTTTTGTAAATATGCGCAGAAGAATTTTCTGAATTACAAATATTATAGAGTAAGTCCCTTCCCAGGCAGGCAAACCATACAGCAGGGTGGACTGAGCTAGAGAGCAGTAAAGAATCCTCATGACCAAGGTAGCAAAAACCATATTAACCGCAAAGTTCGCCCAACCTTTAAAAATGGTCGCCCTCGTTGCGATCGAAGGTCACACTAAATTTCCTAAGAAACACTCGAAGACCTCTGGGGAGAAAAACAATAAGCAAGGTACCAACGCCGATTGGACAAGCAGGACAAACTATTTCCGTAACAGCGGTTTCAAGGACATTGTCTCCGTGTGCCTCGCTACGCAATCTGAATGACGATCAATTTGGAACGGCTCCAATCGCTGAAGATTTATAACGCAGATAATTTTACGAGCAGAGACCTCGGTCGAATGGAAAGACAATAGATACAGCAAAGACTAGAAATAAACAGTTATTACAATTTAAAATCAAGGCGAATTCAACCGATAAAATTACTACGTAATAAAATTTACATTTGATATTTAAATCATCAATGACAGCAGTTCAAATGGCCTAAACCTGGTAAGGGAAGGGAATCGTACAAACTCCACAAGACCATTATTAGTTCGTTGACGTAAACATTTTTTGAGTAGGTAGTAAAAACGTTCTGAAATGAATTTTCCTCTTCTTTCAGGAACTAGAACGAAAAATTCCAGTAAGAGAAATAGGTGGTATTCTTGAGAGCGCTCACACCGCGACTTTAATACCTCCATTTCTAAGCACGAAATTCCGAAATAAAAAGGAAAATATGGGGAGCAGACCGAGTGCGAATCACACTCTGGAGGGAAGTGGTTTAAAATGAACTTCCCACAGCACTAGAATCTCCTCAATAAAAGCGCTCAACGGCGACGATAACAGGCTTTCTCCGGCTCGTGCAGGGCGCGAAAAGAGCACAACTGCGCCCCAGGGCTGGGGCAAGCAGAGCACAGCCGAGCAGAACAAGTCGAGAATTTATCAAGACTATAGGAAGGAGGAGTCTGTTCTATAGGGTGAAAAGGGAGAGAAACCCGTGCAAAAGATATCGTCGAGAGAGCACCACCTGCGCCAATATTGGATCCTAAGGCGGTCCCTAATAACCGCCGGCTAGTGAGCATCCAAGTTGCTACCCGTAGACGACGCTCGCTGTTCATCGCTCCAACGACTTACGTTAATGGAACTGGCAATGAAAAACGGTTCAGGGGTAAAGGTAATTCGCTCACAACGTTTCCAGATTTTTCCACCAACAGCCATTTCCTTTAAGGTGGGAAAAACTTGAACGAGCAACCGGTAGGAAAGTTAGGGAAATTCTCTCATAATTTTAATACCATGGGATCACTATGTGGTGATAAGCGCCCCTTGTAATCCCCTTGTCAGTTTGTTTTCACTATTCAGGTCTTGAGGCTGAATATAAAATGTTTCAGTCATGCAGCATGGCTTTACGAGCGAATGTTTGAAGCGTATTATTATAGAGCGGACTGTTTCAAGAATATTGTAACAAAACAATTAAGAAAAAATGAAGCTCACAAAAAAAGGATCTTACATGTTCGAGTAATATTGTAATAATCCTCGAGTAATAATACATACTCATTAATTTTTTCAAAAACCTCCAATACAAACTGTAATAGCTCGAGAAACATGAAAAATACCCAAAATGACCCTTTACATCAAAAAGGATTTTTCTGCAAGGAAATCAGATTTTTTAATTTTGAAAAATTACGGCAGTTATAGTGCGAAGTGACGTATTGTATAGTATACATAACTTTTTTCTCCAGAATTTGATTCTCTGATGCATGAAACGGATTTTGTGAATATTTTGTTTTTGGGTCGAAATTAAACGGTCGATTTTTTCGAACGAGCCAAAGAGCATAATTTTCTGCAAAAATTCGCTAAAACGCTGCGATTTCGTGAAGCAGCAAGTAATCCCAACTCATGAGATTAAGATTGGATAACGGATAATGGATCGGAACCAGCTCGTTGAACGCACCAAGTATGTTAACCTAGTCACAACATCCTCGCTAGACAATAATTAATTTACTATGAACGACGTAAGTTTTTCCTTAATTTGCTTTCCGGTATTAAATGTGGCTACAACTTTATATTATATTATTATGGGCATGATGGTATTTCTACTAAACTGCTACTGCAAGCTGAGCAGTAATTACCCATCAACTCATCCACAAAATAAGATTTTAAACGTTTTTGTCTGTTGTGCAAGCTGGCGCTAAAACAGCGCGCATCGATAAACACAAGAACACGCCAGGATGAGCATCTCTGCGTCAACTGACGCCACCCTTTTCCAACTAGTGACTGGCCATCCAACTGACCACGCGCACGTGGCCATTTCTACTGGAATTCATACACTTCGAACCGAATATTTCTAAACAACTCAATGCCCGAATGATGAGTTTCGAACATTCGCACGAGTTTTCAATATTCGCAGCAAACTACGAGATACGAAGATTGTCGAACGAGAATAAGCTTCCATGTATGCCTTTAAGGGTGCAATTGCACTATCGACACAAACACAACAAAACAACAACAACAAAACAGCAACAACAAACAACTAACAAAAGGTATAGAACTCGAAAATCAAATTCAAATCACATCATCTAGTTTAAAAAAGAAACACTTCAACCAAACGAAAACTGACTACGCGATAATGCGAAAAAGTTCAAAAACACGATCGCTGAGTAAATCCCGTTCTTTTCACCAAGTGTTAAAAATATTGCGCAATACTCCTGTTTATTTTTCATTGTTACGTTTACAGAGGAAAAATTGCGAGCGAAGACTATCATGATTTCGATACGTTTTCCCCATCTGAGACGTGCGTTTTTGATTGCGATTGCCTCCAATGTTTTCCTTTCGCGTCAGCGGATTTCTAGACGAAGCCATTGCTCCCTGGCGGTCCCCAATACTCAACACAAATATAACCTTCGAATAGGTCGTACAGCGTGATGGGATGGCGAGCTGGAAACGAGAAACGAACCGAACAACATGAAATTCCAGTCCACGAGATCAGTTTTTCCAGAGACCAACCAAGTACATCGGAACAAAGCGGCGAAGAAGTTTCTGGTCCTTTCCGATATCTTGAACAGATGAAATTGCGTTTCGATTTACAAATATTTCCCCCGTCAAAGTGCTCAGTACAATTTCCTTCAGTGGAACCGTCTAACGACAAATAAATTTAAAAATGCTGACACCGCAATTTACGATTCACCTCAAATCGTAGTTTTCGAAATGGGTAAAAAAAAAAACTTCAAGACCTTCTTTTCTCAATAACGTATTCCACGAAAAATGTCTTGAAAATATGAGGTCTAAATCGATTTTTTAGCCACGATCAACCAACGGAAAACTGAGGATTTTCCCCTACAAAAAAGCGACGTTATAGGGAGATCAAAAACGCTGCAAATGATTGTACATCCTACCAGCCATAACTATTCCAAACATTTGTGAATGTTTTTATCCAACAACGAATTGGTAATGAAGAGGAAACACGCATGGCAGTGGCAACCATTTTAATCGCATTTCAAGTGAGTGCTATCGCTCAGATTTCAAGATAAATCCCGAAATGGCAAAAAGACGAGATAAAAAGGAAATTAGGTCGAAAAACTTCAACAAGAAAACTCGAGAAAAGAAGATGGTTCGGGTAACGGGTGTTCTTCGAACTAACAGAGACGAAAATTCAATAATCCATGATGATCCCCAGCCTTACTTCAATAAAGTGACATTTTTAGCCCTATTTTTTCACCATGTGGGCATTGCAGCGGCACGCACTTTTTAAAAGATCTATAGAGAGAGTTCGGTATTCAGCGAAAAGCGCAATATTTCCTTTGGAGCTAGGCTCTCTACGTCCACATTTGTTTCGACTGCGGTTTCGGATAGACGGCTGGGACGTTTCGGTATTGGTTTCGTCGTGAAAGAGGAAAAGAGACCAGAGACCGAGACGACGTGGGAAATCTCGCGAAGAGGACACACTGCGCCGCAGGCGGCTTGAAAAGTTATCTATCTATTGGAAACGAAGGGTCTTGGTCTTCACCATGGAGCTCGAAGCAACTAACTCCCACCTCACATTCTCTTCCTCTTTTGATCGCCCTGTTTCATTCTTTCGCACGTTCGACGACGGTTTTTCGTCCTTCAATAGCTAACGTCACGGTCGTTTCGAGACTCGCAACATCGATATCCACTTTTCTTCCAAAGAGGGATAATATAAGAAAGTACGTGCAGAACGTCTATGCGAATATATGAACAAGATGGTATCCAGATTTGTTCGAATTGAATTGTAAGGGACTCAGAATAACCAGAGAAGTCGTAGAGCTTTTATCGATTTTGAGACGCACGCAAGATCAGGGAATGCAATTATTGTGTATAGTAACATTATCCATTGTTTTTACTACGAAACGATAATCTATTGCAAATAATTTACATGATGGCCTCTCCACCAGGTTTCGAAACCATCATTAACGAACCAGGATTAATTCAGGACATAGTAATGTGAAGATAGAATAGAAATATAACGCACTTTTTTGGGCTAGACGCAGGTTTCTATCAAGCCGCAGAGTGCTTGGGCTTCAAAACGGAATATACGCGGAATAGGCACTAAATTGATTCAGAGAGCCTTAATGATGCCTAGAAGGGCGAAATTACTCGGTTTAAAAACGATTACGACGAGAAAAAAAAACATTTTTCAAGTAGGATAATACCGTGCACGAATTCAAGTTATAATATGCCAGAGAGGAAGAACTATTGTTATCTTAGAAGGATGATCAAGATTCGAGGCGAAAAATGGCTCCTACTTGAAAAATAGTCGTTTGAAACAATGATCATCAAGGATAACGGTTGACAGTTAATAATGAAGCTGCCCATTGGGGCTTGATATTAAATCCCGCCGGCTGAAAGAGAAATATCGAGGCCGGGCGACGGATCAAAATTAGAGCGATCGCTACCCAACGAAGGAACGACCTAAATTTTTCCCCATTTTCCTCTTTGGCTCGTTATGTACACGGTGATGAAATGCAGTGATGAGGATTTGAACGGTTTGGAACGAGGCGTTGAACTGGAACAAAATCGACCTCGCAGTCGAGCCGTTCCCGATATACCGTTGGGACGATAAAAAGAACATGCAGTGCTAAGCTATCGAAATCGACACTATAATACCGAGTTTCGAGAATTTCTCATTCGGGAGTAGGATAAAAAAAATAAGGGCAAGAAAACTTGATTTATACGCGGATAAAATATAAAACAGAAAACGAAGGAAAATGTATAGGAATTGAAAAAATAAAACATACTCAATAAAATGAACAAAATAGATAAAACCAGCGCAACAAAGAAAGTCGAATTAAATAGGTTAAATTGGTTAACAGCATAAAACGGATGGAATCGGTAAAATACACTAAATGAATACCATTGATTAATGAATAATGTAGGTAAAATGATAAGATGAATATCGATAATGGTAGGTGTAGGCGATACAAATTTATAAACGCAGTCGATGATTAAACCAGCATGGGTGACCGACTCTTGGATAAACGCTTCATAATATTGCCATAAGACGAATAAATAGCCCAATAATTTTTTAAAAACTATACGGTCGATAAAGATTAAATACGAAGTAATGAATCAAGTAAAGCAGCTACAGGAAAATGCAAGAACGAGGGGGACAATAATAGGACTTACCTGAAATTCATCGTCCAGCTGGAATTTCAGGTACTCCTTCATGTTACATCAATGGCAAGAAATATAATAAAGGAGACGGAATGGATATAGGAATTCGAACGATGAGAAAGTACCTCTACGTATAGCGAGAAGAAAGACAGGGGTCCTGGACTGCCGGCCAATCTATGCAAATGCCTCAGCGGTAAAACTGGGTTTTCTCTAGCTCTTGCGGGAGCTTTTAGTGGAGCGGAGCCGCGGCTACCGTTTGTGGAAGGATCAATGACGGCGAGAAAAGCGGTCGGAGCCGCAAAAAAGTTTTCCCCAGGCGAGAAGACCCTGACGTCGGTCAATGTTTGCCAAGTACTTTTTGAAACGTTTCAATTTTCGTCCGAATAACGTACCCGTCCCACCTAACTCCCCCGGGACATCGTTTTGTTGAGATTTAAGCCGAGAAAATCAGTTCTTCGGATGTTCACATCGATTGACCTTCAATAGTTTTTATGGTTTTTTAACGAGAATGGACTTCAGTAAACAAAGGACAAGGCAACAAGGTGAATGTTGAATATTATCGATTATTTTTTCGGGGGCTCCCCATTCGTTTTTGGAAACTGGAAGTCACAGGCTTTACACTCAATTCTTAAGCTAACTACATTAAAAAATAGTCAAAAATTGAATACAAAAGCCGTCTATTAAAAAAGAATTAAGAAATAAACTATTGGGTTCAAAGATTAAATAGATAACGAGCTTGAGAGTATCCGTAATAATCCCACTGCAACATGTGAAAACGAAGTAGATACATGATCATAGACTATTTTCGGCCGACTCACTCGCCAGAAACGCTCTCGGATAGAGGGAAAAGCAAAGGACGTTCCCGCATCTTTTTTCGAGTTAGGAAACTGTGGGTCGGGATTTCTGTCAGGGGTTTTCCGAAAAGTTCTGCCAGGCAGTTTCCTCCTGTTCGTCGGCGAAACCCGGAAAACTTTTCGAGGGGTTGCCTACCATGGGAAGATATTGACTCAGCACGCGCATGATGCTATTGACAAACCAGAAAATGAAGAGGAACCCTTCTCATAGTGAGTTCTTGCATACACATGAATCAACTGCGAAAGCAAGTTCGAGAAAAAAAATCCAGGTGGGAAATAGTTCAGGGAAACTCAGTTAGATTCGATTTCGATAGAAATTTAGGTAGATTCGATTCGTTTCAGTTGGAGCAGAATTAACAAAGAATAAAAACTATCTCGTAATATTGAAAAATGTAATTCGATTCTTTTGAAGAATTAATACTTATTAAAAAAAATAATAAACGAAAGTTTGAAAGAGAAAAACTGTTGGGCGCTACAATGAAATAAGATTTTTTAAATTATTCTATAAACAACGAAACCGAATAACTATCCATCCAAGATGAACATGAGTTTAATTTTAATTCAACAAAGACAAATTTTAATTCAAATCGATCAAACGATATTAATTACCCACTAACAGAAATATTTGACGCCAATTACGAGAAATAATAAACAATAATTCGCAAAATCAGCCAATAGCGAGAAAACCGACGTTTGAGCATTTAAAAATGCACGCTCTCGAACTCATCACAAATGCTTCCAAGCGAGCGCTCCTATCTCATCGAAGGCGTCAACTTATTGTGTTACAGAGATGCATGAGCGACGGCAAGGTGTTGTGATCACTAAATTGAGAAGCCGAGTGGGGATCCGGCAGAGCCCATCAATTACCAAGCGACCTCTTGTTACGGCAGAAGAGCGTAGGTGCTGCATGCAAACGGGCATTGATCCAAGATTCGATCATATCAACCACAACTACACCCGTCGTGTGGGAAACTCCGAGTAGGAGGCAGAACTTGCTGTCACTACGTTCAATGGAATGAAAAACGAATCAACTATCAAGTGTTCAAATGAAATCAATACCAAATATCAAATGAAATGAATACTGACCGAAAAAACACCGACTATTACGTAACATTTACTATAGTCAGCCTTTTTTTTTCTTTTCAAAAATATGAATATTGATAAAAAGAAAAATTGTCTAAATAAAGAAATTGAGGAAGTATAGAGATGCTATTTTTATGCAAAAACCAGTACCTAATTCCAATTAGATTTCTAATACTAGATGGAATCTCTAGTTTCAAAAATTGCACCAGGAAGTGACAACAGGATTGGTTTTTCGAGGTACCTCTTCCTGTGTAACATGCGAACTTTCCCACACGTGGGACCGGCAAATGAGATGATTGCTCGAACGCAGTCAACACATGAAGGGACCTACGCTGGGAGGAATAATTTAGGATTCATCATAATCGAAGTCCAGATGAAGCAGAAGTGAGAGTGTGGATTTTTTTGACCGACGTACGGAAATGTAAAAGGCGATAAATTACGACGTAACGCGATTACCTACTGGAAGTTATCTGTGTAATCTCTACTGAAAAAGCATGCTTCAACGTGTCAAAACTTTCAAACACTGACACTCGAAGGCAAAAGATTAATTTAATTATTGACTTACGACTACGCAAATCGACCGGAGCAATATAAATCCACTGGTCAAACTCACCTGAAAAAGAAAAGAAAACAATTAGCTGCGGGTATGGTAGCTAAAAATAATAAGACCACAACGGGAATAATATAGGTAATACACTTAATACTAGCCGCACGTAAAATAAAGTGAGAATCGCTTTAGAAGTCAAATAAAATATAATTAACTTGTTAATAATGAGTTAATAATCGTTCAATAATTTATAATGGAAAAAATAACACTAGCACCGTTGTTACATCAGCGTACATGTTTTTTTTCCAATCTTCGAGCAATATTCATCAAGGAAATGCGACATCTGACCCGTGCCAACCGATTAATATACGAGAACGAGTCTCAGCAGCGTGAAGGACGAAAAACCGCTCTCGGACCAAGGCCTAAGACGGAGGCTGTAGACGAGGGGGGTCTGAGAGAAGCGAATGTCGTGACCTCAAGGTGGCAACTGAGCCTCCCGGACGAAAACTCATAGCTGACTCACACGTGATTCGCAAATGGCGAGTCACAGAATTTGACTACGACAATGGATGAGCAATGTTGTTGACATCTATTTTGTAAGCAACGATAATGGAAAAAAATTACAGGCGATTTATTAAAATAATCTAGTCTTCCCTAAAAAGTTGATGCTTTACGTTTCAAGGCATGCATAGTCGGAATATCCAATAAAAAAATTCTGCCATCAACACTTTTCCGAGGAAACTACATATTAAGACTACATACTTGAAATGTTCATCATTCATCAAATCAATCTACAATCATTTGCACCGTTTTTTAGGATGAATTTTCATAAAATGGTCCGATGGATAGGGAGAAAAATTGAAAAATTCAACGGAGATTCAAAGAAAAAAATTCTTTATTTCAGTTAAATGAAAATATAGTTCCAACATAAACCATAAAAATAAAATAAATGAACATTGAAAGACAAGTTCCATTCGTTGTCTGTAACTCCTAGACGTCAAATAATATTACGGATATTATGCACTTTCGAGTGTTCCACAATTCTTCAAGTTCAATTTCCCAATTGCTCTTCGGAATCTGCCTTCCCACGGATACAAACATAGGACCTATTTCTAAACAACTGAAACCAAGAAATGCTCCGCAGTAACCGAACTCGTAAATTGAACTTTATATCGCACTTCCGCTGTTTAGTTTCTCAAACCGTAACGCAGAGTATACAAGGCTGGCGTTGGGGCTAAAAATATTACAAAATTCATTTGCCAAGCCCGGTCGAAAACCGGAACTAGAAGTTATAAGACAAATGAGGTGAAAATAATAGTGGGGCTTTCTGTGTGGCCAAGAATGTCTGGATGAAGACTATAAAGCCGACTACGTTGGTGCCTCCTTACGTCAATACAACTGACAGGCTCCATTTTGATGACTGGAGCTGAAAAGGTTTCAGGTATAAGCAACTCAACTTCGCTCCACTAAACTAAACAGAGGGAACAACAGCTGTCTTGTTCAGACCGGATCACTTCTCGTGTATTGTATTGATCTTTCCAAATTTACCCTCATCATTGAGATACGAAGAGCGCGGACAAAAACACTATAATGGCTTTTTTTTTTTTTTTTTTTTTTTTGACATTTTCATGTCTAGGCTATGGCACACAACCAAAATTGAGTTACGTTCCGATTAGAGTTTCAATATAATATTTTCCAGGGTTTTTCAGAAAAATATGTATTTGGTTTGAAATTATATAGATTTTTGGATCGGATTATTGAATCGAATGAGACCATCGCGGGGTCGATACTTTATTGGTTCTCAAGTTATCGCAGCTTTTGTGTCGAATTTGGGAGATTTTCAGAAATTTGACTTGATGGTATAACTCGAGAGTTCTTCGAGCTATAAAAATCGTTCTATACTCATTGGAATGGTCGTCAAACACTCGCTCCAGCTGTAGGGTAAGGCAAAAAATTTAGCTTCTAATTAGGAAATTAAGAAAAATAAAATCGATTAAAATTACAATAGTTGCTACGGAGTTTTCCCCAATAGTTACCATCTGTTTTTCGGTGGGACTGTTCAGAAATTTTCGAAATAATTACTATCACAAATGGATAGTCTTCCTAAATCATTATTGAAGCGAAGGAATAATAAACCACTGTACAATCATTTTCAGCGTTTTTTCTTGGGCGATTACAATGGTTTATTATTGAATAATAAACCAAAATAAAGCAAGACGTTCAATTTTTGTTTGTTACCTAATGAAATTCTGAAAAATATGTAGCTCGGCACACACCTGGTTCCGTAAGTGATGAATCTTGCGCCGCAATCGAATTTCTTCCCGATTTCGACGAACACGTTCATTTTTTTTCGCGATTCCCGTAAAATTTATGTATTACATTCCAAAGAATTACTTATCCATCGTAGAGAGAAATCCACTCGTTTTTAAAACTATTCACAACGCGAACAAAAAAGCACTTTCACAACCGAAACGCAACGGAAGACGGAAGACGCTCGAATGAAATTACTACTCGAATGAAAGTCCCCGAGAGCATTAAACATTTTCATGCACGGACAGACGAGAGCAGGAATACGCATGTCCACTCGTGACTGGGGACACTCGGAGACATAATCGGACCATTGGATCGGTCACAACGACATGTCGCCGATACTGCTCTCGAGTCACAACGATTAGCGAGTCTCGTGACTCGTGACTGTCTAGGGTGGGCTTGATACAAAATGCCACTAATTCTAATCTATAACTAATAATCACCGTACAATTTGCAGCGTTTTTTCTTGGGCGATTACAATGGTTTATTATAATTAACTAAAATATGACTCGAGCGAATTTACAGAACTGAACTGAAATTTTTATAACGCGTCCCCTGGTTCTAGCGTAACCGTGGCGCTAGTAGTCCAGCTAGTAGTAGTCCAGCTGTCGGGAATTGTAGTAGCCACTGTAGTTGCCACTACAGAGCCATTGTCAGGCCAATATAGATTTTGACATTTTTATGTCTTCGCTATGGCACACAAGCTAAAAATCGTTACGTGACGAAATAATAGTATTTTGTTACATGAGCGTTACGAAATAGCGTTACAAAACAGTCCATAGACAATAGTTGCTACAAAGTTTTCTTCTATAGTTACCAATCTAATTTTCGGTGGGAACGTTCACGTATTATGTTCTATCGCAAATGGATAGTCTTCTTAAATCATTATTGAAGTAAAGGAATAATAAACCACTGTACAATCAGTTGCAACTAAACTAGACTTTTTGACTCCGTTTGATTTGCCGTTTTGACATTTTCATGTCTTTGCCGTGGCATTTAAATTGAGTAAATTCCACTTTTTTGTCATCGAGCACCAACAAGGACTAACTGATCATGGTCATCAAGTCTAATTACCAATTTTTTTATGATGAACAGTACAACTAAGATTGCGACTTTATAATTAGGTTCCTACCTAATTTGTAGCTGAGGAGGGGAAAGACATGAAAATATCCCAATGCGTTGCAGACTCGTATGCAAGCGTTTTTTTTAAGAACTTATCATCGGCTTTTCACAATCCGAAGAGCTCTGTTTAAGATGACGCGGAGGTATTAGACGAAATTACCGGAAACTGAAACCTTTGGTAGGAAAACGTTGCTCGGAGAGCTAAACGTTTCGACGCACGTAAATCAGACTTATTCGAGAACGAGTAAAATAAGCGCCTACGGAAAGTCGAGAACGAAAAATATCAAGACTAGACCAAAAACTTTAATTTGTTAGTAGCCTCAGTGTAATTCATCGGAGTAACCACACAACCTAGAATTCGGAATTTCGCTATTGTCGGTTGGAACAAAAGCGTTGAATCACTTTTCAATCACTGGTGAATTAGTGACTAAGCGCCGATTCGGTTTCGACGAGCTAACTCATCAGCTGTACCATTAGTACAACCTTGACATGGAATAGCTAAAACTTGTGACGCACGTTTTTGAAGGCGCGGAGTGCAAAGAATGCGCAAATGCTTACTCACGGGAATTCTAGTCGTGCAATTGTATGCAGCGATTACGTAATCGTACTCACTTAAAAATAGTAAATAAATGAAAATAAAAATGTTCTAACTTGAGAAACTTACTGCGAAAAAGTCGGAAAATTTACTACGACAGCTCATAAAATTGCTGACCTCGCTGCAACCTAATTAATTAGGTAAGTGACAAATTAGTGATAAATGATACATTATAACAACATATTTTTCCCTCAATAAACTCAATGGTACGAAATATTAATAGTGAATTAATTTCAAAGTTCATTTAACAATTAATTATTTTTCCGATTAGTATTTTCCAACACTCTTTTACAGGTCAGCTGAGTATAAATCCTACGTTGGGCGGTCGTGAAATCATAATTCCACGATAAACTGTTCGTTGTGCATTGTCAAATGAAATTATCTTCCTTGCAAAGGACGGTTTACTGCAGAAACGCGATAGCAACGGATTAAACATAATCCTTTTATTTTTCATGTTTTACAGTATTTTCTTCTCTTCGCTTAATTTTCGAAAGCTCTTTTCGTCCCGTTCGAGAAAAGCCTCAGTAAATCCCACTCTAATGAATTCTACTCGGATTTACTCAATAAATATAGATTTTATCATGTCCTCGCCAAAAGACGGAATTATAGAGCGTTCAAATCGAATTTCAATTATTAACTGAATAAACGAATTGTACCTGTTTCATTTGAGTTGAGAAGATTAATTTCCGTTCCAGGGAAAAAACAATTGATCAAGTCAAGATCCTTACCGGAAGAAATTGAGCATTTTAATAGGTAATATTTCGAAATCCAACTTTTATTTAAAAAATATCTTTAGCAGAAAAAAATGAGGGTAAAAAGTATGAAAAAAATAGACAATCACTAACAATGTCAAAGTTAGTAGTCGGAAGAAAAAATTAAGTTTCTCGATTTCGTTGAAGAAACTGATGATCGCGATTTCAATAAAGATTCATTTTGTTCAGTAAAATAAATAGCTAGACTAAGACAAAAAATATTCAACCTGCAGTTTTTTTTTTCTTCGAGTTTACGCAAACGGAAATATCTTGAATAGTCCTTGTCATATTTATTTCTATTTTTTTCAATAAATGATTGAAAAAGGTTTTTCGTAAATAACGATGTGTAATAGCCGAAGGCAGCTCGATCCAATCTAAAATGTTCGTTATTTCAAAAAATTATCACTTGCTAGCTTCAATTTTGGTATTGATCTCAACAAAGGATTTGGTAGCAGCGGAAATATTCTGGAACCGGAGCAAAATCAGCAGCTAAGGAGCATCTGCAGAATGTATTGTATGCGTTTGGGACCACATATCTTGCACACCTGCTTGTATTGTGAGAAAATGGACCACAATTGGTGCCGAAGCGGTTCCGAATCGGCCTCGCTTTCAACAAACGTTCACTTAGGGAGGCCGAAGAAAAAGGAAGCATCTTAGGCTCTTGTCACATTTTACAATGGTCAGATGCCTCCGAGGCGGTAGCTGAAGCAACAAATCACTCCGCTCAGGTACCGCCCATTAAATCACAAGGCGCCATCTGGACAATTTTTGAGGACGAAAACGATGACCGAAGGAAAAGCGAGACATGCAAGGTCGTCGCTGCCATTTATGGGAACTAAACCGTTAACGAAGAAGTCAGTTAACGGTTCGAAAAGTAGTGCCACCTTTGCGCATTATAATGAAGTCTCTCCGTGTTAAAACACGAGTTAAATCACGAGTGTAGAAACATTGATTTGAAAAAGCTGAAATATCCTTTTTCAAAAGAAAAAACCCCGGCTCTTTCAACTCTTACCAAAATTACATTTTCAGAAAAACGTAGAGAAGGTATACTGTGAATTTTTCAATTCAAGATCGGAAAGGGCTGATATGCAGAAATTACGGACGGAATACTTTTTCGATATTAGCCTAGGAAAATTCATTTCCTCCATGTTCGATACGTAAATTGCGCTTCCATTGTATCGATCCGCCCGTCATGACAAGGATTCCCTTTTACCCGCGTCCTCAGCCGCTGTTCGCGGGTTTCGCCGGAGAGGAACCTTCCGTCCTTATACCCGACTTGTGCATCCCCATTTGCCCTCGGTTCCCATTTCCCCTCGTACCAACTCATCTTCTATCGCATTCTTTCGAAGCGATAAATTTCCTAACACCCTCACGAGAGCCGTTTTTCATGCCTGGCCCATCCTCGCCTTCGCCCAATATCGGTCGTCCTGGTCTTCAACTTCCAAGATAGACGATCCCGATCCTTCAATAGTATTATAATGTATTGGAAAAGTTGAAAAGCGGATCCGCTAGTGGTTTCGTTCTACAAATTTAATTTTCATCCGAACGAATATAAATCCGAACGGGTTGACACATGAAAAATAAACGTTTCCCTGGTAATAGAAGGAGTTCGCTGGGTTCTGCAAATGCTGCACTTGATGACGATTTTTATAACACCACAACGAAAGATAACATCGCCCTAAACCCAAAAAGATTGTATTTTATGGTTCAAAACGCTCCTAAGAAGGCTCGAAACCGAAATGGCGGACTTGCAATCAATTGGGTTGCATGAATTCTCTCCAATTCATGGTATTCGTCTGATGCCGAAACCCGTCCAATTTTCCACTTCGAGCGTTCGATCATTTATATTCAGCTTCGGCCGAGAAAACCTTTTAAATAAATTGAAATTAGGTTTCTTCCGCAGTTCAGTAACAAGCTCGCTTTTTTCTCTCCCCCAACGTATTCACTTACTTTACCGTTGAAAAACGGAAGGTTGGTGTCCTCGTGTTACTACAAGATTCATGACATGGAGGCAGACGCTAAGAAAGAGAGCTCTTCCCTCAGTCCTCGGCTTTTCTAAAAATGACTCCCAAGAGACGTCTGGTTGTAAAATCGTCGTCCCCTACGCCTGGCGAAGCTCCTGAAGGAAAAACGTAGACAATGCCGCGGACCCAACCTTTTGTTCTCGGCTCTCGACTTAATATCTCTCTCACGACCGATGTTTCCTTTTGTAAGCAGGAAATACTGGGGCTGTGTGAAGTTCAAGCGGTTGAGATATTTCAACGATGGTAAGGCCAGTGACAACGCGGAGCAGTTTTCAAAGCTTTGCGATTTCATTCTATTTTTATTTCATCGTTCACAGGCGCAGAACTGATTTAAAAAATACCGTTCAAGTTGAGTTCGAGGGTTTCCACGTTTTTCATCTCCCAATTGAAAGATATTCTTGAAAAAATAACAGCGAATAACCTGGTACGAAATTTTTGGAATGGTGAAACCTCCGGAAACGTTTTTTACGCTATTATCCGCCAAAGGATACTTTGCCGCAAGAGAAAATATCCGTTTCCGCAAAGTTGAACGATACACCACATTGTCTCGCGTCGTACAATCACCGCGAGTTCCAATTTCAAATTAGAGAGTGGAACCGTCCGACGACGATTTCATTGTGTTTCGCGTACTTGGCAAAGAACATGCAATAAACCGACGGCGAAGAAACTACAGGTAATCAGCATGATTCTAATACTGTTAGAATAATCGCCTTTCGAAATTCACTCGACGTTTATATCGAGAGAAGAGAGAACTTACGTGAAACGGTAGAGCACCGAAGAGTACTGAGCAATGAGAAATCTAAAATATATTTCAATTGTAAATAAAAAACAAACAAGTTGAAAATGATTCGAATTTCAAGTTGAATTACATAGGCAATGAAGCTGCGAATACGGCGGTTTTATAAATTAATTCTTTCGATCAATGCTATTTTTCGGGCTGGCGGAAGATAAATCGGAGCGTTTCGAACTGACTTTTCGTGCAATTGAACGGACGCTTTGAATTCAAGAGGAGACAAGAACAGCGACTTGCTACGATTATTCTTAGTGAACTGAGAACTCTTATGCCTCTTCACTTATCGTCAGGGCATATCCTTGATTTTTATGACGATATTTGACTCCCGTTCAACTCCCCTTTCCAAGTTTAAATGTACAATGTATCTACCATAATTTTTCACCCTGATACAGAGTCATGAGCTGAAAAATACACATGTAAGACGCGGGAAAGCGATGATTTCGTAAAAATGGGCGTATGCGCGGATCCGATAAGAAATTGATCGGGCGAACAATGTTCGGCAGAGCCTTAAAACAAACTCTTCCAACCAGATGAGAAGCGAGCAACGAGGTAAGCAGAACAAGGGTATCACGCACACCTCGACGATCCCGCTAAATTGGATAGTACACGCCCAACCGCTATTAAGCCTCTTAGCGACTCGCTAAGGCGCTTTTAGTTCACTATAATACAATGCTGTACTGCCAAGCAGAATAGAAGGGAAAATACACCATACTAAGAATCACCAAGAGCACCACGCTGCGACCTAGGGCACTTTAATGAAACTCCTTGGATGATCAAGCACCTCGACTAAGACCGTGCACCTGATGTCATAATGAGGCGAATAATTCTCCTCGGAGATAGAAGCAAATCCCTTTCACGACACTCGAAATAGACCTCGCACGATGTTCTTCAAACGAAGAGGTAATCAAATCTACTATTCTCTAATAACGCTCAATCGGAATTCCCATTTATTGGGCAACTATTTTGGAACTCTTCCACTTTTCCCGGTTTCTCACGATTGAGATAGCAGGCAATAAAAATTGCTATTCTATCGAACTGATAATTTCAATATTTACAACTTTAGCAAACTTGGTATAGGAAATGGGGGAAATTTAGGAATGAAAGCACACTTACTACTATTAAAATATTTTCCTCCATTTAGTGGTATGAAAAAATACATCGTTTCCCAACAACATGTTTAGGCTTGATTCAGATGGCGACGGAAAGCGCAGAACTGAAAGAGCGATCTGCAATCTGATTGGTCGGTCTTGAAGGCGGGACCCCCACGCAACTGACTGACCAATCAGATCGCCGCCCGCTCTTTCTGTCACAGCTTAACGCCACCGTTGGGATGAATATTGAATTCCATTGCTCGGGTAATTTGCCACAGAAAAGCCTAACAATATGGGGCAGGTTTTAAGTTACGGTCATACTGTACTGGGAACAAAGGGAAGGGGTAGAAACTCATTTTTGTAACGTTACCCGACTGGACGGCTAGTAAATCGACGGTTTTTTTATTTTTAAGGAGAAACTGGAAACTTTAGTGAACAGAAGTGGAGAGTGATGGAGAGAGAACGGTTGCCCTAATGAAGTCTATCACTCACCAGAGCCAGGGTGGCCGCCGGAGCGGAACTCCTCTAAATTTAGGGACTCCGGTGGAAAAGGGACGTGACAAAGGGCAGGATGTGGGTTGGAGAGGTTACGTTAACTCAGCTCATTGTATAGTGGCCTTACCGAACCTGGCCAAGCTAACCTTACCCTTTTACAGAAAATAGAACCTCCCCATCCAAGCAACCAACACATCCAATGAACTCTTTCCTCCAACGAATCGCGTTCTCTAAATACTGAATAGTCTCCCGCGAGAGAGAAGAGTAATTGATATGTGAAGCGATAGAATAGGGCCCTTAAGGTGCCTTTGGGCTCTTGGTCAGTTCCCTCGCCGTAAACGTAAAAGGTGAGCACACGCTAAGGTTCAATGGCCTTTAAGAGGCCCATCACTAAATTGACGTGATAGAACTGCGATAATTTTATCCCCAGAATAATTCATAAAAAGTAAATCCAATCGTTGGAATTAGTTGGAACGATAGCAGCGCAAAGAATATTTGCTAATCCATTTAAAATATTTCATTCGTGAAACGGAACGGGGAACCAAGCGGGCCATAGGTACCCTTGGTCCTGTAATGCCCTGAAGAAGCCCGAACGGGCGAAAGTACTCGGCTGAATAATAAAAAAGAATGGAGAAGAGGTCGCCTCGTTTTTCTCCCCCTCAACCTACAAAAAGGAACGGGGAAAGTTCAAATTCTGCTGACTAACCATTGTTAATTTATTATTCAACGAACAGCAGTTGACGTAGGGCCAAGCGCCATACAAACAAAAGGGTTCTTTTAATAGAAGGTTTAATAGAAGGTTTGGAACGCACAAAATTTTCAGAAGATATTTTCTTTTGGATGGGTCGATGAAAATAGCGTATAGAGCACCAGTGATATCTCACTCATTAGAAAATTCACAATTTCTCCCAGGATCATTACAATGGTTTGTAATAATACCGAGTATTCGATCGAAAACCGTATCGGTTCCAAGTTCGCAAGTATTCCGAGATTGAAAGTATTCCGAGTTGCAATCATTAAAAATTTTCTGTAGACGAGGGAAAGAAGAATACATGAAACGGGTTTTGGAAAGTTCCAACTTCTGAAGAGGAGGCTGTTTACGGACTAAAATAAATCATATTATGCATAGAAGGCTTCCACAGTCCACCCTCTCGAAGAACTGCTTTTGAAGACAGGGAAAAATGAAGGGATTTCCTTACTGCTTCTGAGGAAATAGTGTGAAATGTAAATAAGCTCGGAGACGGTTGGGGTAAGGAAAGCAACGGAAAATGAGTTCGCGACTGCATTATGAAAGGTGGAAGTTGGTAGTTATTGTACGTGGAAGAGTAGGGGATGGCGATGACTCGACGTCGGAAAGGCCACTCATCACCAGGTAATCTCGTGAGGCTGCCTCGGGAGGATCTATCTCGAGAATCCAACCTCATGAAAACCAGTAGTAGCACGAACTCGTACGACAGTCTGTCTTTACGTGTCTGAGATATAACTCGCGGGTTATTCCTGGAAAACGTAGTGGGAGCCCCTTTGGAAACCAGGGGAAGCTCTACGAGGTGTAAGGTCGGCTAAGTGATAACGGTGAGTCATAGTGTGACGTAACAACCTCTCCCCCACCTTTATTAAAGGTCTGCTTACGTTGTGCTAGGGTCGTTTCGGCTCGAGAGGCGAAAAAGATAACGATGTGTCGAATCAATATCAAAAGAACGTCGAATGGAATTTTCGTTAGATAGAATTGACCAAAATGATGGAAAACGAGATTTTCTGATTGGAAGTTTCGAAAGTCGCCCGTGTAAATAACAAATACTGCAGGCAATCACTTACAATATTCGGAATTCGCAGGGGGCTAAAAATGATTATTCAAACTCCAATGACGGTATTTTTAATGGCACTGAACCGCAGGACGCGAAAAAAATCGACGAAATGCCAACATTGATATTCACAAATAAAACATTGAAATTGACAAAAATCGATGAATAATAAGAACGATAGAAATGATCACTTGAAGTTTTGTTTTCTGCAGTTTAATATCTTCATCATCAGTGCTGACGCTTTTTAAGTTTAAATAATATCATTTCAACGATTATAAACGCCAATAAAAATCCTCGGAAAATTACTCCATTATCATCAATTGAAAAAAAGAAAGAATATTAGCGAAAGGAGTGTTAATTTAGCACTACAAATCGATTTATAGCTTACACAATTAGCATGGCTTCGGTCGGTGGTTATTATTTCACCCATAGGCAATCAAGTTTCGCCAATCGACTTTTACTCATTGTGTGCAGCTATTATCGTGATGTTAAAAGAGGCTAGTGGCATTTAAAGTTCACTGCGGAAGTTGTTGCGGGCCTTTATGGAATCTTCAAGCAAAACCACAGTTCTGTATTCGACTGAGAACCTGGCAGTAAATTTCTTACGGCCGTATCGATGAACCGTGAACGTCAATCTTAACCACATATTGCCATTTTAATTACTATAGGCTCTGACCGATGTCTGCGCAATCTGAAATGCCAAGCTGAACGTTCGAGAACATTAACTTATTATGATCATGGTTTGGTGGAACAACACGTGAAGGATTTATAAAAACTTATTTTTTCATTATTCTTTCAGCCCCGGAAATGGCTTTTTTTCACAACAATATGAAGTTATTTAACCAACAGCACTTGTTTTTTGAAGAATGAAAAAGTAGAGAATATTATAAAAGTAATTGAATATTATTTGTCGGGTGGACTGTTTCTAAAATCATCCAACAAGGAAATTCTTACGATATCCTATCGCAGTTACATAAATCTTCATGGATTATCGCCTGAAAGCATTTTTTTCACGAGCATTTAAACTCGTTCGCAACATAGATCTCAGACGACACTTAAGCCCGAGTTTAAGCTGGCGAGCAGATTATCAAGAAATTTCAAAGCCGTCTAACAAGTTTTTGATATTATCGATGAAGTGAAACGAACTTTGCGACACCTGCAAGTGAAAGCTGTTCACAGAAAAGAAAAACTACCAAGCCAGGGGATCAGACTGAATTTTATGTGAAACGTTTAAATAACTTGCAAATAGAAAATCGTTATTATTCTAGCGCAAACTATTTTTATGTAAGTGTTTCGTTATAAATTAATCGCGATGAACCTGGCGAATCTCCGATTTCGAAATCACAATAAGACAAATGAATGTTTTAGATGGATTTCAATTCCCACAATGAATAATTCATAATTCAAAACAGAGGAGAAATAAGAAGAAGTAAGGATCCCTTCGCTCATTCAAATCCTTCGAGCTATACGACTGGCGAAGTCCCGTCATTGTAAAATGAGAAGGCGCAGTTTACGGTCACTAATTGGGCCAGTAGATTATTCGAAAAACCTTTTCGAGATCACTGAACTCGAAGACTATGAATAGGTCTGAGGGGTCGGATGACCGATTATAGGCACTACCGTACATGTTTTCCAGGTCACATTTTCCTCAGGTCTCTCTGCCCTGGCTTTCACAATTTCGTCCACAACGTGGTTTTCCCATAGGGAGAAAGCGTTTAGACAAATGAAACTTCTAATTCGCCACTTAACCGAAGGACCAGGAGGATTTAACCAGACAGGGAGGATTAACCAAACGCACACCTCACTCACAAATTTAAACGAAGTCGTGGAGACATTGGATCGAAAAAATTCAAGTAAAACGGCAAAGAAAACAAACTGCAGGGAATGACCGAGCCGATTACATAACGGATTATTACCTACAACACGATCGCGACCGATCAGAAATATCTTTGCATAGATGATTGAGAACCTAATTTTTCATCCGAATTCCAGCAATAGACCCTATTTCAATTGACTCACGGTAGAAAATTCTGTGGAAAACGACACTCTTTAATCCAAACATACTTGTCTTAAAGTTTCATGCAACCTAAAAAAGTAAAACGGTAAAAAAGAGTAAAAACCTAAAAAGTAAAAAAGTAAAGAAAAAGAAAGATATATTTCTAAGCCAATTAAATCATTGCGGAACAAGAATCAAACAAAAATTAAAATATTACTTAAATATAATACATAAGTGTTACTGTAGTCAGCTTTTTAATAGGTTTTTCCAATACCATAATTCAACACCTTGCATATTTTTTTAATACTAAAAATTTGATTTTATCATTGAGCCTTCACTTCGGAATTTAAATTTAATGTCAGCAATTACTTCGGAGTGTAATACTACATAGTAACAATGTTTCAACTGAGTTACAGAGTTATCAACTGCAATGTATGCCTCCGGACCCTCAAGTTTGAATCACGTTGAAGTTTCGGAGCTTGTTCAGACTTGCCCAGCGAAGGCTTGTTTCTACATCAGCACGCTAGACCATTAAGACCGTAGGCCTACCTTTCGTAGGTCATGTAGAATGCAGCGAAGTTTTCAACTCAACCCTTAATTGGTACATCAGCTATGCACGATGGATGCTTCAAGCGGCTAATTACCTCGCAACCTATCGGGAGAAAAATTCAACTAACCGCTCCAGCTGATTACCGCCTTTTATTAATGTCAAAATTTTTCCCACATCCAATACAAAATAGGTAAACTATTTATGTAGGAATATTTAAATTAAATGGTATTAGTGGGCAAGTGAAGTTTATTGTTTCGAAACAAAGGGCAAAAAATAAATAGATACATCAAGATAAAATCAAATTTCCGATTTTCCATAACTTCTTAATATATTGTTATTATTTACAAGTGAAGCTGGATAAAATAATGACGGGTTAGGTACGAGGATCAAGATAGTAGTTTGCTCTTGGTATGCAGTAAGAATCTAGAGTCACGTTCTATCGCGGTGTACTAAACACCAATTAACCCACTGGACTGAACTCTACTACTTTCAACCATTATAAAAACTCGCTAGTTTGTTTTAATGAGCCGAAAACCAAATTGTCGTTGACCACTGGACCGGCAGAGCAACCGCTAATAGAATCCATTGTCAATTAGGAGTGTGTATTCTCATAAACAACACTGCGGTAATTGTTTGTGTTAGTTGGGTGGAAGGACAGAAACTAAGTGGGGTCTTCTCTCGAGCCACCTTTTAATTACTTCTGCAGTAGACACTCCCCTGCCACTTCCACAATTCAAGTGATCCTCATGTCTCGCGTTAGGTGGATCCTGACTCATTTATTCTTGTATCCCTAGATACAAATTGTTCTAATTTAAAATTCCCGCTGAAAATGAGTGACGGGCCGATTTACAAACTACTAGAACGTAAGTTTGAAATATTATATTTTAAAATGCTTCTCATTTTCACCCAAAATGTGCTTGGAATTATAAAAACCGTTCGTACCCTGTAATTCGGCTGTGATTTGCGTAGCTAAACGGAATCTTAGGAAGGAATGGGATTTCCCAACAAATTTAGTGCTTGTCTGCGGCGAGGTCGACGAGCCGAACGATAAATCAAGTTTCGCCGAGCTTATTATGAGAAATCGGCGCCCCACAGGCACCAACGAGGCGAGAATATCGTTTCCCGTGTATCGATCAGAATTCCCGGTGTTGGTAATCGAGTGAGCCTTTCGTATCGCAGGCTCACCGATACGAAACCAGAACTATTGAACCTGAGTGTGATAAGGTTTAATGACTCTGGAGGGCGTTAATACGTAGGGAATCGAATCTCACGAAGTTCGATTGAAAGGGTGATATCCGGCATGGTAATGAGGTTGATATATGTGCGCGACAAAATCCCTTTATGTTTCCCTTATCAAAAGCCCTTTCGCTTCTGAGTGCCCTTTCGCCGCTCCCATTAACGTTCACTTTCAAGTTATAACGGTAACTTCCTAAACGTATGATACGTTTTTAGCCTGTCAAAGGACGAAAAGTCCCCATCAGGTATACGATATATCCTGTACCATCAAAAGGGTACCCGAGTTAAGCGAATGCAAACCCTTAATATTGTGGTGGAAGGCTCTGCAGGAAAAGGAAATTGGGAGGCTGAGGGAAGCCACAAAAAGAACTCGCAAGTCATGAACGAAATGACAAAGATTGCATCAGGATTCTCCTCAAGTCAAAATTTAACGTAAATCCAACAGTTAGTTATGAAATCGGTGCAACAATGGAAACCAGTCCCAAGATATATCAGCATAAATAATGACACTGCTCATTCCATCGCCAAGTGAATCCAAGAAAGCAAAAATGCCCTCACGAAACAACGGTGGTTCTGGGAAGACACAGAAATTACTCAACTCATTCTCACCACCGTGTGAACAGGCAAACGAGAACCAAGATACAAATCAGCAGAAATTGCGGTTTTCTAGTTTTTCGAACATACTCACTGAATCTTAAAGTATGTTGGACGAATGACTCACCTGCAAAAAAACAAAAGAAGTTCGTTAACATACGAGCGAAATGCGGTAAAGATGATAAACGAATGCACGAGTAGCAAAACGAGGAGTTGAAGGAATTGACACATTCAATCGTTGAGTTGACTTTAAATTTTTGAAGCTATATTATCTACGGACTAAACAACAGATAATTGGAAATAATAGGAACGTAAATAAGTGGTGTGCATAGATCACACAGTTCTTCCATGTTTGAGTCAGTAACAGTCGGATCCAAACGATACAAGGCAAGTTTTGTGACAAGAGGCCATATTTATAGTAAGAAGACCCAAATATACAAATGAACTCAAATAAAATAACCGAAATTGCGATTCACAAGGAAGTACTGTGTGTGAAAGCTGCAATGGCTAGACTGCTGACTGATTAAAGACTGCTAGATTTGACTGCTTGATCAAGCAACATTCGGCTGACATAAAGAAAAACTGAAAGTCTCCAAGCGCTGAAATGTATTGATTTTTGCGGTCAGTAAAAATCAAAATACTGCCACACATGCGAATACTACGGTATGTGACCCACGCGATTAAAATATTTCATCATTCAATCGCCATCCCAAACATCTATATATATAAAACTGCACAACCAGGAGGAGGAGAGGTATACGATTGATTGAGGAACTGGCCGGAGGGATTTGGATGAAAAAAATAGGGGTTGCTTAGAATTTAAGGCCACCGGCTGAAAAAATCTTAGAATTTCGATTTTTGCCCCCTGTTTTGAAAAAAAATTCGAAATGTATCGAAAAACGTCGTTTTTGGGAAAAGTCGGTTTCGCGGAATTCCGGCTTTCGGACGACCTGGCGGCCAAACTATCAGGTTTTACATATACTAAGTGAATTGCAAAGTTGTAGCCGGTTAAATTTCCGACATTTTTCTAATTACAAACGTTAGGTTCGCTTTAACCCCCGCGGAGCTACGGCCGTCCAAAGTCGGAACTTTGAAATTTCGTTTTAAAAAAACTCTCACGGCCAGAGAAAAATTGTGAACCGATAAAAATTATTTTATTACATTTTCGTCAATTTAATCGAAATTCCTGATACCCACTTTTCCCACTTTTTTCAATTAGGCCTTTGATTCGTCGTAAAATACGTTTATGTAAAATTTCGACCTTTTCGGAACCCACGTTTTTCCGCAGTTGATCGCGATTTACTCGAAATATTCTCATTGGAGCTGTAAATTTTACTACAGATATTTGTAGATTATTAAATTCTTTAAACGAAAAAGTACAAGAATTTGTTCGTCGGTTGATTTTAGTACGAGCTAGAGGGGCTCAAAGTTGAATGTTCAAAAAAGAGGGTAAGGATTGATTGAGAAACTGGCGATAGGTAATCGAAAAGTTGAACCATATTCGTCAAATTGGAGCCAACTCACCGTCTGGAAAAATCTTCTTTTTTTTAATTAGGCCTCTGTTCAAATTTTATTGCGCTTTGAAATTTTATAACCCGGTTTTTCGCGTTTTTTCGCATGTTTTTCGCAAATAACTTTTGAACCGGTTACTTTTACATAGGTATATTACTCAGAGGCGAGAAAGAGCTAATAAAAACCTACAATTTGGTGTATTTAATTATATTTTTATGTTATGTCCCCGCGGAGCTATTAACGTTTGAAGAAAAGTCAAAACACGTTTTTTGACATAAAGTGGAATATTCCTCGAAAGCTATCATATACGCTAGCCGTTTTCGTATTTTTACTGGATTCTACGTTAAATTTCCTACATTTTCTTTCACAGCACCTAATCTGTCCCGTTTCGGGAACGTGATGAAAAAAAATCCCAAAGTTGAAACTTCAAAACTATGAAAAACGAAAAAAATTCGAAAAATATTATTAATTGTTCGAATTTGATTTTTTCCACTTTAAATTCGAATTCTACGTCTAATTTCCTGTAGGAATCATTAGTTAATCAAATTTGAACAGTACTGTAAGTATTTGCAACGGATTTTCAAAGTTTAAAAACGTAGGAGTGGGGTAGTATTAAACCTGGAAAAACTGATAGTTGTCGTGAAATTTCCACCGTTTTGACGTCATATTCGGATTCAGCGTTAAATTTCCTATAAGAATAGCTCTCAAAATCGCTTTAAAACGAAAATTGAATTTTTCACTATTACCGATGCCAGCGGAGCTCGGAATTTCGGCCGGCGAAAAAGTCGATTTACGGAAAATAATTCCTCTGGCTCTGTTTAAATTTTTTTCACCAAATTTTTTGCTATGTACGTGTGTAAGGCGTTCAAATGAAGACTCCTGCATATTAAAATAATTGATTCGCATTTATTTTGACCCCGAAAATCACGGTTAAAGTCCAATTTTTGAGCATTCAAAAACCGATTTTTTTGGACCACTTGCACATTTTTCCGAGAAATAAAAAAAATAGCAAAAATACATCTTGGTAAGACACAACTTTCCTAAAAATTTCAGATTTTTATCTGTATTGAGAGAGGAGTAAAAAATCGTTAACTGTTCGGTTGAAAAAAATCGCAGGGGTACCCCTTGGATTTTTCTCGAAAATTTTTTTGAAATAGATTTCGCTCAAATTCAGCATAATGATAGTTGATGATGTGTATATCAATAATATATGGTTCATTCTTTGTTTCTTTCGCACTAAATAGATGAAAATAACGTTTAAAGTTGAAAAATGTCATTTTTTCGTGTATAGTCTACTAATATTGTTGAATAACGCAAAAACGGTTGAAAAATTGATAGGTACATTACATTGGGAAAATGTGGACAGTTAAATTACCTATCTTTTGGTATATTCAAACATCTAAATTGACTACTTTTTGTTTGAGTTATCCACCGTGCAAGTTACAAATCTTGGAAAACTTACAGTTTTTATGTCTAATTTTGCTCCTACTTTGCTCCAGTTGAAAAACCCAATACTTTATGATACAAAGTACATCCAAACACCTCCACCTACATACCAAATTATAGCAACTACTACCAAGTACTTTCTACTATAAAAATACCTATAGATTCCCACTCTCCATACACAAATGATTAACTACTAAACCCATACCTATACTTATACCTTTACCTATACCCATACCTATACCTATACTATGTACTATTCTATACTATATACTATACTATATACTATACTATATACTATACTATATACATACTATATAATATAGTATACTATATATAGGAGTGACAAGGACAACACCCCGAGTAATGATATGTAAGGCCCGAGAGGAGGGGCGGAGCCCCTCCGACGGGCCGACGCGCGCGCGATAGCTGAGGGGGGCGAAGCCCCCCTCTGAGGGGGTTGGGCGGCGGCAGCCGCCAGGGGCGCTCAGCCCCTAGTCATAATATAAATCCCAAATATATCAACTTTACGACCTGTAAAAATCAAAATTTCGTACCTACGAAAAAATACGCCCAAAATTTACGTATTTACGCACAAGTGAAATAGTGAAAGAAGCGCATAGGAGGAAGTACGGTGTGCGAGCCAATAGGCAAAAAATCAAGACCTAAAGATCAACATTTCAAGACCTAAAATGGTAAAAAGAATTACTTTTTAGCTTGCAAAAACCGAATAGAAAAAACGTTGAACGGATATATCTCGGAAGTACTGCGTGTTCTCCAAAATCCGGAAACCGCTAATTTTGCACATTCACTCTGGGAGAGAGAAAATCGCCTGAAAAATTAATTGAGTAGCACTCATTTTCAGAGAGATAATGACGGTTTTTGAGTATAGTGCTATAAACATTTCTTTTTGTAGGTTGAGGGGGAGAAAAACGAGGCGACCTCTTCTCCATTCTTTTTATTATCCAGCCGAGTACTTTCGCCCGTTCGGGCCTCTTCAGGGCATTCTATCACAGATTTTAAACAACTGTTAGGGAGGTACAGGTTCGAACATTATTTTGATCATTTTATATTTAACACTTACATAGGACCAAGGGTACCTATGGCCGAGCCTGGCGTTCGCTGGTTTACGTTTCCTTCACAGTCCTGTTAGGATCACAGTCAGGTTGATAAGTCAGGTACTACATAACACATACTTAAGCCTATTGACATTTTTACTTACATTTATCTTGATGGGTTACCTATTCCTAATATTTCTATAGTCGAATAATAATAATTATTATTCGACTATAGAAATATTAGGAATAGGTAACCCATCAAGATAAATGTAAGTAAAAATGTCAATAGGCTTAAGTATGTGTTATGTAGTACCTGACTTATCAACCTGACTGTGATCCTAACAGGACTGTGAAGGAAACGTAAACCAGCGAACGCCAGGCTCGGCCATAGGTACCCTTGGTCCTATGTAAGTGTTAAATATAAAATGATCAAAATAATGTTCGAACCTGTACCTCCCTAACAGTTGTTTAAAATCTGTGATAGAATGCCCTGAAGAGGCCCGAACGGGCGAAAGTACTCGGCTGGATAATAAAAAGAATGGAGAAGAGGTCGCCTCGTTTTTCTCCCCCTCAACCTACAAAAAGAAGTAATGCGACCACCTGGAGAAGAAAAATATAAACATTTCTGTCAGATTCATCTCCATTCCGAATTCGACTTTTCAGACGATCATAATACTTCCATTTACTACGTAAACGTGAAAGTAGAAAATAAAATAAAAATTCTACAGTTTGTTACATCACACACAGTGAAAAATAAAATAAATAGGAACATTAAATTCGTCTCGAAATATGTAAGGAACGAACGAGTTTGAAGAATATTACGTATAATAAAATAAAAATTAACGTTTTAACAATAAGATTCTATTTATAAAATTATAATAACTCAATTTACAGGAATTAATAATTATTGCTATTTTAAAAAAAATGATCACGGTAGAAGTAATGCTTTTGGACACGAATTGTAGAGGATGTTTGGTTAGTTCTATCACTTTAAAAATTGACCATTGAAACTGCAAAGTAGGCGTACAGTACTTGTGGGATTACTTTCAAAGAAAAATGATGCCTGCACAGAAAATCGGGTCGCCGTGCCACCTAGAAAAGGAGTGGCATTACACCATCTCGACGGCCTGGCCTCGATTGCCGCTGGCCAGTGAGCGTAGCTCGAATGAAAACTTGGCCACTACCAGTACCCGGTCCATCACCCTCGTCTCCTTTCGTGCCTCGCAGTACATAGCAAGGATAAAAAATTCTACAGGTTTTAGCCGTGCAAGATTTGACTAGTATCAAAACGACGTTTGCTGAATCCCCTGCCACAAATTGTACTCACTTCCAGATTAATGATAACTTAATAATAAAACATAAATAGTAAAAAAAAAAAAAAAATTAGCAACCTCGAAAATTTAGTTTTTGAGGAGAGGTATCAGTTTTTGTAATGAACCTCCGTAAAATGCTTCTTTTCTGTAAAGATTAAAACACGTGAAGACTCACGTGCATGAAAATGTTAAAATTTGGATTCTCAAATTTTATTTGCGCCGAAAGAGAAAAATTACAACGTCAATTGCTCATAGGTTTATGAACAATGCCAGTTTGTACCAGGCACCTACGAACGATCAATTACAAGTTTGTGCTGCAATTAAGAGGTGAACTTAATAGGGCACTGACTCAACGTGAACCCGTCGGGCAAAACAACAGTCGCGGGCGTTAACGAGGGCCCAAGGACGTTAGAGCTGGCGGTCCTCGAGAGGGAGACAGGCGATATTCAATTTGGCCAGCTGTAGTAGTCCTGACGTGTTCACAGTCGGTTCGGGGGTGGAATACGAATAGCTGTCGGGTGAAAAAAGAGGCCATCACGTTGTAGAGGCCAAGCCATCTAGGCCATGCTGTCACACGATTGTCTAAAGCATCGCAGGGGTTGACGAATTTTTCCGTATTAAAAAATAAACGAAATTAAAGAAGAAGTAAAGCATAATTTTTTCTATGGAAGAAGTAAAGAAATAAAAGTAAACAACCGAAATCCAGGCGGTGTTCTAATTTTCGTACTACTACGGACCTATTCGAGCCTATTCGAGTGTCCACTTGAGTTTCTATGAATTCAATCAAGCTGTAAGACCCGACGGCTGTTCAGATATTTCCGACTCCTCTCAAGTGGTCAAAAAGAGAATGTTCTGCTCTGGAAACGTTGGATTCGATCGAGCTCTTGGGATGTTGGCAGCCCTAGCCCGAGCTGGTATGTTTATCTTGCTCTCCTCAGACATCTAACAGCTCTTGTTCTAGCGGCGGCAGCGGGGAACATTACTGTTAGTGGCGGTTTGTAACTAAATAGAGCCACTCCAACGTTCCAGCGCCTTCCGCTATCCACTCACCAAATCGTGCTGGCAATGGTACTTTCAGACTCATCGGATGAATCCGAGTCCGCCAGCACACCTCCTGAGTTCGAGTTCTCTAAAGTGAATTCGCCAAGAGATGAAGTTCTTAGGTTGAAATAACAAAACACGTAAACATAAGAGATTTACTATACAACGAACAGCAGAGAACGAATTGGAAAGAAGCAGACGCCAAAATTCATTTAGAAACTTATTCAATTCGATCGCCCATCAAACTGCAAAAAACCCACATTTTCACTGAGCGTAAAAAATATGTACAGAAAAAATCAAAGGATCGATGGGTCAATCCAGTCGATAATTTGTTGGCAGGGTTTGACGCAACCTGTATCATTTACATGAGACAATGACCGTGAACAATAGAAACTTTAAAGGCGAGAAAAAAAACACGTTCGACCGTGAAAAGAAAGCTAATCAACCCTCGTCGGAACGGGTCTTTTTTCCTGAGCTTTTTCAATAGATAAAAAGTATTCTGGGGGAGACAAGCGCACTTCCCTTCCGCCGCTCAACAGTTCACCACGTCATCGAACAAGAAGTAACTTCACTTTTAGTATTGGCTCCTTAGACAATAATTCAAGCGGCCCAGGAAAGCATTTCATGATTTTCCTTCGGCGGGAAAGAAAAACAAGCAAATCATTTCTATTCTGCCAGTTTTTATTGTTGATGACAATTACAATGGGCATTACTAATTGAAAGCAGTTCTGTTTTTCAGCAATTCTCCTCCTTCTTTTAGAGGAGGTCTGACCCGGATTCGTATTATTTTTTCCACGAATGAGAAGCGAAGGGTAAAATCTTTTACCTCCCCCTTTTACATTTCTATTCAATCTGCATTTATTGTTCTCCCTCAATTACGAGTCGCTTTTCAACATTTGGAAAAAGGCGGCAGTCGGAATGGCGAAACTGTTAAGCCTCGCAGAATTGAATTGTATTATGGTTGGAATTTCATTTAAAGGAATTCGGCCGGATCTTCCCATAGTTTCCATTTTCGAGCGAAACTCCTACAAGTTGAATCGGTCAGAAAAAATATATTTCCGAGCGAAATTGTTCGAATAAGCTTCGGCAATGGAATGGAGAGCTTTAGATAAAGATAATAAGAGAGGAATTTATTCGGAATAAATGTCAAACCTAACAAAGATAAGATACTGTCACCTTTGTGCGAATATTCTACATGAAACAAACGAATCCGTTTCAGACTAAACAAAGAAATCAACCCACGTAAAATCAAGTGTCAAAGTTAGGTTATTATTCATTGGATTAGGAAGGAGCACGACAGGTGTACGACAGACGATATCCATGCGACTGGACTAACCTTGAAAGGGGGTACTGAAGGCAAACGAGCAAGAGTGAAGATACAATTTCACCCGAATAATCTGAGTGACTGCAGACTGATTAGTTATTATATCATTTTTTACATAGCTCTACAAGAATAGCGTTATGGCTGCTAGTTATTATCATTGAAAGAAGCGCATACGCTAATAATAGGAAGTTGGGAACCTGATAGCTCCCAATAGCGTATTCCGGCTGATACAGCGAGAAGCGTTCCGAATAATTGATGGGATTTGGGCAAGTAGCTTCCGTAGTCATGGGATCTCTAGCAGCCAATCAATTTACAATAGGTAATAGGGCACGAGAGGCTGAAGATGATTTCTGAGGAGATTTCCATCCGACGAAATCCGGGCGTACTCAATCCGAAGCTATTATTATTCAGCAATAAAATCGTCGGACCGATAAAACCCAAAGCGTTTACCACTTCATGTGCCGATAGTTTTTCCCCTGAAGTCGATTAGTCTACATAATCCGTCCAGCTTCAAATTGAATCGTTCAAGGGAATTACCATACAATAGGAGAAGCGATTTGCGCAGATCAATTATCCAAAAATAGCCGTTCTTAATTTAGATGAGCTCGGGGCTTTTAATTCGATTCGTTCTGGCGGAAAAACGCGATTCAACAGGAAGCGGGAAATGAGGGTTGCATTATCGCAAAATAGCTCGTGTCCGTCCGGGTGCGTTATCGCATGCAAAGGGACCCAGCTTCCGAATATCATCACCGAGCCAAAAGGATTCAAATAATATCAAACTAAACACGACAGAGTGAGACTATAAACGGGAGTATAAGACAGAGGCACGAGTTATTATAATAACAAACACCAGCAAAACGAGATATCGTCACTGTGGGACGGCTAACGATAAGAGTGACCCTCAAAGAGCTGGAGACCCTTACAAAGGTTTTCATTCATCCGACCTAACTCCAACATCATCTGTATCGAAGTAGAGTTTTCATCTCAGTTGTCCGGTCTTGCGTCTCTGACGAATTATCTCTTCCAGGAACCAAACACCGTCAGATGTCGGTCCTCAGCATTAAAAAAATTATTTTCTAAACAGTCAAACTTCAGGAAATAATTTGCGCGACTGCGAAATCAATCGCGATGGAAAACCGTTGAAAATCAACGGTTCGCTGCCAGTTTGCCAGATATACAGTTCGATTGATTATTGGATGAGCCGACGAGACGGAAAACAGAGGAATCCAATTTGGCTAACGGTTGCTAATTAATGCACTGAGCAGCTGGCTAATGCACAAGTCTCCTAAGCGGGAAAGTTCGGCACATTTCACTGTATGTGCGCGGAATCCAATGTTCAAACTGAAGAGAGAAGATTCAGATATTTTGTCCAAACCATTCGCGCAACGTATAATGAATGACGATCCTCACACGACAAGTTAAGAAGCAGCAAATTTTGGATATTGATTGAGAAGACAAGATTGTTTTATTCGTGGGAATAATATTCTGCAGATGAAGAAAAATTAATATTGGAAAGAAGCTTTTTAAAAGTTTGAAAGGAAGTCCAAAAGAATGTTTAATCCATCAGAAACGATAAAGAATGTTTACGTTGTTGAAAATATTAATACTAAAAGGTAGTACCAAAAGTAAGTTTTTAACTCGTCGTGAAAACGTAGCAAACTGGGACCAATTTCATGCTGAATTCACAGGTTTGGGGGAAGATTTCAAGAAAGTGTAGTTAACGAAGTTGAGTGGGTATGGAGAAAGCTGCTTAAACAAGATATGGGCCAAATTTTTCACATCGAAGGTAATCTTGGCTTTGACAATACAAAAGCAATACGTGGCTAAGATTTGGAACATCTTAAAAATTTCATTCACACCCTAAAAGATATACATATTCACATATATATCCGGGTCAAGGCCTTACCGGGCAAAACTAGAATTAGTAACGAACAGGTGTCCACAGAACAGCATGAATGGACATTAACTAGTGCACGCGAAGGTTGATAGTCAACATTTTACTGCTCGCCGTACAGTATTGTGAGTCACTAAGATAAAGCGAGAATCGGAAATGGTACCAATTATAGATCGATTCGAAAACCGTAGTCCGCGGAAAGGAAGCGGGGGAGGAAAGCGTATCGACCCGAAGCCAGGGCCCGCATGTTTACTGGGTTCAAGTCCAGACTCCTTGGCGACCTGGCGTTTGGCACAAGGGCAACGGAGGGAGTCTGTCTAGGCTGGCCTCAGCCGCTGAAAAAATATTTGGAACACGTTTCCCCAACTTTAGGCCTTACAACTCGACAAAAGTTCCTATAACATCAGATTGGCCGATAGAAATCGTAAAAGAAGGATAAATCAGCCGATTATAAATGCATGTGAATCATGCAGAGAGTTTTAAATAGAATTTCTCCTCAGAATCGCGA
This sequence comes from Tupiocoris notatus, assembly GCA_037159825.1. NCBI lineage: Eukaryota > Metazoa > Arthropoda > Insecta > Hemiptera > Miridae > Tupiocoris > Tupiocoris notatus. The sequence continues at coordinate 260,904 of JASJUZ010000347.1, forward strand.
TACGGCGTGTTTAATAAACTATTTGACAAAATGAAATCAAGCGATAGATCATTTTCAATAATTTCCGACTGTATTGAGAATTCGAGGACCCGAAATAATTCACTACTTCAAGAAACCTCGCAATTTCAATGAAAAATAACTTATTCCAAGCAGACAAAAATTAAAAATGTGTATAAATTAAGGCTGAAACCGATTTTATCAGATCCTTACATCTGCAAGATTGTTCTGATTCCTAATTAAATTTCTATAAGAGATAAGTCGACGGTCAGAAAACTAAATTTGAGAGCACCAGTTGGAACCGAACAAATAAAAGCTTCCCAATGAAATTATTCCAAAATAACGAGTGCCACTATTCTCCACAAATGGCCAACTCTCTACATTCATGAACTGTGAATCTACAAAATATGGAGATGATATTCCAATTATTTCTCTCCCCGAGCGACAATTATAATTACGAGTAGTGCTCAAAATGTTCCGAAGAAAGCGCTCACTTCGATTGAGCGTTTCCGCAGAGAAAGAGCAAATATCGAGAGTGAACTCGGCGGGAAGAAATATTGATGAAAAGAGGGCGGTTGAGTTGGAAGCAGCGAATATCGAAAGTGCCTACTACGGTCCTGATAAAAACGGAAGAAGTATAGGAAGCAATACAATAAGGGCCCGCAAAAAAGGAATCCAGGGTAGAGACCGAACGATTGGACACAGAGCCACATGCCCAGTTTTCCGGTTGAACCTTCCATCATCCGGCCGGAGGGGAAATATACGCGTATTCAAAATATCTCAGGCCCATTCGAAGACCGAAGGATTATTTCCCCATTGACAGTTGAAGCTCTCTTTTTCTCCATCCTACACAGGAGTTCCTTCATATTGAAAATGCCTTCGGCCGATTCGAATAAAAACCGGACTGACAGAAAAGGCGGAAAGATCATTTTTGTAAATCGTGGAAATTGTGGATCGGATATTGGAAGAAAAAAAAATGTTCTCGAGCGAGGGAAATGTCGATTAAAAATTAAAATAGTAAAAAGTTGCCCGATTTTTTTGAACGGTTCCAGATTTCAAAAACAGCCATAATATAATTCTGGATTGCAACAACGAAACGACGACACGATTCCATTTTGCATTGCATTGTATACTTTGCAACCCGAAGTCGAAGAACGATTTTGAAGAGCCAGAGAAGGGTGATGAACTTGTGAACGCAGGACGATGTGGGAAGACTTCCTGACTTCCCTTTCCTTTCTGATAGCATGCTATTACAGCGAATCGACCCGCACGGATGCAATTGATGTTTACTATGTGAATTTCCTGAGCTGACTCAAACAATGTGCGTGAGTGTGTTTCGATACGCTCGGAAAGTGACTTTTTCCATCGCAACAATGAACGAAGCGAACTTCACTGAGTGACCGGCGATGTACATTTAAATCGACTTAAGTTGAAACATACACTGTTTATTGCAATATTTGTGGGCGACAGTAGGATAAAATGAGATAAAACTATTTTTAAATCTATATCGAAGCAGACCAAGTTTCGAACTCGGACAGTGATCCTACAATTTATAACACGGTCAATGGCAAAAAAATCGTGACGAGGGCGGTAAACTTCAGGAATTCAAGGTGATAGAAATGAATGTCGAGGAAAAAAATCATATCGCAGGAGCTAGAATCAACCTGTTACAGAAGCCGCAAGATGTTTCAAATCACGACTGGCTCAGGATCAACCTACTTAGCGGGCGAGGCGAACGGCCGACTATTGGCCGACGGCTGCTTTCTCGTTTTTGTGAAACAACTTTCATCGAAAACCGAAAAACCACACTACCGAAGCAATAAAAGTGATGGCATAACGAAATACAATGGGCTCATGTGAAATAATTCACTGCTTGCAATTCTGGCACGAATTACCACAATGGGGAACGGAATGATGGCTCAAAGGCCTGAAATAGCATTACCTATTTAAAAAAATTATAAATTCAAGTGAAGTAGTGGAGTTTGAAAAATGGCTCCAAACGAAGAGAGCTAACACGCTGTCTACCTCAGCAGTTTCTAGCCTAGGATATAGTTCAGGGAAGCGATCTAGCGGGTGGTAATTGTGGGGAGTAGACGTTCTTTATAGATATACTGGGCCTGAGACCTCAGCAATTCTCATCTGTTTCTCGCTACTTTTCAATCGCGCATCTCTTCTCAACACCATTCCTCACTCAATTTTTTTAGAATTACTATTTCACTGGGAAATAGTTCGGAGCAAAATCCCAATGAGCCTAATCCTCTGTATTCCCTAATAGTAGTCCAAGCAACTGGTGCCACAAAGAGAAAATAGCATCATTTTCAGCGAAAATTTGCTAAAAGTCCTGAAGACGTGTATTTATTGCAAACGGATTTGGATTTCGGGCTGCTGAAAACCAATCCGAGGTTAGCAAATATATTTTTTGCAGAGATGAGTTCCCACGCAAAAAAACCTGTATTGAATAGTCACGAATTGCTGAAAAAATCCCTGAGGTAAAACCTTTATAATACAAACGTACTTTATACATCGTACATTAAAATTCACTACGGCATTTAGAAACAAAAATTTTTGGACTGCTAACAACTTCCTATTCTTTTCTTCTGGCTGTCGCATCATTTCTACCTTTAGTTCATGATGAGGCAGAAAAATACAAGGCGAAGTTCCTTTGCTAGTGTAATATACCCCCGTACTTCCTCCGGTTAGCCATGCGCTTTCACCAACTTGGCATCATCAGAGGAGTATGAATATTCAAGTAAACAAATGAAAGAAATAATGTAGTCCAGAATCGGAGATAGGCAATTTAGTAGTGTATTACAGGTCGAATAGTATTAGGTATGGGTATGTAAGTAGGGAGCTTTGCTTTTACCGGTGTTTTTCTACGGTGACCGAGGGGAGTATTCTTACTTTGTCCCTAACTGAGACCAAAATCCACGGTCCAGGTGACGGGAACCATTAGGTGCGATAGATTTTACAACTAACCAATACTCACCGCGGCCACCGTGGAAAAAAGCAGCTAAAGGAAAAACTCCTTATCGTCTGGGGTAGGTACTAGTGATAATGGAGAGTTTTAGTGCATTTTGCATTTTTTGAAAACTTAAACGTAGGAGTACCTATTGGTTACTTCATTAAATCATACGTTTCTTATGGTTACCGCCTTGTGGATGGCGGATTGTTGTGACCATTAGAGACATATTATGATTTAACAAAGTAACCAAATCTCCCACGTTTAAGTTTTCAAAAAACGCGAAAGTCACTAAAACTCTCCAGTTATTACAATGCACCGACGCATCTAGTACCTAGGTAATTAAAACGAAAAAAAATTATCGGTGCTAATTTGCACTATTTTTTACAATACACACTAGTTATTTTGCAGCGATTGGGATTCCTTTTCAGGCAAAGCAAGTGCTCAATTAAATTTTGAAGCAAGGATAATTTAGAAACTAGATTGGAGTAATTTAGAACTGTTATCCATCTCCATAATTGAACTTTTGTAAATAATTGAGCGATGTATTCGGACGGATGTGGTTAAAAATGAGCGCGGGGAATGAAGCCTGTATAAATAGACAGGAAGTAAGTGTTGTTGTTGTTGTTATAGAAGACAAAGGAAGTTCCTTACTGACCGTTAACAGGAGCGACGACAGTCTGTAAAACGATGCAGGCGGCCAGCGACAATACAGCAGGTCCCATCTCGACCACGGCCGGTCGTCTTAACCCAAACAAAGAAAACAAAACTTAAACTCGCGACATTTGAAGCTGATAACCCAAAACTGATAACAAAGCGACGATAACAACAGCACGCACGCGACGACGAACGAACGCGAAACGAAATCAACGTGATACTGATGGCTGTTCGTTGAGAAGTGGGTAGGTTCGGTTATTTTCCTTAAGAGGGGGAACTTTGCACAGTGGGAGGGCTATGGCAGCGCTTCTAGCGGCGAATGATTCAACTATGGTACGCTAACGCCTACTGCCTACACCTCTGCTACAGAGGTGATAGGTAGTCAGGAAACTTTTTAGTTCTATGTTTACTTGGTTATTAGAAGTACTCTTGATTATTTTCGATTCGAATTTGGAATCGAGAGGAATTAGGAAAAGTTCTAAACTCAGAAACGCTCTTTTAACAAGTGTCAGTGGTAAAAATAAAAAAATAAAAAATTAGAAAATCCGACTTCAAAATTATTTGCCCACAAAAACAACTCTGAAAAGGAAAAAATAAAAATGTCCCTATTCCGAGCAATTCAAGCACTAACTACACATTTCAAGGTCAATTTTACAACTCCTATTAAAAAAAAGTCAATTAATTGTTCTTAAGTAACTCGGTGATTATCCACATATTAATTTATGTGAACAATTAAGCTTGAACTAGTGGTACGTAACAGTAAATTTAGGTAGTAAGAAAAAATAATGCTTAGATGAAAAATATATTTCTGAAGTTTTAGTTATTGGTGAGTTCTTCGACAACACTGAGCTACCGAACTGGGCAAAGATCACGCTACAATAACATTATCGTGTTGAATTCAGTTATTCTGATTCGTCTCCATTTTCTTTTCACCATTGACGGTTTCTTGAGGCGGTCGCGATGTGGCAAGTGGCATACTTAACCTAGTGATTCATGATTCATGCGCGCGGAAGTTGGATTTGATTTCCTTCCCCTCGAAAAGGATTTACCGCTCTCCTCCGTTGCGTTTTACTGAATCGTGGCCCTGAAGGAGCCTTCAGGAATTGCGAAATCGATGGCTCAACAAGTTCCAAGTCAATAACTGGAGCTTCTCGCAATTATCGGTAAGCAACAGTCAATTAAAAAAATGATACCCCACGATTTTGAAGCGATTATACATATTTTTTCTCATTTTTTTGATGTACCGTTATTTTCATTTTACTGTTCCACCTTCTCGCCCTGTTCTTGTGATACCATTTTGACACGTGTTCGTGTGACATGTTGTTTTCCACCGGCCAATTCGATTAGGAATAAATTTATTGTATCATTATCATTTAGGTTTAAATTTAAGAAGTTATGAGGTTCATCATAACTATAACTTTTTGTTGTTAGAGAAATTTGAATATCCAAAAGAATGCAAGAATCCAAAATGAAGAAATGAGAATCGAGCTGCTCCAGGGCAGTTTTTTATGAAGATAACGACAACGCTGAGATAACCAGAAAATTTGAAATTCTTAGGGTGTAAAAAAATACAACAGTGTCATGTAAATGTCTATTTTCAAGATTCAATTCGTGAACAATTCATAAAAATTATACCAAACCCAACTTCAGTTGCTTGAATAACAATTTCGATATTATAAAATTTTCAATAAAAAAACGATATGAACATTAATCAAACAATTAGGTCGATTGTTTTCAAATCTCATGCAGTAATGAATAAGGCACATTAAATTGCACATCAGGAGGACTGGATATTTGGCATGTGGAATTAACAGCCAGAACTTCTTCAATCTTTAAGGAAACTGGTTTGAGTCTCCTTTTAGGGATGTAAATCGAGGGCCTGCAAGTACCACAATTTCGATGTAAAACAGAGGAAAGAAGTGTACAGGTTATTCAATAGGCCTCTCAATTATAAAAATGTGTGTGTTTAGTTGATTAAATAAATTAGAAGTTGATTTCAAGAGGTTGACATGAGTTTTGTAACCTGAAAAAATATTACAGTCTTATATTTCCCCGTTAAAACAAAATTGAAAAGAACCAACACTTACAACGGAACTGATGAATTTGATATCGTGTTTTTAAATGCAATTAGTTGATTCGTTTAGTGATGCTTAGAGTTCTTTTGTATTCCTAAAATTTCCTCCTAAAAATTCTTCCTTCCAAAATTAGTTAATTCGTTTGAAAAATTAACGGTGTAGTAAACAATTTCTTTCAAAAGCTGATATTTTGCTAATCACATTGACTAGATAGTTCAAATTCTATTAATTACGAATTTGATTTGGAATGAAAGAATTCTGATGTTTAATAACAAATTTTCTTTCTTATACAAACTTCAATGTACCTGTACCTGTAAATTTACGCATACGCAAAAAAAAAAATAGGATGACTAAGCAATGTTGCTATACTATGAATTTTTAGGCCTGCAGAAATCTACAAGGTTTAATAAACGATTACTTGCTAGTTATATAATTTAAACTGCTCATGCTTGTGTGAGCTCTTCATTGCAAGGGACATGAGTCGAGTTGTAAAATCTATTCAGGATACCTATACGTTCTACTCTAGAGGCACTAGCCATAATTATACTATTCTATGGTGTGAAAAAAGTTATTTATGTTCCATGTAACATTGAAAGTTTGAAACGTAAACAGGACAGATATCTATTGAATATTCTAGTCAAACAACTCATTTGATTCATTGATAGGATTATTTATAAGTCAATACGTGTCTGAGGATCACTAAAAGAGGAGAAATGAAAATCTACAGAGATCAGTGCACATAATTTAAAAAAGTTTAACAATAAATGTCAATCGATTAGAGACTTTGATCTCTGTTTTTGGTTCCTGTTAAAACCAAAATGTCTGTTGATAATGTTTATGTAAAAATGGCTATCATTAAACGTCATACCATCACATGTTTTGATTATCGTTCAACGGACACTATTTCTAGTATTTTTTGAAATAATTAGGTACTTTTCTAAGTCTATTGGTTACCTAATCATGAAAGCTAAAAGAAATACTGCTTGATTACATATTTTGGCTATAATAGTTCCTATGATATGATCGACCCCGTGCTCATTAAATAATGTCAAGTAATTTTAACATTCAAACGTATTGATAAATTATTCTCAACAGGAGTTAGATACTACTAGTTTTTGGCATTTCAGTTAACAGTTTAACAGTTGGCTTTAATAGCAAGAACATCATGCCCATGCTTGGATTAGTGTGACAAGCATTGGAAACATTCTATTTACTCTAAGGAAGTTAGCAACAAGCAGCCCCAACATACCGAAGCATCTGCTTAACTTAAATTAGTGATCTTCAGGCTTTGAGAAGAAACAATACAATGTCGTCTTATAGGTTCGAACTTCCATCTTCTGATGATTCTGTGGGACTGCGTTCGTAGTCAAAGAGTTATCCACCAGAATGTAGCCAAAACAGTCAAGCAAAGAATTTTCGAACAAACAGTCAGTCTAAACTGAATGCATACCACATTCTGCTAACCACATTCAACTTGAGCATATTGCATTGTCTAATAGGCCCTTTTGAGAGCACAATATGTAAAACTTATTATTCCAACAAATTGGCACTTTTGCATAATAACAAATTTAACAACGGCTGAAAACTTTGGTCGGCCGTTTAATAAAAATCCAACAAGATGATGAAAACTTTAGTATCACCATAAAAGTGGCTTACTCATTTAATTAACGAAATCTACTAGAATATGTAAATCAAAAACGATATTAATATGTGTTACGACGGATTTCAATTACTCGCGAAATATATGTAGCAAATTTCATAACAGACGAGTTTTTGCGAGGAAATTGCAGCCGAGATTGGATGACTGAACCAGGTTAAACTGCGGCCCATTCAAGCATTGCATCATGACCGTATAAAAAACCAACCATAGCCAATTTGATCGTTCTTTTGGTTGTTCAATTTTACCACCTGATGGAAACACGCTTCTTGAGATATCTCGAATCTTCGTGTATGTACCTGCAAAGAACGAAAGGAATGAAATGAATAGAACGACTACTTCTTTTAGGGAATATCAGCTGAACTCATGCAGCTGACTGTTCGTTCAGTTAGTAGCATTAAAATCTAGAAATTTATGTTATATAATATGACATCCTAGGAAGAATTTCAAACGAGTTAGAACCTTCTAACTGTTGTTTAGGGGAGGGCAAATAGGCGAGGAAAGCTTGAAAACACAATTTTACATTGTGCGAGTCCCTCTCTTATCAGCTTAATTCTTCTTTAAAACCCTCACTGACGCCGGCCATCAATACAAACTTATCAGTAGTAGGTCTAATGCAGAGCTAGAGGCTAGCTTATTTGCATACAACAGTTCAACTGGTCCCTAATAGAGCTGGAGGGTAGATAAGAAAGCAGAGGGAGCAAAATTGAACAAGAGGGAAGTAGGGTAGGGAAAATGGCCACGGCTGCTGTGTAGTTACCATTTCATTACCCTTGATCGTGATTTTCCGACTGAGCTGTTTATACTGAACGGATCGGTTGGTGTTTAAAATGCAGCATTGCGCTTTTCAAAAACGAATTTCTGGAAGATTATTTTTAGGTAACAATGCATTTTACAATTATTCAAATCTTACCTCCAAAACAAAAAAATGGAAGGAGCTGTCAACGCGTGCCAGAGTGCGTGGGCATCTAGGAAACGCAAAATCGGTGGAAAATCGTTCACTTCCAAGTAGAGAGAAACGGTCAAAATGATCACTGCTGCTCCCAAATATTTGAAATGTGGAATGGACTTGTTGCGGTAAATTAATACAGCACATATCAGCAACGTGATGAAACCTAAATCAAGCAACGTGTATTATTTATTGTTTCAAATTCGATGATAGATCTTGATAAAATGCACAAAAAGCTTGCTAATGCCAGGAGGATATGCATCATTGGAAAGCTTACCAACTGATATATTCGCTATCAAGTTGTAACTGTAGTCAAACGGCCCAGAAGAAAGGTATAGCGCATGATTCAAATAAAATAGAATGCAAATGGCAGTCAGGAAAGCTCCGTAGGAATCCAAGTTGAAATCCACCAATAGTCTGGAAACAAATTATAACGAGTTTGAACTTTCAAAAATGTCTATGATCCACAAAATACTAATATTGTAAGTATGGTATAACAATTTTTAGAGCCTGGATAATTGATTTTCGACCGATAAATAAAATAGTTATTGTTGATAATTATTATTTTTCAAACATAATTACCGCATTCCAAGGCAGTAGACACTGCTAAACACCATTGCGAAAGCGGACAAGTAATCCATCAGCTCAGTGAAGCCCACATCCCTCGTATGGAAGATGGTCGACCATACCCAACCGTTCATGGATACCTGAAAAATAGCGATTTTACACTGCTGGTATTCAGGGTTCCAAAAATATAAGGGGGTAAGGTCTACTGACATTATTTAAAAATTACAATAATTAATAACAGACAAATCCGTCACTTACAAGCGCGTGAACAGACCAAACTCCAATCAATGGCGTGTGCCAATTGAATTCGCTTAGATATCGTCTGAACATGGAAAAATGGATGCATAAGTTGATGATGGAAAATAGCGTGGACGCAGGTTCCTGGATACCCAATATCCGGACAAAAGGCCACTGCAAAAGGATGAAGAAGTTGAAAATTCGTAGTATGAAAATTCTTATACATGTAATAATATTCTTACAAAAGGAGACAAGTAAATAGAAGTTCTTCAGTGCGATTTGTGAATGATCAATTTTTTATCTCTTGAATTCATCACTGATTATTATTATTTATTAAATTAATGGCGATAATGGGACTTGGAATGGTCAACGCTCACATACCTTTCCGTGGAATTGAGGAGTAGGCCATTTTTTCCTTTCGAATTCATCAACTACGAGCCACATACACCGATATTGGCAGTCGTCGGAGCATCGCCACAATAAAAGCAACGGTAAAGATGTGAGGTCTTTCCTCAGGAAGTAGTAACCATCTGTAAGATGAGTATACGATTATATTATTGATACCCAGTATGTCATAATAAAAGGAAAACAATAGAGATGAAGAAATTATAATAAAAAAAATCCAGAAGAAATTTCGAGGAAAGTGTTTTTTTAAAATTATCACAGCGGAAAAACAGTGATATTTGTGGAAATAGTGTTGGATTTTTCGACCGGAAAATTATCGAAAAATCGATCGGGAATTAATTTGGATGAGAAAAATTCGAAAAACAATAATTTGACTGACATAAATTGAATAATTTATAAATATAAGCTACTTGATTTAGAAAAGGTCCTATATTACTTGAAATTGGTAGGTACCTTTTTTCGAAATAGAGTTTTTTTTTTCTTCAAACGTAACTATCAAACGTTCGCATAACAGCAAAGTATTAATATATTATTTTCCCCTTAGCACTCCTTCTAGGTTTTTCCCGATATTGCATGTGAAAAACGCTACAAATGATTGTACAGTGGTTTATTATTCCTTTGCTTCGATAATTATGTAAGATGACCATCCATTTGTGATCGTACTTACGTTCCTACCTAACAACAGATTGGTAACTATAAGGGAAAACTCCGTAGCAATTGAACTGTTATCTTCTTAATTTTCAAATAAAAAGTTAAATTGTTCGTCTAACGGTACATTTAAAAAGTGTGTTTGTCGAGCATTCCAGAGAGTATAGAACGATTTTTATAGTGCCAAGAACTCTTGAGTTGTACCCTTATGCCAAATTTCTGAAAATCTCGAATACCGAGAACCCCATTAAAGCTGCAATAACTCGAGAACCATTAAAGCTATTGATTCCGTTATGGCTTCATTCGATTCAATAATATAGCTTTCATAGTTTCTTCAGAAAAAGATCGACGACAGACGGGTAGAATTTTTTGGTTTATTATTCAATAGTAGTCGTAATTGTAATTGTTTCAATTGTAATCGCCAAGAGAAAAAATTTCAAGCCCCCTCAAAATTTGATGTTTTACGTTTCAAGGCATGTACAGTTCGAATTCCAATAAAACAAATTCTCTGCCGTACGCCTTCAAGTTTTTTTTTATATTAATAACTAGCTGTACTAGCTGAACTCTTGAAATTTTCACCAAAATTTGCAAAAAATGCATTTGGCATGGTATAACTCGAAAGTTCTTGGAGCTATAAAATTTGTTTATACTCGTTGGAATGGTCGTCAAACACTCTCTTCAGCTGTACCGTTAGGCAAAAAATTCAGCTTTTATTTTGGAAATAAATAAGAAATGAAAAATGATTAAAATTACAATAGTTGCTACGGAGTTTTCCCTATAGTTAGTAACCAATCTGTTTTCGGTGGGAACGTTGATAAATGTTTGGAATAATTACTATCACATACAACAAATGGATCGCATGTGCAAACGAAAGTGATGAAGATACTGTGCGCAATAAGCTCGATATAGAAACTTATCACGACCTAATCTGGCGACTTCGAAATGTACTCCGTCCGAATGTTTTCGTAAAGCTCCCGTGAGAATTGGACACGTAAAGTCCGCGAAGAAAATCTGATTGAATAAACGCTCAGCTCGAAAAAATCATACGGTTCATTAGGCAATTTTCAAAACGCTTCTACTGCAACCTCGATATTCCATTGTCGAAAGAGATTAAACCGACAGAATTCTCAGGACTTCGGGGCGGCCAGTACGTGGGCAACGCCTCTATTACTGCGGGCACCATTAATTAATATAGATCCCAAAGTATGAACCGATGAGAATGCATCGTGCGACTAGGTACGTGCAGAATGTCGCTTGCGCAAGAATTTTGCGTTGTTTCTTTTCGAGTATAAAAGCAATCGGAATTACTCGGATGGTATTCAGTTAGCCAGCAGAATCCAAAATGATAGCAAGTGGTTTTTTGTTCGTTTTCGCGATCTTGTGCTCGTGCTCAGCTGAAGATGCTCACCATTACGGCTACGCTGGAAACTATCATCATGGCGACCACCATAATTCATACCACCATCAGCATCAGTCGCGTCTTATTATAAAAACGAAAGAGGTCAAAGTTCCCTATCCGGTAGAAGTTGAAAAAATCGTACATTATCCCGAATACGTCAAAGTCGACCGTCCTGTGCCTTATCACGTGGATAAGCCGTATCCAGTGACAGTTGAGAAGACCGTGCCTGTCCCGGTGGAAGTTCACGTCGCTCAACCGTATCCAGTCGAAAAGACCATCCATGTACCTTACAAAGTGCACGTACCTCATCCTGTGCCTTACCATGTGCCGAACCCGGTGCCATACACGGTCGAAAAACAAGTACCCGTACCAGTTATCAAACATATCGGCGTCCCGGTGGAAGTTCCTGTCGAAATTCCCAAACCGTACCATATCCCAGTGACCGTAGAGAAGAAAATCCCTTATTACGTTGAAAAGAAGATACCCTACGAGGTTAAAGTACCAGTGAACAAACCGTACCCAGTCGAAGTTCCTAAACCTTACCCTGTCACAGTCGAAAAGCCCTACGCTGTTGAAATAGAAAAAAAAGTTCCTGTACCAGTCGAAGTACCAGAATACGTCCCAGTCTACAGCCATCAGTCATTCAGCAGCCCACATTTTGGCCACAGTCACCATTAAAAGTAATCATCAACCACAACTTTCATTAATCCGAGTGCAACAAATGGAAAGAAAAAATTAGCACCTACAATTTTACAGATTGTACTCAAGTGCCGGGAATATTTTGAAAAACTGTATTAATGGCAAAGTGATATTAGAAAAACTGTACCAATTGCATTAACGAACTACAGAAAAAATACATCACTTTATATTTTTGTAGTCGCTTGTTTCTTTTTATGGCCTCCTGATCGTATCAGTTGATCACATTTTTGACAGCCTGTCTCAATGGCGACGTTTAAAAGCAAAAAGCTTTCTTGGTTTTTCGTTTATTATCGATAATAAACCATTGAATCGCCCAAGTCTCGAAAAAAGTCTATCTCCCCCTCAAAATTTGATGTTGTACGTTTCAAGGCATGTAGAATCCGAATATCCATTAAAAAAATTTCTATCCGTCCATCGACAAGACTTTTCTGACGAAATTAAAAAAGCTAAATTCTTGAAATTTTCACCAAAAATCAATTTTGGCCTGAAAACGGCTCAATTCTTTAAGCAAATAGCTCCATTTTAAGGGTATTTTTTGGAGGTTTTGATGGGGGAGAAAATTCGTATTTTCCAACGTTTTGCAGAAAAAGGTGTATTTGGTATCAATTTCTTTATATTTTTGGACGCTGAATAGAATGAGGCCATTGCGGGGTCGAATGCTATAAAATGCAGCGTTTTTACAATGATATCCGGTTGAAAATTTGGCCCAAATATATCCCATGAATGCAGCAGAACGAAGCATCATTTATTTTTGAAAGACCCTCTTTCGATACCATAGCCCATGCGTATGAAGAAGGAAACCTACTGACTCCCTTCCGTAGTAATGTTGAAAATTATTTGTGTTGAAAGAATGTTGACTACGGCATCTTGTTGACCAACTAGCCTACCTTGTTACTGATTAATCAATGTTATCACAAGATTACAATGATTTGTCCCTATACACGAAAAATTTGCAACCACAATTTTCAGAGCTAGCGTGACAAAAGAGCAAAAAGCGTTGCTGATGAGCATTTCGCTTCATCATATCTGTTTATTCGGATCGTGTTAAAAATGAATAAATAACTAGCTAGATAGGTCTATCCACAAGGAAGCGTTTTGTTAATTTATATTTTACCAGTTCCACTCTGGACGTCCTACGTTTTTTGGCCTTAGATATCTGATTCTGCCAAGATCAGATTAGATTATCATGTATTTTTTCCCACAAGGTTCAATAAAGAGACCGGAAATGGGCTGATGAACTGAAAGTTATCCACGTAGCTTACCTTGATCACAGATTGTCTTTCTGCATTCCTCAACGCAGAGTTTGTACGTCGGAAACGAGTTCCCCAGTGAAGCATGAGCCTGGTCGCAGCAAACCACCAAAACAAACGACATAAAAAAAACGGATATCATTTTCGGGCGTATCCCCAGCGCATAATGCACCAGGTTAATGGACCGCGAGGTCCTCGATCGCTGCGATTTCCGTTCACTTCAATTTAAAAAAAAAATTCAAAGAATTTCTCGCAAGGAAATTTTGTTGGCTGCGGAATTCAAAGGAGTGTTCGCGCTCAGAAAACATAACAACTGAAATAGAATTCGACCCTTTGTGGGTCCGTTGCCGTTATGGACGTCCAAATCGTTGATTAGGTGTTCGCTGATAAGCAACGAAATATCTAGTTCCCTTTTCTTATGAGCAGACGAAATAGTTCGCATCACTGGTAATGAAGCGGTGTCTTCACTCATATAAGGCGGACGTCGTTCTTTCAAAAAATGTATGCCATCCTGCTATATCGATTACTGAATCGTTTCTTATGGAACGTGACCACGACACTAAATATTTCCATTCTTTAGAGAACATAACCGCTTTAATGTCCCTCTTTCTAGGGAAAACTGAGATCCCGTCTTGAGCTGTTTGTGGTTGAAGCATTAGTTCTTCGTGAGTCTCCAGGTAGCAGCACAGGACGGATTTCAGAAGTTATGGTTCGAAGAACTGCCGATAGATCGGACAAGAAGTGATGGATCCAGATTGGTATATTTGGTTGGTGTGAGAAATTTTATTGCCTCTCTCCAGCTGAATTTCCGGTGTTGAATAGTGGCACAATTCGCTGGCCATCTCCCACAGTTTTATCAGGAAGGGGGCGCCGAACATTTTTCTTATCCGAAATTCACTGTTCTCTGGACCATTTGCACTTACAGTTTTGAGGGGGGCGAAAATATTGCGTTCATTTTCGAAACAAAAGTGATATCAGAAAAATCTCTCCATTTTCACCTCATTCCAAGTATTGCATTGATATTTCTGAAGTATTTACCAAATTCATTGCGATGTCAAAATTTTTTGTTGCTTCCAATTCACTTGTTTCTGTGTTACAGTACACCCACCGGTGCACTTACAGTACCTTTGTAAATTTGTTGATGTCACGTAACTTGAACATGATGGCAGAGGCACATAATGTTGGAACATCACGTTGTCTATTTTTTGCTGAATAAAGACTGTTGCTGGACAAAGGGTAGAAAAAAAACTCGTTCTTCGTAATTTCCCTAAAATCCCTTCGGACAACGTAATGGCAAGGCATGATTTTCCAATAAGGTTATATGATCATCCAATAATCCAGTGGCATAATCGTCCAAAAGATCAAATACCCAAGCCAAAGTGTTGAAATGGTGAAATGTTCACTCGATTTTTAATGAATTTATTTCTCAAAAAGTTATAAACATTAATGTGCAAGAAGTCCGGGGACATTGACGAGGCCATGAGCGCCCAAGAGAGCGGATGATCCCCAGATTCCAGGAACTCCCAAGAGTCCAGGAGCGACAACACCTCGAGCACCCCAATGTCCAGCACCAACAAGCCCAGGGACACCAGCGATGACCCTTGGAGCGATGACTCCCGGGGACACGATACCTGATGCAACAACACCAGGAGCGACGAGTCCAGCAGCGACAACACCGGGAGCTCCAGAGACAGATGCTCGTTGCCTAGCGACTGCGATGGCGTGGGCGACTTTGCCAGCAGCAACTTCGTGTGTGTCTGCAGGAAGAGCAGCTGGGATCCCTCCTCCCAAAATGTTCCTGGAAAAAATCCAGAATCCTTTACTATCGTCATTCCTTTTAGTATTTTAAATAATTGTCAATCATCTATCTTGGTTCATACATTGTTGTTGAAGTAGATGCCTTTTCATTTTACTAATCGAAGGATAAATTTACGATCAATTGTTTAAATTAAAATTCGTCCTTTAATGGTAGCTATTGCTGGCTCACTAGCAACTTCTCCAAGGAAAGCAGTGGAGAAAGAACTGCCGCATGTTTCACCCTCGCGTGCCGTAAAATTTCAATCATCTCGGGAAAACACATACAAATGTGGCCCTTACACTATAGAATCCAACTATCTCTGCACAGGTCGTATTTCGCTTGTGAGACATTACTTCACCAGGTTCTGGGAATTCCAGGCCTTTCCGCTATAAATATTGCCTTGAATTCTCGCACTTAGTCAATTTCCCTGGAGGCCCTAGCGTTACTTTTATTGTTAGAAAGACCTTCGCGAATGTGACCGCGTTACAATTTTAGTGAATATCAATTTTACCTGGTGCCTTCGGCGGCTTGCTGGATCAACTGGGCGTTCTTAGCCCAAGCTACCGTTGCTTCATCCAAAGGGACGTTGAGGGCGTTAGGATTGACGGAGATGATTGAGGCAGCCGAGAAGCCAACCAAAGCAAAGAAGAAGAGCTGAAATTGAATTAATCGAATGTTAATAACTGTATTTTTTATATATCCTGAGCAAACAGTGTTAAGCGTTGAACTATCGTTTGTGCTATAATACTTGTTGAGGTTATATATTTATGTATTAATTTTTATTATATTAATATGATGTTAGTATTAAATGATATTAATATTCCTATTAATATCATTAATTGTGGAATAATGACATATTGATGTAATTAATCGTGGAATAATAAACCTTGAGTGATCATCTAAAGACGGAATTTCATCACGATGATGCTATTTGACGTCTTGTCACTTGAAAATGTTCACACTCGACGTGACAGAAAAACGCTGGATTGTTTTTGCGCTGCAACCGTTGACATTTTCTCTGAACAATTCAATTGAAATTCGATTTTAATTTTCGGATTGAAAAACTATTCTCTTTTGAAATGGAAGGTGCTAGAAGGTAGAACGATTGGCAACTTTTCCCTTGTTCTAGTGACTGACGCTTCAAGATGAAGTAATGTATTTTATTATCGTCGCCTTTTCGGAAAACAGCGTTTCAGAATTCGAGTCACGTCGTGACGTTGAGTGGAGTCTTCTGGCACGAAAAGCCGTGTCAACCGTTTTAGTACAATGTCCTCCCCTTTTCTTGTTGTTGGATTTTTAGACTCATCGGAGAGGGAATTGAGCGAGATTATTAGAGCAGCGAGCTTTTTAAAATGATGCGCCCCATTTTCACATCATAGAAGTAATTAACTCTAAACGCGTTGAGAAGATTAAATTAACTTTTTCTACCGAAAAAGAGAGGGTGGAAAATGCTGTAAGAAGCGTCGCGAAAAAGGAAATGATTAGGGAAAGAAAATAATAAATAAATAATTCAAAATGCAGAAGAAGTAAAATTAGATTAAAATGCGAAGAAAGAAATTTAAAATTTTATCAAACACGTCTTGCTATACGAAATTCAATGGTAAGGATAATATTGTTAATGCTAAGCTATATTCTTATGATAAATGTCAGAATATGTTTATAATTTTAAAGATATCTCTCATATTTCCGAAATTCTTCAGTTTCACAGCAACTTTCACAAGATGGCCAGAAGAGCAAACAGATGAAAGTCCAAAAACAATATTCCTTACATTGCTCAGATACCATAAAAATTGAGAACGAACGGCAGATTGAGGTGATGAAAAAAAACTTCTTTTTTATAATAATTACTGTACAGGGCTCTTTTTTTGGTGTATTCCAAAATCACAGTGAATTAGTGAACTGTAGGCAGCAAATAGTTTCCATTTTCGATTTGGGCAATTTTGGAAGAAAGTGAGGATATAATACCAATTGCCTATTGCCTGCCAAAATTAAATCAATTTTTCTGTGAAATTCGTTACTTCTCTAAATTTTTATAGGGTTCCCTTGTTTTTCTTCTGAGTTCTCTTCCAACCGATGACAATATCGAATTATATCGATAATATTGTTACTTACTGACGCGTGCATGTTGATTGGTTACACCTCCAATGTTAGGACTGTGAAACTGATGCAATTGCAAGGCGTCCACTGACTTTATATACTAACTTAATCTATGGACAAACCTAGGTTGTTTGGTTTACCCGTTAGGTGTCTGTGAGCGTGAATGAAGTAGGGGACCCTGAAACTAGGAAGGTGTCTGTCCGCTAGTCCTAGGCTTTTACGGCACTGCGGAGTCGTGTAGGTAACCCGAGCACCTACATACTGTATTTTCTTTCTTTCCCACTCGCCTCAAGTACATTAGTTAGATATGACGTTACTGTCTGAAATGTTATATTCAACGTAAAACATACTCCGATTGGCCGTTAAGGAGGTACGTGTATGTTCTATGAGACTTATTTTCTCAGTTGAAATTGTTTACGAGTGTCGATGCGAAATTTACGTTTTTCTCTGTAAATTCGAGCGTTAATTTATTGTACCGATTGAAATCGTATAAAACCGATTAAAACTGACAACCAGCATAATATGCGACGGCTACGGATAATTTTTCTTCAGGCCAAACAAAACTAGTCCAGTCAGAACTGATTTCCTGAGGCATACTTAATGTTATTTTATAATTTCCTCGAATATCGAAAGGAAGAAGAAAAAAACAGTTAATAACGCAGTGTGGACAATTCATTTATTGATTATTCTATCAAACTGCCTACTTTAGTTTCTAACGGCGTAACGCTTTAATTTTCTCTAGCACGTAATACTTTTTTGGTTGGTTGTCACAGTGCCTAATACGGTCTATTCAATTCGTAATGAAGTTTAAATTTCGTGAAGAGTTTCTACGCACTATTAATTTTTCAGTTACTGTTAGTAGGTTTTAATATATACGATTTTCACTTAATAATGATCTATAGTCGCACTTGATTTGCATCAATGCGGTAATTGAAGTTTTTTGACAGAAACATCATTATTCGTAGCCTCTCAGTTTGTTATAATGAATATAGTAACTCAATCAAATTTATGGCTTGAAGCCAAGTCATCACCATGTATTGGCGATGATATCAGCCTTCGATTGGCTGACAAAGCTTTTTATCGTAAGGCGAATTATATTTTTAAAATTTATAAGGGAATCATCTCCTAGATGGAAATTCTTTTGGCCCTGGCCTCTGTACTATAAATTAGTATTATATTTTATTAAATATTGCTTGTGCGAAATCGACCAATTATGTCTCGACAATTATGTTCTATAGAACTTGAATGAATAACTGATCATTTATTGAAGATTTACGTGTGTATTAAACGGCGTAGATCGGATTTCTTTTCTCCAATGAACATTTCTGGGAGTGAGGTCCAGTGCGATGAAATATATATTTTAAAACGATCGGAGGTTGATATCGCTATTAATAGTAAATTAAATAGTCGCAAATTCTTGACTCTAAAAGTGATCGGGAAAATCTGAGGTGGAGAATGCGAATTCCGATTGCTTTTCCCCCTCACTTCCAGATCGTGAGCATCAGAAATCTTAGCTGTACATCCGCTTAGCTGCCAAGCTAGTTGAAATTTACTTAGGTGTTCAAATTCCAATTGTATCCAGCTTAAGCCATTAGTCGACGTAATTATGGTTCGCCTCTCCAGATCGCACTTGTTCGTAATTATACTGTCATACAGGTGAGCCATTGGTCAATTTCCCACATAGCCGCTGTCAGTGTGTAGCGATAGTAAGGTCAATTATCGAGTTAATCGTTGTCAATCATTTCAAGGATGAAGGAATACGAAAGCTACGCCTATAAAATGCACTATGCAGTTTTCAAGATTATTGCGTCATGCAGTTCGAGCAATCGCCCAAGGCAATGCGTATTTCATTGCCAACGACCTGCCGAGGTTTTCTTTTCGGCTTCAAATTTAAATAATTACCAGTCATTACGGTCATTTGTAATGCTGGATGGAAGGAACCGATTAACAATTAAAACGGCTGCTTGCGCATGTATAGCTTTCAGTCATCAACCGATTGAAAAACCGACCAATTTTCTTTCGGCAAATTGATTTATATTTTAGCATATTCATTTGACATCAGGGCATTGGGTAAAGTAAATACAACTGAAGATGGAACTAAGAATATCAATATTTTATCTTGAGCTTTTATCACTTGATTAGAATTGATTTGAAGCACTATTTGATACGGTTTCACAGCCTTTATTGTTACTGACGGTTATTTCATCAGTCGATTTTCCATAAAACTCAGTCTTCCTTTCGGAAAATTATTTTAATGTTGCTGCCAAAATGTCGTCTTTTTTTTGGGTGCTGAATAGAATGAGACCATAGCGGTGTCGATTGATTTAATGGTTCCCAAAGAGGTTTTTAGAAATTTGGCATGTTCCTATAATTCAAGAATTTTCGGAGCTATAAAAATCGCTCTATAGTTGGAATGGTGTTCGAACACTGTGGGCGAATAATTTAGCTTTTACTTAACTAGATAAATCAGAAAAATAAAAATAAACGCTAATATTATACAAGCAAAGGAGTTTTCCCTTAGAGTTACCAATCCGTAGTTAGGTGGAAACGTCCACAAAAGTTCAAAAAGTCATATCTCCGTGAAATTGAATTAAATTCAATGCATTTGACTTGTTCTCCAAGAAAATACGCAAAATTAGCTTTTATTGGATTTTAGACAACACCCAGTACTTCCTAGTAATACGCTTTGGAAGTGTGTGGTCGATGCACACCACTGGTTTGAACCTCGTACGTTACTTTAATATGATATATATAGAGAACATTTATTCCAACTTCCTCTTATGCTTTGACCCTCAATATCGCTAGGTCGTGCGATCGGGAAGCTCTAAAAAGTCTCAACGAGCTCGACAACCTACAGAAAATAATGTGGATAGTTTGTATGTACTTGTTAAGTAAATATTACTCCGTAGCATTGTTGTTAGGGTAAACGACAATTCAAGCTGCCTATGAGGCCTTGCATTTGCCATCCATGGTGTGCTCTTATTTCCGTTTTTATTTAAACTAATTTTTGCTTCTCAAGTTTTACTACTTGGCACTTTAGCGGGAGGGAATCTAATCAATTGTGGCTCACCTCTC
The DNA here is from genome assembly GCA_037159825.1 of Tupiocoris notatus. NCBI lineage: Eukaryota > Metazoa > Arthropoda > Insecta > Hemiptera > Miridae > Tupiocoris > Tupiocoris notatus. The sequence goes on from JASJUZ010000347.1 coordinate 281,373, forward strand.
TCGAAGAAAACCCAAAACACAGTCATTTTATATAAAAAAGTGGAATATATCTCGAAAGCAAAAAATGATCCGTCTCATTCTTATTTTTAATCGATTTTAAATTAAATTTCCTCAATTCGCTTAGACAGAACCTACTTATTCAAAACTCGCCAACGTAGCGAATAAAAATTTAAAAGTTAAAATGTCAAAAGTATAATAAACCGAAAAAATTGGTAATTGATCTTTTTCACTCTTAAAATTCGAATTCTACGTCTAATTTTCCTGTAAGGATGTTAATAAAATAATACTAAACTGTAGGTACTGTAATTGCAACATTTTTTGCGTAGCAATATCAATAAGGATCGGTGCGATTAATGTTTTTCCAGTCGAAATGCTTTCTTTGTTAGCTAAGTGAAATAGAAAATCATCCGACTTTGTAATCTTACGTAACCGAGTTCCGCATCTGCATCAGACGAACCGGTCTGGGCGTGAGCAGTCCGATATCCTCCTGGTTTGTTTGTTATCAAGGCTGCTCGTGCTTGACTTGACCGTTTCCGAAGCGAGGCGGTCTTACAAGTCGCTAACCGGCCAGATAAAGGCGACATTGTCCTCTGTTGCTTAGATTACATCATCAAGCACCTTCTCTCATTCAATTCTCTTTCAAATAAACGCGGATGTTTCAAAATTAAATGTTTGAAAATAAGAAAAAAAGAAAAAAAACTTGAAAAAAAAGTTGGACTGAATGGGAGATTGAAATTGAGACTCGTTCTAATTTATGAAAGTCGGATTAAACTGTCGTATTGACGGCCGAAGGGGCGAAAATAAAGAGAGAATTATGGCGAACGATCCGTGAACTATATTTCATTTTATCGATTCACTCGAAATCGCTATCTTATCTTAGGCTCTTTTCGCTCGTTTCATCGGATGAGCTCCTCAGTAAAACGAGATGAGCGAATAATTTTAATTGTGCGGCCTTCGTCAGAATGTTAAACTTACTAGCATTATGCAAATCTCAGTTCTTTTGCAATGATGCTGACGAATGAACAATAAATATCAACTACCGCCTGGTCCGACAGAGATCGTTATGATTATTTAATTGATCCCCTTCTCATAAATTAGGACCACCTCAAGCCAATCGGCGTAAATGCTCTTCGTTCTTATTACTAATCTACCATCAGTTGAAAAACATTTTACAATAAGTGAATTTGATAGTATTTCAACAGACAGTGTGAACCTAATTGATGCGATAGAATGTTATTGGGAAGTGGGAAGAAGTGTGTAGCCTTGGAGGATATTTTAAGACGTCCTTGTGATCTGGGTGGTGCCTCATTAGGTAGTTCTCATTACCGAGAACCGACTACCTATCCACGCAGACACATATTTCTGACGTAGTGGATAAAACGGTATCAAAGCCAGTCATTTTATTGACCATGAATAGATTTCGAATTTTATTCCGAACCGCAAAAACGTCGCTAAATCTGGCCATAATTTCCGCACTCTGGCATTCTCAAAGCTTTTCCCCATCCTCAGTTTTAACCGCAAATTATGTCGCCCCAGCGACCTGATTCCGAGCTGCTATTGGTCTAACGGTAGCACCGGCGAACACTGAGCTCGTTCGAACGGCTGATATAGGAGCTCTTCAATGCCTGCAAAATCCCCTCGAGTAACGTTAAATGTTGGGTTTTTACAAAGCCGTTTCAGCCAACCCGTTGCGCTCAACCTTCATAAACATTCGAATACGCCCGGAGGCCGTGAATGTGCGCCAGGGAAATACGAGATCGTTTTACCCGAGGCAAAATACGAAACACAAAAGAATCGTCGTGTGTGCCGAAAATTTTCAATTTTTTCGCATGTGCTGTGAATCAAACCCTGGATCTACACTGTTAATACTTCAAGAATCTTGTATAGCGAGACGTGTATTTTGAACAACGATATCAGGGATTTTGTTTATGGAGGGACCTCATCATTTTTTAATAGGTTTCACTTGGAACTGTTTAAATTTTCTGAATTTATTGATTGATTATAATTTTTGACGATTGGTATTAATTAATTATCCGGTGTACCTGAAGTCTTTCTTATAGAACGATTCTATGTACATGCAAATAATGATGATGTGTAATAAATGAAGAACGATGGATTTTCAATCAAGTTAGACAAAGCCAATTCATCCTAGTTAGCATACTGGATCTGCGAGCTACTTGACGAATTTTCGAAATTACATCTCATCAAAATAATGGAGCCTCCGACCGGTGAATACTAATAACTCCGTTTCAATCCGTTAAAGACTATCCTTGAAGAAAAGCCACCTCATCCATCATGTTATAATTATGGCGTGTCTTAAATAATGGGCTTCACCTGCCGGTATCTGGAGTGAATTTAGGAATCAATATCTCCACTATAATTAATGAACCCTTGTTTGAATACATTTTGACGATACGGAGTGTCGTTCATTGATACGGGTTTTATATACGCCTTTAAACTTGCTTCGTTGACAGTTCATTTAGAATATCATGATGGAAGCCTTACTCGGGAGTATAGTATGAGATCAGTATGAGTTAAATAGGGCTTTATCACCGTGATAGACTGAATATTTTGACGTTTTGTTTGATCTTGTCGATTTTAGCGACCAGACGCAAAGAAAAAGTTGAAATAGCCTCGATGGCCTATGCAATGGACGTAAATGTAAATTTCACCCTTACCCACCATCACCATCAGAGTCAACCATGAGTCTATTTGTACTTAATTCAGGTCTGATTGTATACAATCATCGCGATAATGTTGAAAATCAACAATGAACAAGGATTTGAAGAAAGTGCAATAAGTTTGAGCGCGTGCGGCTGTGGTTTATTGAGCAAATTGAATAAAATTATTCTCCACGAATATGTACATATGGTCTTTTGTTGCAGTCTTTGATACGGTGAAAATAATTGTTGGTTTTCTATTGTAGAATTTTCAATTTTACCACCAGTGAGTCCTAGCCAGACCGAGGGGTCCAGCAAGACCTAGTGGAGCAGCAGCCCAGGGAGAGGCGACAACACTGGTAGCCCATGGAGAGGCAACAGCACGAGCAGCCCAGGGAGAAGCGACAGCGCTAGCAGCCCAGGGAGAGGCGACAGCACGAGCAGCCCAGGGAGAGGCGATCAGTGGAGAAGCAACGGCAGCGTGAGGAGCAAGGATTCCAGCAGTAGCAGCAGCCTGGTTGGCGTGAGCGATGGCATGGGCTTGTTTGCCAGCGGCAACTTCGGGGGTATCAGCTGGCAGAGCGAGAGGAATGCCGCCACCCAAAATGTTCCTGGAACACATTAAATGTGCCAATGAATTCTTTGCATTTGAAAAACTTTCTACCAAAAAGCATCCCAGACCCACGAGAAGAAATAGTTGGAGGAAGCTATTTCAAACAATGAGCTCTGGAAAGAATGCTGTAATTTTTCTGGAATCACTGGTTTGGCATTATTGGGAAAAGCTGTAAAGTCTAATATTAAGGTGCCTCAGGGGCTACTGTGGTTAAGATATTATGGACTCTGTTGGCTTTAGAGAATATAACTTGGAAATAGAATTTTGCCTGAACCATCCGTTCAATCGTAGCCTTGAACGGTTTTCTGTGAAATGACAAATTAATTGTAGGCCAATTAATTCTGGGGACTGGTGAGTATTATTTAGGTTATTTTTCCAGTCAAATCAAAGTGAAATTATTGTATTTTCTACCTGGTGCCTTCGGTGTGTTGCTGGATGAGCTGGGCGTTCTTGGCAAGAGCAGTGATTGGCTCATCAAGGGGAGTAGCGAGGGCGTTGGGGTTGACGAGGGCAAGAGACCTCCTTTTACGGCTCAACCAGGTAAGATGACCATCACCAAGGACGGATCCATCGAGAGCGGGTTTCCACGAGCCATCCTCAAGACCCCACTGGATGAGACCACTACCCCATGCCGATCCGTCCAACTCGGGCCTCCACTGACCGTCATCTTCGACTTGAAGAAGAACGGGGTTTGCGGCGACGCAGCCGACCAAAGCCAACAAAGCGATCTGCGGATCACAGGAAAATCAGTGTTGAAAAGATTTGAAGAGCCAGCGCAAAATTAGCCGCTACTGATTCGATTTTTCGATAAAACGACCATCTCTTACAAATTTCTGATATTATTCCATAGAAATTTAATTCACAGTGGTACCCTAACGGTCACTGTAAAAACTAGACAACCCCCCACTCTATATCGTCACAGTTCTTAAAGTTTACTTATGGCTTAATTATGGAATTTTCGTATCCACTGAATTTTCGTATAGATATTCATTTAGTAGAATATAGACCGTGTATTTTGATCAGAATGGTGAGGCGTTTTAGAATGATATTATAAATGACGAATTGTAAATTTAAGTTTTTACATTTTTAGAACTAATTAGGTTTTTCATAATACGCTCACAATTTCTGTTTTCTGAAAACAGTAGTTTTCAATAAGGTTCTTGAGAATTCGTTAAATTCAAAATTTTATTCGAATTTCCACTAATCAGTTTCTATTCAGTCTATTCATCCCATAAATTTATTATGGTTCTTGGCTATTTCATGGAGTACAAAAATGTCATTTTACTGTCGTATAAAAGCAGTTAAGCTCGTCCAATTTTTACTGTCTGTTTATGCTCACCTTGGTATACATAGTTGCAATTGGACCTCCTGTGTTAGGACTGTACGATGTTGAGAGTCCCGCCCTGGTCTTATATAGGCACCTTGATCGGCACCGGTTGAGGGGATCTGGCCATTCTTTGTAAGAAGTTGCCTCCTTTTTTCTTTTGTAGTCTCGCCTGAATTGAGTCGATTATTCCGTTTTTGCCTGCAATCAAAATGAATACGTCCGGCTGGCTACGAAAGAGAAGAAAACAAACCCAGCTATTAACTTCCTCGGAATTAGAGATTGTGGATTTTTCAATCCTCCGTCCCCGCCAATTAAATTAGACACTCTCTGAAAGATTTTGTTTTCATGCATGTGTAAGAGCATTATTTATCAAATATTGATTCATTTTAACGAGAAGTTGGGTCGAATATTGGGTTTGTCGATGTGAAAGTTGTGTTAGAATCACCTATCGATCTGAAAACAAGATTTGGAACATTTGTTTTGTAGCTTAAAACTCAAAAATGCGCAGGGTTTGTGTGTCTCTGTCACCAAAAGGAGTAAATTAATGAAATGTTCAAAAATAATTTTCCGAGTTACTGAACAAAAGATATTGAATTTTGGATTACAGGCATCACTTCCAAGAAATAAGCGTTCACTTTTTTTCTACTTTAATTTTATAAGCCTGGAGAATCAATATGTTTGAAATTATTCTTGAAGATGGCGCTCGATTTTGGCTTATAATTCAAGAATAAACCTTATACTAGTATAATAAAACAATTATAACCGTAATTTTTGATCCCCCCCCCTCAAAATAGGATGTTTTAAGTTTCATTAGATTTAGAATCTAACTTTCCAATAATAAAAAAATTCTTTCCATCCGCCGACAATACTTTTCTGAGGAACTATATTAGCTAAATTCTTGAAATCGTCACCTAAATCATTGTCGGTCTGACATTGGCTCGATTGTTTAGCCAAAGCCACTTCCCCAATTTTAAGGGTATTTTCGGGGGTTTCAATGGGATGATTCGCCTTTCCGAAGGTTTTTGAAACATGTGTGTGTTTTATATCAATTTATAGAGAGTTTTCACGTCAAATCGAATGAGACCATAACGGAATCATCAGCTTTAATGGTTCTCGAGCTATCGCAGCTTTTGTGTGAGATTTTGAGATGTATAACTCGATCATTTGGGGAGCTATAAAAATTATTCTATACTCGCTGGTCAGCTCGTTAGTTTTCTCTTTTTATCATTAGGCAGTTAACTTCACTTTAAATTAAATCATTGAAAAAATATACATATTTAGAATTACGATAGGACTCCGCCCTTAGCTACCAATATGTTTGTAGGTGAAAACGTTCACAGAAGTCGGGATTAGGAGCTAAAACGATTCAAACTATGATTGAAGTAAAGGAATAATAAACCACTGTACAATCATTTGCAGCATTTTTATACTTTTCTCGCACACAGTTTTCGCTTCATGAGTTTTTCTATTATTTTTCCAGTGCGCGTTTTTGATTTTTTCATTATTGGGTCTCTTGGCTTGTAAAATGGTTTCATAGTAAGATCGATCTTAAGTCAATCAAATTTGATAAATTTACCGTATTTTCTTCGATCGAGTCGTGATCATTGTAGGAACGATGAAATCTTAAGTTATATTTATAGATCATGGCCATCGTCTTCATTTCGTGCTTGGTTGCGTTTCGTCCTCTATTGTAACTTGTTTATGTATAGGATGCAGGACTTGAAACCACCCACCATCTAAACGAGATCAAGTTCACCGCAAGGCCAAGGTGCGTTCAGTGTTGAGGGCGATGCCGTAGAAAGTGAATTTTTCGCATTAAACCGGTTCACCCTCAGGTCGAAAGCACAAGCCGTTCTCTTCCTCGTTTTTGAGCAGATTATCAGTTCCACCGTGCGTAGTTAACGTTTCTTTTTTTTCATTGCCGACGTTAGACCAAACGGGGAAATTATTCGCCTTCCTTCGTAACTGCTAGTTATACAGCTTATTATTACACCAGTCGTGTATTAGGTTTATTATCGAGTTCGTCTCGTATCAACTAGATCTACACCTGAGTACTAGAAGTTGGTCGGTTAGCCCTTGAAAAAATTTGCATCGCTAAGCTTCGAAATATTTCTATTTTGGTGAAGTTATAAACGAAACGCAAGTTGTTATACATCAACCTTTTCTTGCTTCTTTTTCGCGTGTATCAACCTTGTTTTCTGTCACTCGTTTACTGCGATGAAATCTATTGCTATTTTTCTGTACGTCTCATCAAAATCTAAAAATACCTCCCAGTTATCTAATTGCATGCTCGAGAAAACTCGACGTTGGCTTACATTGATCGGGAAAAAGTACAATCTCGGTTCAGAGAAATTATTTTTAAAAGTCTACTTTCCTTTACGTATAGTCCGTGAAGTTCTATCGCTGAGCGTTAAATTTTTACTGCTTCAACACGTCCCGGTTTATCAAAATCTCGCGAGTTTCCGATATCGATTAGGTGAGATTATATTTTTTCATCGACTGTCAGAACCGTTTGATTGGAAAATTGACTTTCTTCGAATTTTCTTGTGCCGAGATCGTTAGTGACGACCGGCTCGAATAAAGTTAAAAGAGCAGCCTTCTCGGTTCTTATTTTCTCGGAAAGGGCCCAATGAATGGAAAGCCTTAGCAGAGGCAATATGCTTGAAAACTAGGCGAACGAATTAAATCAAGATTCAATCGAGGACACGCGAAAGAGCGGGATCTGAAGATTGGCACTGAATCTCGGAATACGTTTTACGATGTCCTTTGAGAACCATTTCAATGCAACCATCGCATTGTAGAACGAGACGGGCGCGGTGTCTTAATAATGCATTCAAGGAGGAAGCGACTCAATTTATAAAAGCCAGCTACCCCGTCTATTGATGAGGAGTAAAGCCTGTTTCTCCCCACTCTGTTTGAAAAATTATACACAATGATTTTCTTGATACCGCCATTTGCGATGCGTAGTTTCACAAGCATTTCACATCAGTGAAGAGTTATTGCGAAAAATTCTAGTCGAGCAATCAACGAGCGGCTCTCCTTACAATTTTGTCAAAACGTGATCATTTTCTCCCGGTGGGACCTCTTCAAGAAAATTATTTCGCTTAGGAACTATCGTATTAAGTACCTTGACTAACTGTATAGGATGAAATGTAATTTTATTGTTGCTGAGTTTGGCCAGTAGGCGTGAAGAAATTGTTTTGAACGAAGAAAAAGATCCGCCAATTTCGCTTTGTTTGAAATTGTATTCAGCAAAAATCATGTCCGAAAACTATAATGATACAGGGGAAATTTTAAGTTCAGAGTGATTTATAACATTCAGTTTATTATTGGAACCCCCCCCCCCCCGTTCTGAAATCGATCTCTTTCAATAAATATTTATTGCAATTAAATGTCGGTACCAACTAAATAATTATAGGATTGCATGGATTAGGAACGTTTCTTCTTGTGTGCGGTAACAATATTCCCACATGTAATGGTCGCGTGAACATGAAGATCACGCCGCATTCAGCCCTGGGTAGATGAAGTCATCATCAGTCGTTATACCTCCAACTCGTTGATCACATGCCACACGTCTTGGGCCAGTTGAACAATTGAACTAGCTCTGGATCGCTTTCAAAAAACGACACCCATTTCTGCCGATCCGTGTAAAGGACGTACCTAAATGGATCTGGTTCGGTGAACTTGGCCGCTGCGGTCTGCTCGGTCAGGCAATGAGGAAGCTGAGACGAGCCACGCCTTTGCTTTGAAAGATAGGCGCTCCAAGGCCACACTCGGAGCTCAGCCTGGCCCGTGTGAGTAGCTCACCTCTGAGGAGGAGGTCGAAAAAAAGCGAAGAAAAATTCACCGACCCGCGCTAGTTACCGCCCACCTTTTACCGGCAGACCTGAGCGAGCGTCTCCTGACTCGGCTTGTGATGGATCCGAAGACGTCCTTGCACCCTGGCAATTACATTTATCCAACGACTACGAGTTACGACTATAAACGCTTGGAACTTGTTAGGAATTCCGCGGCCGATCTGAACGGATACCGGATCGCAATCCGTACGTCCGATGGGAGATGAAACGGTGAAAATAAAAAAGTATCATAGGGGTAAAATAATAGACAAATATTAAAATTACTAGAGAGTTTATTTTGATGAAATTCCTTTCGTATGAACGTGCTCTAATAATTTTCTGCTATATTCGCTTTTATTTTCTGCAAATAATACTTTCAAGGCCAGTACACAGTGTAGCCAAGAAAACAAAATGAATCGATTGAAGCTGTAAAGTTTGATACTTTAATTATTATTATTATTTCAAATCAAGAATTATTAGGGAGAAGAACTGCGTTCAATGAACGAAGGCAAACGATAAGCATTTATTTATCAGATAAGACAATATTGAATTCAATCAAAACTGAAGATGTCTGTGTTAGACATAACAACTCTCCAGGGACAATTCGAGAAATGCACAATTCGAGAATGAACAATTACAACAAGAAATACTACTTAATACAAAAATAATTCAAGAAATGGAACATTTTTTCTTTCTTTTTTTTTCAATATAAATCATGATGGGCAAAATCGCTGCGGGCTCACTCTGTTTCGAAGGGGGTATCGTCTGATGGGAGCATCCTCAGGAGCTGGACTCTCAAATTGAAGAGATCGAGGGGAAAGAACGGAGTGTCGACCATCATTTTGGGATCGAATAGATGAGGGTCGATCTTGGCCTTGAGGGGTTTGTGGCTCCGGATTGGTTTTCAACGGAGAGATCAGCTCAAAGATTCGGACCTTTCTTTCTCCACTCCTCTGAGGGCTTGTAGACGTCGAAGATGAGCCATGGAACGGCTTTAATTGATCAATGTGCCTTTTAAATCGATTGTGGGCACCGTCGACCTCATAATGGAGGTCTCCCAACTTGGTAACGATAGTTCCTGGTAGCCAAGAGTCGGAGTCCTTGCTGAAGGAACGAAACAGCACCCTTTCCCCAGCGCGAAACATTCTAGGTTGGGTTGCTGTCGAATTCTTGGATTGTTTGTTGGCAACTTCCGACTTTAGATCTGGCTTGACTCGATCCAATCTTGACTTGACAATCCGTCCAAGGAAGAGCAATGACGGTGGTTGGCCTGTTGTTTGATGCGGCGATTTGTGGTATTGCAACAGGAATTTGCTAATACAAGCTTGGAGTGAACTTGGTGTAGCGCCTGCAGTGATCAGCGCTTTCTTCATGGTCTGGACTCCACGTTCAGCTTGTCCGTTGGTCGATGGATGATAGGGAGCGGTTGTGCGATGGAATCGAACCCCTTGCTCCTTCAGAAAAGACTTGAAAAACTCCGAAGCGAATTGTGGACCGTTGTCGGAGACCACGACCATTGGACATCCGAACTGCCCGAACACTTTTTCCAGAATGCTGCAGGTTGCTTGTGCTGTCGTCGTCGTTGTTGGCTCAGCAATCATCCACTTTGAATATGCATCTACGATGATCAAGATTGATTTGCCCAAAATCGGACCTGCGTAGTCAATGTGGATTCGGTCGAATGGCGCACTCGGGTATTCCCAGTGATGGGTTTGAAATTGGGGTGGCATATTGGAATTTTTAGCGCAGGCACTGCAGGATTTGGCAAGACTTTCAATATCTTGATCGATTGAAGGCCAATACACCAATGACCGTGCCAATCCCTTCATTTTTACTATGCCTATATGCGCGGTGTGAAGTTCTTCGAGGATGGCGGCGCGAAATCTTATCGGTATGACCACTCGATGTCCGAGCATGATGCAGCCAGATGTTGACGTGTAATCAGCCTCGTTTCCCGAACAGCCGAGAGATCTGAGGTCTCTACCCTCATTGAGCGCATCGAGTATTTTTGAAAGATGAGGATCGCGACGCGTTTCGTCGGCAATTTCCTTCGATGTCAGAGGCATTTGTTGACTTTGAAGCTGCATAAAATCATCAAACTCGTCGATCAATGATGGCTCTTCATCTGATTCCTCAAGTTGGAACGAAAGCTGGTTCTCTTCTTGGCTGGAAAGCGGAGCGCTAGAGAGGAAGTCGGCATTCTGATTTTTAGTACTCGGCTTGTATTTTATGTCGTACATAAAATTTGACAGGTAGCTCGCGTAGTTGGCGCAGCGCGAAAGGGTGAATTGAGGCAGCTGCGCGCTCGGTGCGAATATATGTGACAGCGGTTTATTATCGGTGAACAGCGTGAATTTCCGACCGTAGAGAAATTGGAAAAATTTCCGGACTCCCCAGATGAGACCAAGTGCCTCCCTGTCAATTTGTGGATACCTTTTTTCAGTGTCCGTCAGCGACTTGCTAGCATAAGATATGGGACGCTCTGTGCCGTCAGACATGATGTGTGACAACACTGCGCCAAGGCCGACTGGACTGGCGTCCGTCGCCAGAACGAGGGGAAGACTAGGGTCATATGGAGTGAGAACCTTGTCCGATGCCAATTCTCTCTTGAGAGCCTCGTATGCTGTCCGACCTTCAGAAGTCCACTGGAACTTGGGTGCCTTCAACATTGCACGAAGCGGAGCTGTAACTGACGACATGTTGGGTATAAAAGCATGGTAATAGGTTACTTTACCCAAGAATGACTGGAGCTCACTAGGAGACGTCGGAATTGGAGTTTTTAGGACGGCTTCGACATATTTATCTTGGCAATGGAGGCCTTCTGAATCAACTGTGTGTCCTAGATACTCGACCTTATCCAGGAAAAATTCACACTTCGAACGGCGTAGTTTGAGGCCGGCATTTTGAATTTTGATGAATGTATTCTCCAGAATTTGCAGCATCTCCTTTTCCGAACTGGCGAAAACTAGAATGTCGTCGAAAAAACACACAGCATTCTTCAAGTCCTGCAGAACTGACTCCATTTTCCTTTGCCAGATCGCCGGAATACTCGCGACGCCGTATTGGGCACGAGTCGGCTGGATTAACCCGTGTGTTGCAGTATTTAGGGTCATAGCCTCGCAAAATTTGTCGGAGCACCTTAAACTCATGAATGCGTCACATACGTCGAGTTTCGAGAATTTAGTGGCACCTCTCAATTTGTGAAAGATGTCCTGTATTCGTGGAATTGGATGTTCATCCACAATTAATTGAGGGTTTAAAGTGGATTTATAATCACCCGTAATCCTCATTTTGGTACCCTCCATCACGACGTGTGTTGGTGACGCCCACTCGGAGGACGAAACTCGTCTGTAGAATCCGCTCTGAATTTTTTTTTCAATTTCAGCTGCATACGCTTCTCTAAGCGCATAAGGAATTTGCCGAGCACGAGCATACACTGGATGAGCCCCCTGGCGAAGTTTTACATCGATCGGCGGACCAACCAGAGTACCTGCACTCTCGCTGAATAAATTACTGAATTTGTCGAGAAGTGATCTCAGCGCGGCAGAATTTTCCCGAATTTTCGGAGGTGTGGTAGGCGAGTTGCTGAAAAATTCCTCGAATTTTAGTAAGTCCGAGAATTCCCTAATCCATTCCCTACCAAAGATACTGTCAGTACTGAAATTTGTGACGTACAAATTTAGAATTTTCGAACGGCCTCGGAACGTGACGTTTACTGGAAGGTACCCGAGACAATGGAATTTATCTTTGGTATAGCTGACAAATGTGCGACTTGTGGGCAAAAGACGAGGGCTAGGGGCAATTTTACTGAGAACATCTTTGTTAACCATGCTACAGACACCGCCTGTGTCCAGTTCCATTTGAATTAATCTATCATTTATAGAGACCGTAATCATTGCTGGCGATTTTACACTACATTTTACTAAATGTAGTGGTCTACTTGCTATAGCAGATTCAGCCACACAGTTTACATTCTCTTCATAATCATCGAAACAAGTTATTTTCGACTGGGGTGAAAATGAGACTTCGCCGATGGAATAAGTCTGTTCCTCAGCATCGGAAGCTTGATGCGTTTTTTCTCTTCGATTCGTAGACTTTCTGTCAGAGAGACATACTTTGGAACTATGGCCCTTTTTATTGCACTTTGAGCAGGTATTGTTGAGAAATTTACAAAATTTTCGCCAATGAAGTTCGCCGCAGCCGATGCAAGGAGAAGGTGGTGGAAATTTATTCTCGCTTTTTGTGCTCGAACTTCGATCTCTTTTGAAGTTATTCGACCTTGATACGGATCTGCTACTTCTCATTCGCGGCCGACTAGAATGCGCAAATTTAAATTGCTTTTCGGGCGAATTACATTTAATTTCAGTTGACGCTGTACGAGTGGCTTCCATGGTCTGAGCGAGTTTTAGCACTTCATCAAATGTGGATAGCTCTTTGATGACGACTGCGTCTCGAATATGATCATCTCTAATCCCGTGGATAAATTGTACGATAAGGGAGTAATCCAAAAAATTGCCAAAATCACAATGACGGGCTCCAGATCTCAGGCGCATAGTATACTCATTGAGGGACTCGTGAGGCAGTTGAACTATTTTGCGGAATTTTATTGCCTCGCTATACTTATTTTTTGAAGTAGTGAAATGATTAATGAGAATACCTTTGATGTCCGTATAGGATTTCGATGACGGCAATTTTGGATGAATGAGATCGCGTAATGTATTGCTTAGCTCAGTGCCCATATACACTCGCAAGTAATTAGCCCATTCCTTCTTATCTTCTATCTCGCACAAAACGAGCTGCGTTTCAAAACGATCGAAATACTCCGAGATCGACTCATCTCCAGAAGTTTTAAATTCGTCGAAATGAAACGGACGATTCGATTTGATTGCGGTCCGTGAAGGTCGCAATTGAGCTTCGGCCAGCTGTTGCACGATACCGGCGAGTTGACTCAGTTGAGCTTGGAGTTCAGAAGTCATCACGAAAATTAACGCGAACGGTTTCTACTCATTCACAAGTTGAAATAAACTACGAAAAATCCTCGTCGCCACTGTAAAGTTTGATACTTTAATTATTATTATTATTTCAAATCAAGAATTATTAGGGAGAAGAACTGCGTTCAATGAACGAAGGCAAACGATAAGCATTTATTTATCAGATAAGACAGTATTGAATTCAATCAAAACTGAAGATGTCTGTGTTAGACATAACAGAAGCAACCGAATTTGGAGAATCGCTTTGGCTCAAGTTAACTCAAGCTCAAGTTGGTTTGAGTTATCCACTGTGCAACTTACAAATCTTGGAAAACTTAAAGTTGTTACGTAAAGTTTGTTACGTGTTACCAGTTCCGGAACCAGTTCCGTTCCGGAACCAGTTCCGGAGCCAGTTCCGTTCCGGAACCAGTTCCGGAACCAGTTCCGTGCCGGAACCTGTTCCGGAACCAGTTCCGTGCCGGAACCAGTTCCGGAACCAGTTCTGGAACCAGTTCCGGAACCAGTTCCGTTCCGGAACTGGTTCCGGGTCGGAACTGGTTCCGGAACTGGTCCTGGGTCGGAACTGGTTCCGGAACAGAACTGGTTCCGGAACTGGTTCCCGGTCGGAACTGGTTCCGGAACGGAACTGGTTCCGGGTCGGAACTGGTTCCGGAACTGGTTCCGGGTCGGAACTGGTTCCGGAAATGGTTCCGGAACTGGAACCGGAACTGGTTCCGGAACTGGTTCCAGAACTGGTTCCGGAACTGGTTCCGGAACTGGTTCCGGGTCGGAACTGGTTCCGGAACTGGTTCCGGAACTGGTTCCGGGTCGGAACTGGTTCCGGAACTGGTTCCGGAACTGGTTCCGGAACTGGTTCCGGGTCGGAACTGGTTCCGGAACTGGTTCCGGGTCGGAACTGGTTCCGGAACTGGTTCCGGGTCGGAACTGGTTCCGGAACTGGTCCTGGGTCGGAACTGGTTCCGGAACGGAACTGGTTCCGGAACTGGTTCCCGGTCGGAACTGGTTCCGGAACGGAACTGGTTCCGGGTCGGAACTGGTTCCGGAACTGGTTCCGGAACTGGTTCCGGGTCGGAACTGGTTCCGGAACTGGTTCCGGAACTGGTTCCGGAACTGGTTCCGGAACTGGTTCCGGGTCGGAACTGGTTCCGGAACTGGTTCCGGGTCGGAACTGGTTCCGGAACTGGTCCTGGGTCGGAACTGGTTCCGGAACGGAACTGGTTCCGGAACTGGTTCCGGGTCGGAACTGGTTCCGGAACTGGTTCCGGGTCGGAACTGGTTCCGGAACTGGTTCCGGAACTGGTTCCGGAACTGGTTCCGGGTTGGAACTGGTTCCGGGTCGGAACTGGTTCCGGAACTGGTTCCGGGTCGGAACTGGTTCCGGAACTGGTTCCGGAACTGGTTCCGGGTCGGAACTGGTTCCGGAACTGGTTCCGGGTCGGAACTGGTTCCGGAACTGGTTCCAGAACTGGTTCCGGAACTGGTTCCGGGTCGGAACTGGTTCCGGAACTGGTTCCGGAACTGGTTCCGGGTCGGAACTGGTTCCGGAACTGGTTCCGGGTCGGAACTGGTTCCGGAACTGGTTCCGGGTCGGAACTGGTTCCGGAACGGAACTGGTTCCGGGTCGGAACTGGTTCCGGAACTGGTTCCGGAACTGGTTCCGGAACTGGTTCCGGGTCGGAACTGGTTCCGGAACTGGTTCCGGGTTGGAACTGGTTCCGGAACTGGTTCCGGGTCGGAACTGGTTCCGGAACTGGTTCCGGGTCGGAACTGGTTCCGGAACTGGTCCTGGGTCGGAACTGGTTCCGGAACGGAACTGGTTCCGGAACTGGTTCCCGGTCGGAACTGGTTCCGGAACGGAACTGGTTCCGGGTCGGAACTGGTTCCGGAACTGGTTCCGGGTCGGAACTGGTTCCGGAACTGGTTCCGGAACTGGTTCCGGAACTGGTTCCGGAACTGGTTCCGGGTCGGAACTGGTTCCGGAACTGGTTCCGGAACTGGTTCCGGGTCGGAACTGGTTCCGGAACTGGTTCCGGGTCGGAACTGGTTCCGGAACTGGTTCCGGGTCGGAACTGGTTCCGGAACTGGTTCCGGGTCGGAACTGGTTCCGGAACTGGTTCCGGGTCGGAACTGGTTCCGGAACTGGTTCCGGGTCGGAACTGGTTCCGGAACTGGTTCCGGGTCGGAACTGGTTCCGGAACTGGTTCCGGGTCGGAACTGGTTCCGGGTCGGAACTGGTTCCGGAACTGGTTACGGAACTGGTTCCGGAACTGGTTCCGGGTCGGAACTGGTTCCGGAACTGGTTCCGGGTTGGAACTGGTTCCGGAACTGGTTCCGGGTCGGAACTGGTTCCGGAACTGGTTCCGGGTCGGAACTGGTTCCGGAACTGGTTCCGGGTCGGAACTGGTTCCGGAACTGGTTCCGGGTCGGAACTGGTTCCGGAACTGGTTCCGGGTCGGAACTGGTTCCGGAACTGGTTCCGGGTCGGAACTGGTTCCGGAACTGGTTCCGGGTCGGAACTGGTTCCGGAACTGGTTCCGGAACTGGTTCCGGAACTGGTTCCGGGTCGGAACTGGTTCCGGAACTGGTTCCGGGTTGGAACTGGTTCCGGAACTGGTTCCCGGTCGGAACTGGTTCCGGAACGGAACTGGTTCCAGGTCGGAACTGGTTCCGGAACTGGTTCCGGGTCGGAACTGGTTCCGGATCGGAACTGGTTCCGGAACTGGTTCCGGGTCGGAACTGGTTCCGGAACTGGTTCCGGGTCGGAACTGGTTCCGGAACTGGTTCCGGGTCGGAACTGGTTCCGGAACTGGTTCCGGGTCGGAACTGGTTCCGGAACTGGTTCCGGGTCGGAACTGGTTCCGGAACTGGTTCCGGGTCGGAACTGGTTCCGGAACTGGTTCCGGAACTGGTTCCGGAACTGGTTCCGGGTCGGAACTGGTTCCGGAACTGGTTCCGGGTTGGAACTGGTTCCGGAACTGGTTCCGGGTCGGAACTGGTTCCGGAACTGGTTCCGGGTCGGAACTGGTTCCGGAACTGGTTCCGGGTCGGAACTGGTTCCGGAACTGGTTCCGGGTCGGAACTGGTTCCGGAACTGGTTCCGGAACTGGTTCCGGAACTGGTTCCGGGTCGGAACTGGTTCCGGAACTGGTTCCGGGTTGGAACTGGTTCCGGAACTGGTTCCCGGTCGGAACTGGTTCCGGAACGGAACTGGTTCCGGGTCGGAACTGGTTCCGGGTCGGAACTGGTTCCGGATCGGAACTGGTTCCGGAACTGGTTCCGGGTCGGAACTGGTTCCGGAACTGGTTCCGGGTCGGAACTGGTTCCGGAACTGGTTCCGGGTCGGAACTGGTTCCGGAACTGGTTCCGGGTCGGAACTGGTTCCGGAACTGGTTCCGGGTCGGAACTGGTTCCGGAACTGGTTCCGGGTCGGAACTGGTTCCGGAACTGGTTCCGGAACTGGTTCCGGAACTGGTTCCGGGTCGGAACTGGTTCCGGAACTGGTTCCGGGTTGGAACTGGTTCCGGAACTGGTTCCGGGTCGGAACTGGTTCCGGAACTGGTTCCGGGTCGGAACTGGTTCCGGAACTGGTCCTGGGTCGGAACTGGTTCCGGAACGGAACTGGTTCCGGAACGGAACTGGTTCCGGAACTGGTTCCCGGTCGGAACTGGTTCCGGAACGGAACTGGTTCCGGAACTGGTTCCGGGTCGGAACTGGTTCCGGAACTGGTTCCGGAACTGGTTCCGGAACTGGTTCCGGGTCGGAACTGGTTCCGGAACTGGTTCCGGGTCGGAACTGGTTCCGGAACTGGTTCCGGGTCGGAACTGGTTCCGGAACTGGTTCCGGGTTGGAACTGGTTCCGGAACTGGTTCCGGGTCGGAACTGGTTCCGGAACTGGTTCCGGGTCGGAACTGGTTCCGGAACTGGTCCTGGGTCGGAACTGGTTCCGGAACGGAACTGGTTCCGGAACTGGTTCCCGGTCGGAACTGGTTCCGGAACGGAACTGGTTCCGGGTCGGAACTGGTTCCGGAACTGGTTCCGGGTCGGAACTGGTTCCGGATCGGAACTGGTTCCGGAACTGGTTCCGGGTCGGAACTGGTTCCGGAACTGGTTCCAGGTCGGAACTGGTTCCGGAACTGGTTCCGGAACTGGTTCCGGAACTGGTTCCGGGTCGGAACTGGTTCCGGAACTGGTTCCGGGTCGGAACTGGTTCCGGAACTGGTTCCGGGTCGGAACTGGTTCCGGAACTGGTTCCGGGTCGGAACTGGTTCCGGAACTGGTTCCGGGTCGGAACTGGTTCCGGAACTGGTTCCGGGTCGGAACTGGTTCCGGAACTGGTTCCGGGTCGGAACTGGTTCCGGAACTGGTTCCGGTTCGGAACTGGTTCCGGAACTGGTCCTGGGTCGGAACTGGTTCCGGAACGGAACTGGTTCCGGGTCGGAACTGGTTCCGGGTCGGAACTGGTTCCGGAACTGGTTCCGGGTCGGAACTGGTTCCGGGTCGGAACTGGTTCCGGAACTGGTTCCGGGTCGGAACTGGTTCCGGAACTGGTTCCGGGTCGGAACTGGTTCCGGAACTGGTTCCGGGTCGGAACTGGTTCCGGAACTGGTTCCGGGTTGGAACTGGTTCCGGAACTGGTTCCGGGTCGGAACTGGTTCCGGAACTGGTTCCGGGTCGGAACTGGTTGCGGAACTGGTTCCGGAACTGGTTGCGGAACTGGTTCCGGAACTGGTTCCGGAACTGGTTGCGGAACTGGTTCCGGAACTGGTTCCGGAACTGGTTCCGGAACTGGTTCCGGGTCGGAACTGGTTCCGGAACTGGTTCCGGAACTGGTTCCGGGTCGGAACTGGTTCCGGAACTGGTTCCGGAACTGGTCCGGAACTGGTTCCGGAACTGGTTCCGGAACTGGTTCCGGAACTGGTTCCGGGTCGGAACTGGTTCCGGAACTGGTTCCGGGTCGGAACTGGTTCCGGGTTGGAACTGGTTCCGGAACTGGTTCCGGGTCGGAACTGGTTCCGGAACTGGTTCCGGGTCGGAACTGGTTCCGGAACTGGTCCTGGGTCGGAACTGGTTCCGGAACGGAACTGGTTCCGGAACTGGTTCCCGGTCGGAACTGGTTCCGGAACGGAACTGGTTCCGGGTCGGAACTGGTTCCGGAACTGGTTCCGGGTCGGAACTGGTTCCGGATCGGAACTGGTTCCGGAACTGGTTCCGGGTCGGAACTGGTTCCGGATCGGAACTGGTTCCGGAACTGGTTCCGGGTCGGAACTGGTTCCGGAACTGGTTCCGGGTCGGAACTGGTTCCGGAACTGGTTCCGGAACTGGTTCCGGGTCGGAACTGGTTCCGGAACTGGTTCCGGGTCGGAACTGGTTCCGGAACTGGTTCCGGGTCGGAACTGGTTCCGGAACTGGTTCCGGGTCGGAACTGGTTCCGGAACTGGTCCTGGGTCGGAACTGGTCCTGGGTCGGAACTGGTTCCGGAACGGAACTGGTTCCGGGTCGGAACTGGTTCCGGAACTGGTTCCGGGTCGGAACTGGTTCCGGATCGGAACTGGTTCCGGATCGGAACTGGTTCCGGGTCGGAACTGGTTCCGGAACTGGTTCCGGAACTGGTTCCGGGTCGGAACTGGTTCCGGAACTGGTTCCGGAACTGGTTCCGGGTCGGAACTGGTTCCGGAACTGGTTCCGGAACTGGTTCCGGGTCGGAACTGGTTCCGGAACTGGTTCCGGAACTGGTTCCGGGTCGGAACTGGTTCCGGAACTGGTTCCGGAACTGGTTCCGGAACTGGTTCCGGGTCGGAACTGGTTCCGGAACTGGTTCCGGAACTGGTTCCGGAACTGGTTCCGGAACTGGTTCCGGGTCGGAACTGGTTCCGGAACTGGTTCCGGGTCGGAACTGGTTCCGGAACTGGTCCTGGGTCGGAACTGGTTCCGGAACGGAACTGGTTCCGGAACTGGTTCCCGGTCGGAACTGGTTCCGGAACGGAACTGGTTCCGGGTCGGAACTGGTTCCGGAACTGGTTCCGGGTCGGAACTGGTTCCGGAACTGGTTCCGGAACTGGTTCCGGGTCGGAACTGGTTCCGGAACTGGTTCCGGAACTGGTTCCGGGTCGGAACTGGTTCCGGAACTGGTTCCGGAACTGGTTCCGGGTCGGAACTGGTTCCGGAACTGGTTCCGGGTCGGACCTGGTTCCGGAACTGGTTCCGGGTCGGACCTGGTTCCGGAACTGGTTCCGGAACTGGTTCCGGAACTGGTTCCGGAACTGGTTCCGGGTCGGAACTGGTTCCGGAACTGGTTCCGGGTCAGAACTGGTTCCGGAACTGGTTCCGGGTTGGAACTGGTTCCGGAACTGGTTCCGGGTCGGAACTGGTTCCGGAACTGGTTCCGGGTCGGAACTGGTTCCGGAACTGGTCCTGGGTCGGAACTGGTTCCGGAACGGAACTGGTTCCGGAACTGGTTCCCGGTCGGAACTGGTTCCGGAACGGAACTGGTTCCGGGTCGGAACTGGTTCCGGAACTGGTTCCGGGTCGGAACTGGTTCCGGATCGGAACTGGTTCCGGAACTGGTTCCGGGTCGGAACTGGTCCGGAACTGGTTCCTGAGTCGGAACTGGTTCCGGAACTGGTTCCGGGTCGGAACTGGTTCCGGAACTGGTTCCGGAACTGGTTCCGGAACTGGTTCCGGGTCGGAACTGGTTCCGGAACTGGTTCCGGGTCGGAACTGGTTCCGGAACTGGTTCCGGGTCGGAACTGGTTCCGGAACTGGTTCCGGGTCGGAACTGGTTCCGGAACTGGTTCCGGGTCGGAACTGGTTCCGGAACTGGTTCCGGGTCGGAACTGGTTCCGGAACTGGTTCCGGGTCGGAACTGGTTCCGGAACTGGTTCCGGGTCGGAACTGGTTCCGGAACTGGTTCCGGGTCGGAACTGGTTCCGGAACTGGTTCCGGGTCGGAACTGGTTCCGGAACTGGTCCTGGGTCGGAACTGGTTCCGGAACGGAACTGGTTCCGGGTCGGAACTGGTTCCGGAACTGGTTCCGGGTCGGAACTGGTTCCGGATCGGAACTGGTTCCGGATCGGAACTGGTTCCGGAACTGGTTCCGGGTCGGAACTGGTTCCGGAACTGGTTCCGGGTCGGAACTGGTTCCGGAACTGGTTCCGGAACTGGTTCCGGAACTGGTTCCGGAACTGGTTCCGGGTCGGAACTGGTTCCGGAACTGGTTCCGGAACAGGTTCCGGGTCGGAACTGGTTCCGGAACTGGTTCCGGGTCGGAACTGGTTCCGGAACTGGTTCCGGGTCGGAACAGGTTCCGGAACTGGTTCCGGGTCGGAACAGGTTCCGGAACTGGTTCCGGGTCGGAACTGGTTCCGGAACTGGTTCCGGGTCGGAACTGGTTCCGGAACTGGTTCCGGGTCGGAACTGGTTCCGGAACTGGTTCCGGAACTGGTTCCGGAACTGGTTCCGGGTCGGAACTGGTTCCGGAACTGGTTCCGGAACTGGTTCCGGAACTGGTTCCGGAACTGGTTCCGGAACTGGTTCCGGAACTGGTTCCGGGTCGGAACTGGTTCCGGGTCGGAACTGGTTCCGGAACTGGTTCCGGGTCGGAACTGGTTCCGGGTCGGAACTGGTTCCGGAACTGGTTCCGGAACTGGTTCCGGATCGGAACTGGTTCCGGGTCGGAACTGGTTCCGGATCGGAACTGGTTCCGGATCGGAACTGGTTCCGGAACTGGTTCCGGGTCGGAACTGGTTCCGGAACTGGTTCCGGGTCGGAACTGGTTCTGGAACTGGTTCCGGAACTGGTTCCGGGTCGGAACTGGTTCCGGAACTGGTTCCGGAACTGGTTCCGGAACGGAACTGGTTCCGGAACTGGTTCCGGAACGGAACTGGTTCCGGAACTGGTTCCCGGTCGGAACTGGTTCCGGAACGGAACTGGTTCCGGGTTGGAACTGGTTCCGGGTCGGAACTGGTTCCGGATCGGAACTGGTTCCGGAACTGGTTCCGGAACTGGTTCCGGAACTGGTTCCGGAACTGGTTCCGGGTCGGAACTGGTTCCGGAACGGAACTGGTTCCGGAACGGAACTGGTTCCGGAACTGGTTCCGGAACGGAACTGGTTCCGGAACGGAACTGGTTCCGGAACTGGTTCCGGAACGGAACTGGTTCCGGAACTGGTTCCGGAACGGAACTGGTTCCGGAACTGGTTCCGGAACGGAACTGGTTCCGGAACGGAACTGGTTCCGGAACGGAACTGGTTCCGGAACGGAACTGGTTCCGGAACGGAACTGGTTCCGGAACGGAACTGGTTCCGGAACTGGTTCCGGAACTGGTTCCGGAACTGGTTCCGGAACTGGTTCCGGAACTGGTTCCGGAACTGGTTCCGGAACGGAACTGGTTCCGGAACTGGTTCCGGAACGGAACTGGTTCCGGAACTGGTTTCGGAACTGGTTCTGGAACTGGTTCCGGAACTGGTTCCGGAACTGGTTCCCGAACGGAACTGGTTCCGGAACGGAACTGGTTCCGGAACGGAACTGGTTCCGGAACTGGTTCCGGAACTGGTTCCGGAACGGAACTGGTTCCGGAACGGAACTGGTTCCGGAACTAGTTCCGGAACTGGTTCCGGAACTAGTTCCGGAACTGGTTCCGGAACTGGTTCCGGAACTGGTTCCGGAACGGAACCGGTTCCGGAACGGAACTGGTTCCGGAATGGAACTGGTTCCGGAACGGAACTGGTTCCGGAACTGGTTCCGGAACGGAACTGGTTCCGGAACTGGTTCCGGAACTGGTTCTAGAACTGGTTCCGGAACTGGTTCCGGAACTGGTTCCCGAACGGAACTGGTTCCGGAACGGAACTGGTTCCGGAACGGAACTGGTTCCGGAACGGAACTGGTTCCGGAACGGAACTGGTTCCGGAACTGGTTCCGGAACCAGTTCCGGAACGGAACTGGTTCCGGAACGGAACTGGTTCCGGAACGGAACTGGTTCCGGAACTGGTTCTGGAACTGGTTCCGGAACTGGTTCCGGAACTGGTTCCGGAACTGGTTCCGGAACGGAACTGGTTCCGGAACTGGTTCCGGAACGGAACTGGTTCCGGAACTGGTTCCGGAAAGGAACTGGTTCCGGAACTGGTTCCGGAACGGAACTGGTTCCGGAACTGGTTCCGGAACGGAACCGGTTCCGGAACTGGTTCCGGAACGGAACTGGTTCCGGAACGGAACTGGTTCCGGAACGGAACTGGTTCCGGAACTGGTTCCGGAACGGAACTGGTTCCGGAACTGGTTCCGGAACGGAACTGGTTCAGGAACTGGTTCCGGAACTGGTTTTGGAACGGAACTGGTTCCGGAACGGAACTGGTTCCGGAACGGTACTGGTTCCGGAACTGGTTCCGGAACGGAACTGGTTTCGGAACTGGTTCCGGAACGGAACTGGTTCCGGAACGGAACTGGTTCCGGAACGGAACTGGTTCCAAAACGGAACTGGTTCCGGAACTGGTTCCGGAACGGAACTGGTTCCGGAACTGGTTCCGGAACGGAACTGGTTCCGGAACTGGTTCCGGAACGGAACTGGTTCCGGAACTGGTTCCGGAACGGAACTGGTTCCGGAACGGAACTGGTTCCGGAACTGGTTCCGGAACGGAACTGGTTCCGGAACGGAACTGGTTCCGGAACGGAACTGGTTCCGGAACTGGTTCAGGAACTGGTAACACGTAACAAACTTTACGTAACAACTTTAAGTTTTCCAAGATTTGTAAGTTGCACAGTGGATAACTCAAACAAAAAGTCGTCAATTCAGATGTTTGAATATTTATACCAA
Organism: Tupiocoris notatus; assembly: GCA_037159825.1. Lineage (NCBI taxonomy): Eukaryota > Metazoa > Arthropoda > Insecta > Hemiptera > Miridae > Tupiocoris > Tupiocoris notatus. The sequence continues at coordinate 304,604 of JASJUZ010000347.1, forward strand.
AAGATAGGTAATTTAACTGTCCATATTTTCCCAATGTAATGTACCTATCCATTTTTCAACCGTTTTTGCATTATTCAACAATATTAGTAGACTATACACGAAAACATGACATTTTTCAACTTCAACCGTTCTTTTCATCTATTTAGTGCGAAAGAAACAATGAATGAACCATATATTATTGATATGCACATCATCTAGTATCATTATGCTGAATTTGAGCTAAATCTATTCCAAAAACGTTTTCGCAAAAAATCCAAGGGGTACCCCTGCGATTTTTTTCAACCGAACAGTTAACGATTTTTTACTCCTCTCTCAATACAGATAAAAATCTGAAATTTTCAGGAAAGTAGTGCCTTACCAAGATGTATTTTTGTGATTTTTTTTATTTCTCGGAAAAATCTGCAAGTGGTCCAAAAAAATCAGTCTTTGAAAGCTCAAAAAGTGGACTTTAACCGTGATTTTCGGGGTCAAAATTTATGATAATCAATTGTTTTATTATGCAGGAGTCTTCATTTGAACGCCTCACACACGGAACCAGTTCCGGAACCAGTTCCGGAACCAGTTCCGTGCCGGAACCAGTTCCGTTCCGGAACCAGTTCCGGAACCAGTTCCGTTCCGGAACCAGTTCCGGAACCAGTTCCGTTCCGGAACCAGTTCCGGAACCAGTTCCGTTCCGGAACCAGTTCCGGAACCAGTTCCGTTCCGGAACCAGTTCCGTTCCGGAACCAGTTCCGGAACCAGTTCCGGAACCAGTTCCGTTCCGGAACCAGTTCCGGAACCAGTTCCGGAACCAGTTCCGTTCTGGAACCAGTTCCGTTCTGGAACCAGTTCCGTTCCGGAACCAGTTCCGAAACCAGTTCCGTTCCGGAACCAGTTCCGGAACCAGTACCGTTCCGGAACCAGTTCCGTTCCGGAACCAGTTCCGTTCCAGAACCAGTTCCGGAACCAGTTCCTGAACCAGTTCCGTTCCGGAACCAGTTCCGGAACCAGTTCCGTTCCGGAACCAGTTCCGGAACCAGTTCCGTTCCGGAACCAGTTCCGTTCCGGAACCAGTTCCGGAACCAGTTCCGTTCCGGAACCAGTTCCGTTCCGGAACCAGTTCCGGAACCAGTTCCGTTCCGGAACCAGTTCCGTTCGGGAACCAGTTCCGGAACCAGTTCTAGAACCAGTTCCAGAACCAGTTCCGGAACCAGTTCCGTTCCGGAACCAGTTCCGGAACCAGTTCCGTTCCGGAACCAGTTCCGTTCCGGAACCAGTTCCGTTCCGGAACCAGTTCCGTTCCGGAACCAGCTCCGTTCCGGAACCAGTTCCGTTCCGGAACCAGCTCCGTTCCGGAACCAGCTCCGTTCCGGAACGAGTTCCGTTCCGTATGAAAATCGTAAAAAATTCAAAAAATATTATCAATTCTTCGAATTCGATTATTTTCACTTTAAATTCGAATTCTACGTCTAATTTCCTGTAAGAATCATAAATTAACCAAATTTGAACAGTACTGTAAGTATTTGCAACGGATTTTCAAAGTTGAAAAACGTAGGAGTGGCGTACTAAAACCTGGAAAAACTGATAGTTGTCGTGAAATTGCCACCGTTTTGACGTCACATTCGGATTCAGCATTAAATTTCCTATAAGAATAGCTTTCAAAATCGCTTTAAAACAATGATTTAATATTTCGCCCTTACCGATGCCAGCGGAGCTCGAGAATTCGGCCGGCGAAAAACTCGATTTACGGAAAATAATTTCTCTGGCTCTGTTTAAATTTTTTTCACCAAATTTTTAGCTATGTACGTGTGTGAGGCGTTCAAACGAAGACTCCTGCATAATAAAACAATTGATTATCATAAATTTTGACCCCGAAAATCACGGTTAAAGTCCAATTTTTGAGCTTTCAAGGACTGATTTTTTTGGACCACTTGCAGATTTTTCCGAGAAATAAAAAAAATCACAAAAATACATCTTGGTAAGGCACAACTTTCCTGAAAATTTCAGATTTTTATCTGTATTGAGAGAGGAGTAAAAAATCGTTAACTGTTCGGTTGAAAAAAATCGCAGGGGTACCCCTTGGATTTTTTGCGAAAACGTTTTTGGAATAGATTTAGCTCAAATTCAGCATAATGATACTTGATGATGTGCATATCAATAATATATGGTTCATTCTTTGTTTCTTTCGCACTAAATAGATGAAAAGAACGGTTGAAGTTGAAAAATGTCATGTTTTCGTGTATAGTCTACTAATATTGTTGAATAATGCAAAAACGGTTGAAAAATGGATAGGTACATTACATTGGGAAAATATGGACAGTTAAATTACCTATCTTTTGGTATATTCAAACATCTGAATTGACGACTTTTTGTTTGAGTTATCCACTGTGCAACTTACAAATCTTGGAAAACTTAAAGTTGTTACGTAAAGTTTGTTACGTGTTACCAGTTCCGGAACCAGTTCCGGAACCAGTTCCGTTCCGGAACCAGTTCCGTTCCGGAACCAGTTCCGTTCCGGAACCAGTTCCGTTCCGGAACCAGTTCCGTTCCGGAACCAGTTCTGTTCCGGAACCAGTTCCGTTCCGGAACCAGTTCCGGAACCAGTTCCGGAACCAGTTCCGGAACCAGTTCCGTTCCGGAACCAGTTCCGTTCTGGAACCAGTTCCGTTCCGGAACCAGTTCCGGAACCAGTTCCGTTCCGGAACCAGTTCCATTCCGGAACCAGTTCCATTCAGGAACCAGTTCCGTTCCGGAACCAGTTCCGGAACCAGTTCCGGAACCAGTTCCGGAACCAGTTCCGTTCCGGAACCAGTTCCGTTCCGGAACCAGTTCCGGAACCAGTTCCGTTCCAGAACCAGTTCCGGAACCCCATTTCGAGAACGTGACGAAAAAAAATCCCAAAGTTGAAACTGCAAAAGTATGAAAATCGTAAAAAATTCAAAAAATATTATCAATTCTTCGAATTCGATTATTTTCACTTTAAATTCGAATTCTACGTCTAATTTCCTGTAAGAATCATAAATTAACCAAATTTGAACAGTACTGTAAGTATTTGCAACGGATTTTCAAAGTTGAAAAACGTAGGAGTGGCGTACTAAAACCTGGAAAAACTGATAGTTGTCGTGAAATTGCCACCGTTTTGACGTCACATTCGGATTCAGCATTAAATTTCCTATAAGAATAGCTTTCAAAATCGCTTTAAAACAATGATTTAATATTTCGCCCTTACCGATGCCAGCGGAGCTCGAGAATTCGGCCGGCGAAAAACTCGATTTACGGAAAATAATTTCACCAAATTTTTTGCTATGTACGTGTGTGAGGCGTTCAAATGAAGACTCCTGCATAATAAAACAATTGATTATCATAAATTTTGACCCCGAAAATCACGGTTAAAGTCCAATTTTTGAGCTTTCAAAGACTGATTTTTTTGGACCACGACCTCGATAGCGATTCAGTTCCTGGTAAGTCGAGTATTTCTCCAACATTTTCCTATTTTTTCTGGATCAATATTTTTTGTATATATTTTGTTTCAAAACACTTCACGAAAAGGCCAAGACAGAGTCATACTGCTCTTTTTAATACGAGAAAATGAATAGCATAATTCATTCTGGACCAAATTCAACGCAGATGTTTCATTTTGGAAATTTATCTCTAGGTACTTCCGTAAATTTTGAGAAAAACCCACCTAGCTGTTGATAAATACTATCTTTCATTTCATTTTCTCCGGCTTGCACTCCAAGTATCACTCTTCCCACTACTACTGAAACCATCTCAACATAGTGTGCACGGTTTCATTTTGTTAGGTCTTGAAGCCGGGTAGTAAATCGTCGGTAGGGAATTTATAGAGCCTGTTTTTCAACTGAAGCAGAATGAAGAGAAAGCAGTCGCAGTGCTTCTGCGAACCTTCCACCCACGAGTTTTTCTCGAAGGGTTGCGACGCCAGAAATACGTTTCGTATATTTGCTGAGCTAACCAGGTACATTGCAAATAGCTTCAGCTCCAATATAAGTGAAAACTGCATAACACAAAGGTTATCATTTATCAAAATTAAAAGATCTAAAATGATGATAAAATTCGATAAATCCTCAAGTGAGTGATTTATGCTGACGATTTCAAGTGTTTCCAACGGTTTTTTCAAACAAGTGTTTGCTGAGTATACGTCGGGAGGACAGATTGGACCATATATAGTTCTTACGTGATCAAATTCTTCGTATTTCAAAGCATGAGTCAATTTTTCATGTTGAATTGTTTTCTTAGTACTCATAAGGTCTGTTTTGGATTGATGAACCACAATCTACTGAAATTCGTTCGAAACTGATTCAGTATTGATTTCTCATCAGATTGCTTCTTTGTAGCTTTCAATACAAAAGAAGTAGAGGTTGGGTGTTTTTTACCCAGGACAAGGAATGAAATCATTGTAACGAGCACATAGCATTGTCTATTGTTTATTGCTTCTAATCAATGGGTTTGTTGGCTGAAATGCGAGGGAAACTATTGCAATCATAAGATTATTGACTGGACGTTGAATGTGAAAATTGCAGTCTTTTGTGTTGAGCATTTTCTGGAAGAGGTTCGGTTTACCACCAGCTCCTGCCGAGGGCGAGGGGATAAGAGAGACCAAGAGGGGCAGCAGCCCAGGGAGAGACGATGGAACGTGCAGCCCAGGGGGAAACAATAGAACGAGCGGCCCAGGGTGCGGCGAGGGCAGCGGGGGAGGCAAGGAGAGCTGGAGCGACGAGACCTGAAGTGGCAGCAGCTTGGTTGGCGTGAGCAATGGCGTGGGCCTGTTTGCCAGCAGCAACTTCGGGGGTGTCAGCGGGCAGAGCGAGAGGGATGCCACCTCCCAAGATGTTCCTGTAATAAGTAATCACTTATTAGTTGAGGAAACACACACAAAATACTACTCCCTCATTTTTACAATATTGTTAATTGGGATATTTAAAAATAAAACATTAAAAAAATAATAATAAAAATAAAAAATAAAACAGCTATAAAAGTTTGTTATAACCCGTTTTACTCCTAAATATATATATCTTTTAATCTTTCGGTCTAAAAGTAAAACTGCGCTTCAAACGAATGACCGACTTATTCAAGCAGCCCTTGATTGACATCTATAACCAAACATTCATTGATTTTTTATATAGGTACAAGATGATTAACCAGAATGCAAATGGTCTGTAAAATGCAAGATTGATTTCTGATTATGAACGTATCGTTACCTGGTGCCTTCGGTGTGTTGCTGGATGAGCTGGGCGTTCTTGGCAAGAGCAGTTATTGGTTCATCAAGGGGAGTAGCGAGAGCGTTGGGGTTGACGAGGGCAAGAGACCTCCTTTTACGGCTCAACCAGGTAAGATGACCATCACCAAGGACGGATCCATCGAGAGCGGGTTTCCACGAGCCATCCTCAAGACCCCACTGGATGAGACCACTACCCCATGCCGATCCGTCCAACTCGGGCCTCCACTGACCGTCATCTTCGACTTGAAGAAGAACGGGGTTGGCGGCGACGTAGCCGACCAGAGCCAACAAAGCGAACTGTAAAATTTGGAAAACTAGTTTGTAGAATTTACACAAGTCGTTTTGAGTAGAAAGAAAATCCAGTATTATAGCCCTATGTGTTGGTCATGTGTTATACTGCCCTGAAGATGCCTAAAGTGGCAAAAACGCTTAAAACTGTTAATAATGAATAATAAGCCGCTGTTTTGCCACCTCTTTACACTATCACTATCAGCGAAGCGACAGCTATCTTCAAACGACGTTTTCAGGGCATCGATCCGGAAATTCCGGTCTTTTACCGTATATTAGGGTTAAGGACTATTTTGACAATTTTCGGAATGTAAATCTTTTTAGATAATTATACAGGTCTGTAGACAGTGACTATACTACATCATATATAGACAATAATTCTTTATTATGTTCTTCATTTATCATGAATCAACAAGAATTTGAAATATTATCATCTTATTTAAATTTGATATTTTATGCGCTCATTATTCAGTTTACTTAGTTTTGAAAAAAATCAGGCCAAACGGATTACTCTGATAACTTGTAATATTTTCCAATTAACATTATTCTACTTCAATCAGATCTGGTTCTAAAAACACAAAAATCGTATTCAACTCGCGAACGAACTCTTTGAAGTTTATCTTTGACGATAAACGGTCACATATTTGTAACTTTAGATAGGTGAATAATTTCTAAAAAATAAATTATCAAATAAGCACCAAATAATTGCATCTATGATCACAAGTAATTTTCTCATTCTGCTCACGACTAAACGAGCAGTTTCTAATCGGGTTATGAAATTCATCCTTACTTTAGCGATCATGTTGATTGGACCTCCTGTTTTAGGACTGTACAGTAAAATGAGGCGTTGTTACTGCTTTTATACGAAGCCAAAACTGTTTAGGGAGGTGCTCAAGGTGACGTGAGCGGGGAGGACCGCGGTTCCAAGTTTTGTCCATCCGTAGCTGATCCATTTGATTTCAAGGTTCGCTATGCTGACGATAAACGGAATTATTTAGGCGATAATTCAGAGCACCGAGTGGTAAACAATTTTTTTAATTGGATTAAAAAGGGACCCCCTGGAGAGCGATTTATGAAGGAAAACGTCACTGTTATATCGATGTACTTGATATATTAAATATGAATTTCTCACTCATTCTATTCTTGATTAAATTTTTGTTGGATTCGCGTTCATTGAAAATAGACTTCATTATTCTAACTACTGTTCATTGGTTAATCATATCAATAAGAAATATGAGACAATCCTATCACGATAATTAATAAAAGTGAGTATTCCTCCTCTCGTGTCCTAAATCACATTAATCAAAATGTCTCTCAAAAAGACATCAACCTACTTAGAAAAAATAATGAACACGAAAAAGAAATCTGAGGTTATAAGGTCTGCAATATAACCAATAAAATTTTGTGGCTGTGGGGTAACGAACACCTGGTAGAAGAATCCTCTCCTCCCTTACGTACGAACAATACCTTTCGTGGCATAAATATGCACAGCATGTACAGAATACATCGAACGTTGGCAATTTTTATTTAATGTCTTTGTGTCTCCGTAACATAACGCAGTAGACATTTTAACCAGGAAAATACAGTTCATACAGCAACTAATACTGGATTTAAAGTAATGCACTTGTCTTGACAATATAAAATCACGCACTAAGATATGTAACTATAAGTTTTCATTGCCGTAATTTAGGATCAATCGCAGTCAAGGGAATATTAAGATCTGCAAACCTCTACCAAATACCAGTAGATATGAGATCCCTTTGGTAAGGAATGCCGAATGCATTAGCTGAATGGGTAGAAGTCCAAGGGGCCGCAGTCCACGCCGATGCAGTCCATGGGTTGAACTGAGAAGCAAACGGTATTGTCATTGGGTAGTTGATGGGGAAATTTTCATTGATACCAGTCGTCACTGCGGTTTGAGAGGCGTGTGCTATGGCATGCGCCTGCTTGCCAACGGCAACTTCTAGTGTATCTGCTGGGAGAGAAAGGGGTATTCCACCTCCAAGGATGTTCCTGCAATTAAATAAATTTAGAAAAAATCGATAGTTGAAAAAACTTAAATAATGAATTGGAGAATTAATTGCGTCGATTTTCTCTCACTCGACCTCACAACAAAGAATAAGTTACCTAGTGCCTTCTGTTTGCTGTTGTATCAGTTGTGCGTTCTTTGCGTAGGCTGTGATCGGATCATCGAGCGGCACTGGAAGTGCGTTCGGGTTTATGGAAGCAATTGATTTTCTTCGGCGATTTAGCCAGTTCTCGATTGAGCCGATTAACGCTAGGGCGCTGCACAATCAAATAGTAGCATTACAAAAATAAAATCATTCACGCATTAACCAAATATATGGCCTCAAACGTGATGAAGATTCGAATCAATTATTCAACGCCTGTGATCAAAGGGTTGCAAAAAACTTTGAATCTACTAACAAAATTCTACAATCTATAGGGAAAAACTACAACTCTTCTGATAGAAATATGAATTTCCAATGAGAATTCGAGTTTTTCAATGCCACAAAGTTTTATAACTTCACCTTTTCTGAACTCCTTGCCTACATCAAGGAAAAATCACAACCTGGATTTCTCAAGGAGCGCACAAGACATACATAGTACAACAGCCTACATAGTAAAACAGCATTAAGTGAAATTTGTGGGTCAAGGGCGCGTACCTGTTTTCAAGATGGAAATTAGTGACTGTTTCATGCTCAACAGTAGCACTTGAACTTATTCTCAGCTTCTTGTAAAGCTTCATGGTGCGATGTTTTGCTTTCGATGCAACGGCTGAAGTGATCAAAATCAAAGCCTTCAGGCACTTTACGGATTCCCAACTTTTGCCCAACGGATGGAAGTAAAGCGCATGACTTCAATACCGTGCCATAATAAAATGCCTCATGTAAGGCTCATAAAATCTACCACTTGCTACGATAAGCTGTTCCAAAATAAAATCCCGCCTCATATATGAGAAAGATGATAATGAGGGACATTTTGCAAAGATATTCCAACAGGTATTTGAGGTCCACATTGCTGTTGCCAAATCTAGTCCCTTAACTTCAACGGAACAACCTGTAGAGCTTGAGGGCAGCAAGGACAGTAGCTGCAATAGTGATTGAACAATGGAGCAGCTTCCTGCGCGAGTCGTCTGTCCTGACAAGAACTACGGGTGATGTCGAGCTGAGCGTGCTGAACAGCGGGAGGTTAGAAAGTCTTTTGGAGTCTGTAAAAACCTTAGGGCAACAAACAATACATTATTTCCAATAAATTTAAGACGTTTTTAACAATAAGTATTCAATTCTGAAATTGTACCCATTACATGAATTTCCTAACAGAAAAATTGTACACTGCGTGTAATTCAGCACAAGAATGGTATTTTAATGGATATGGGATCAATACTCGACATTGCCATATTTTTTATGACTGTGAAATGAAATAAATTACTGTATCAAAATGAATTCCGGAACTGGTTCTGCCTTACCAAGATGTATTTTTGTAATTTTTTTTATTTCTCGGAAAAATCTGCAAGTGGTCCAAAAAAATCCGTCTTTGAAAGCTCAAAAATCGGACTTTAACCGTGATTTTCGGGGTCAAAATTTATGATAATCAATTGTTTTATTATGCAGGAGTCTTCATTTGAACGCCTCGCACACGTACATAGCAAAAAATTTGGTGAAAAAAATTTAAACAGAGCCAGAGAAATTATTTTCCGTAAATCGAGTTTTTCGCCGGCCGAATTCTCGAGCTCCGCTGGCATCGGTAAGGGCGAAATATTAAATCATTGTTTTAAAGCGATTTTGAAAGCTATTCTTATAGGAAATTTAATGCTGAATCCGAATGTGACGTCAAAACGGTGGCAATTTCACGACAACTATCAGTTTTTCCAGGTTTTAGTACGCCACTCCTACGTTTTTCAACTTTGAAAATCCGTTGCAAATACTTACAGTACTGTTCAAATTTGGTTAATTTATGATTCTTACAGGAAATTAGACGTAGAATTCGAATTTAAAGTGAAAATAATCGAATTCGAACAATTGATAATATTTTTTGAATTTTTTACGATTTTCATACTTTTGCAGTTTCAACTTTGGGATTTTTTTTCGTCACGTTCTCGAAATGGGAACAATTAGGTGCTGTGGAAGAAAATGTAGGAAATTTAATGTAAAATCGATTAAAAATAAGAAAATTTCTGGTGTATGTAATAGCTCTCGAGATATATTCCACTTTATGTCAAAAAACGTGTTTTGACTTTTCTTCAAACGTTAATAGCTCCGCGGGGACATAACATAAAAATATAATTAAATACACCAAATTGTGGGATTTTGATAGCTCTTTCTCGCCTCTGAGTAATACACCTATGTAAAAGTGGTCGGTTCAAAAGTTATTTGCGAAAAACAGACAAAAATAAGTGAAAAACAGGGTCATAAAAGTTTTAGGTGTAATAAAATTTGAACAGAGGCCTAACTAAAAAAAAAAAAAAATACGTTTTTTCACACGATGAGTTTGTCTCTATTTGACGGCTCTATGACCAAAATTTGATTACCTATTCCCAGTTTCTCAATCAATTGGATACCCAAGATTTTTTTATGTTCCCTTCGGGCCGCTCTAGCTCCGGCAAAAATCGATCAACGAACAAATTCTTGTACTTTTTCGTTTAAAGAATTTATCCATGAACAAAATGCGCTCATAAAATGGAGGAAATGCTGAATTTGAGCTAAATCTATTCCAAAAACGTTTTCGCAAAAAATCCAAGGGGTACCCCTGCGATTTTTTTCAACCGAACAGTTAACGATTTTTTACTCCTCTCTCAATACAGATAAAAATCTGAAATTTTCAGGAAAGTTGTGCCTTACCAAGATGTATTTTTGTGATTTTTTTTATTTCTCGGAAAAATCTGCAAGCATTACATATTATGTCAGCCCCTTATTGAAGCTAAAAAAAAGGCAGGTTTTTCGTGCTAACAGATTTCATTATGGTAATATGAATCGAGTTTCGATTTTACATTGAAAAGGGTACAATTATCAATTACACTTAATTTTGCTAGGTCGAAATGTTTTATGCTTTCTCAGGGCGTCACTAATGATCACTCAAGTTCTTATGAAATAATCAAAATCAAGAACAATTGCGTAGGTTTTTGTCGTTCAATAAAGTATGCTCAAATCCATGTGGGTCGTTGCACTTCAGTGCCGGCAAAGAGTTATTTTTTCTGGCAGGTTTAATCCAAATACCTGTTGCTTTCTATTACATTGCACGAGCCTGGATTTTTCTTGTTAAGGTCCGATTACGCTGACATTCACCACGTCGAATACTTGCAAATAGAGAGCTAGGAGAGGATCAGGCATCAAAGTAAATTAGAAACTCGCTAATTACAAAAAAAAAAGCTGGAGCTGTTTTTTTTCCGTTGACAGTGAGTGGGTGTCGTATTAATCGTCGCTAAAGTCCGTGTCAAAAGGACAAGAGGTCGTCAGTCCGGGTAACGTGTAGGCGTTCTCGGTCTTTCATTTTATAACAATACTTTTGTTTTATCGGGTTTGTGAAGGGAAGAAAACCCAGGCAACTCATTCCACGACTTTTGGTTTATTATTCGATAGTAAACCATTGTAATCGTCCAAGATATTTATTTTTCAACCCCCCTCAAAATGTGGTGATTTACGTTTCAAGGAATGTAGAATTCGAATGCCATAGAATTCTATCCTTCCGCCGTCAACACTTTTCTGACAAAGATTCTTGAAATTTTCATCAGAGATTGATGATGGTTCAATTCAGCCAAATCGCTACCTCAACTTCAAGGGTATTTTTGGTGAGTTTTGAGGGAGGAAATTCTTATTTTCCAATGCTATTGAAACTTGTATGTGTTTGATATGAATTTATATAGATTTTTTTATGCTGAACCGAATGAGACCGCAACCGAGTCGATAGCTTCGATGGTTCTCGAGTTATCGCCGCTTTTGTGTGTCATATAAGTACGAGATTTTGAGAAATTTAGCAAGATGGTATAATTCGATATTTTATGGAGCCGTAAAATCGTTCTATATTTATGGAATGCTAATAAAACACTCTGTATAATATAATATAATATAATAAAATAATATATAATAAAACAAGCTGAATCGTTAGAAAAATATTGAACTTTTAATAAAAAATAAAAATAATTAAAATAATTAAAATTACGATAGTTGTTAACAAGTTTTCCGTTATGATAACCTATCTGTGGAAACGTTCACAAATATTGGGGATGGTTTCTATCAAATCCTTTGGCGTTCCTAAATCGTAATGGAAGCAAAGGAATACTAAGCCACTTAATTATCATTTCCAGCCTCTATTTCTGACAAGCCGAGGACTTTCGGCTGTTCGAAATCCTCAGGGCGATGTGGAAACATGGATTCACTACTGTGGTTGTGAGGGCTCGCCCTCGCAACGTCGATATATTAAGAAACGCGATATTCAGCTATTCAATGTTACATGAATATATTTGCGGAGAACCACAATAGTCATTTTTCCTTCAAACATCGCACAGATATTTTGAACAAGGTGAGGTCCGTTGTTTTCCGTTCGCGGGTAAAATATTAATACCTAATTCTTACTTATAAGGATGGTCACCGTAATAGTGAAGTGCGTAGGATGAGGAACCTTATTATTTTTGCGGAATCTGTCACTTGGCTGCTGCAACTAGCGTAGTGAGGGCGTGGCTAGAAGTGCAAGAAGCGGACGGTACTTAAGTTCAAGGTTTGACTAGTCTGTATAAAATAGAGGCTCGCCAGGTAGCTGCACTCATAGTCACAGTCCTAGTTCACAGGAGGTATATTCAGTCACCATGTACAAAACGGTAAATTTCAACCACCTCAAGTAACAATGTTGGAAAAATTGTGTTATTCCCAAATTTCGAACTACTAAATAGCTGATTTTGATTCGGTGGGATCTCATCGCCACGTTCATTTTCTCCCGTCGGATGCGGCTTAATTCCTTTACGACCCTGTAATTTTTTTCGTCGCTGTTCAATGAAAGTTCGCATTCTTTTTCAATTTTCTACTTTGAATCCAAGAGGTTCGATTCCTATTCAAATTCAAGATAGTGTTGACTTGATAAATATCTTAGTTCGGACGTGGCTTTGCAATGCCTTTCAGATGAGGTCTTAGACGTCAGTCCTGTGTAAATAAGATATCGCATTCAAGTTAACGAGAAAGAGGATCCCTCGAAGTTGGTTCACCGCTACAAAGTTGTCCCTCTCGGATCGGACTTTCTTCCATTGCTGCGAACGACCTTGTGTAGCCACAGGGAGACCGTGTGTATCTGAGTTATTGGAAGTTACTTGTTCAAACCTCCCGCTATCCCCGAATAAACTACAGAAGAGAAACCTAAGGATAGCAATGAGATAAGGGTGACTCAATTTATTGCCTTCTATCGAGCTTGCTTTTACATTTTCTTGATTTATTCTTCCTCAACCTCGGCCATCGCAATTTGCGTTCAACTTCCACCCGTCCGCAAATCTAAACTGGCCATTTCCGTTCGGCTGATTGGATTTCGATTGCACCAAAAGGAAAAAAACCGCAGACTAAATGTAGAAATAAATTCCGCTATACGAATTCAATCTCAGAAGCCGTTAGAGTAGCGCACGCGATTTATATTCTTAGGATTAAAGGGATTTCGGATCAAAATTTTAATCCATTATTTTTTTCTTGACGATTCTGATATTAAATCCTTCATCACATCCATAATTAATAAGTGACTTTCTAAAAACGTCGTTACTTTGTCGTTATATTTCAATAACTGGTTCTTTCATTGTCAAATAGGTTTGTCTGTTGAGTTTGCTCGGATGCGTAGCTGCAAGCCACAACCTAATCGGCGTATGGAGCGCCCACGACGATGGCCAATGGAAGCCCTGGGCTGACAACTCCGCAGCTGGAAGTGGTCTCATTCAATGGAGTCTTGAGGATGGTTCGTGGAAACCATACCACGATGGTTCCATCTACGGTGACGGACATCTCACTTGGCTCCATCGCAGGAGGAGGTATAAAAATGTCCACTAAATTAAAATAGAAAACTTACAACGTTATTTATGCATAATAACTTGGTATTTCTTGTTAGCGGTATTTTATAAGATAGTTTCATGTTTACTGTTGAGGTCTTTGGCTCTGGTGAACCCTAACGCTCTGCCCGTTCCCTTGGATACTGCCCATGTCGCTTTGGCCAAGAACGCCCAACTGATTCAACAGGCGACCGAAGGAACTAGGAACATTTTGGGAGGAGGCATCCCCCTCGCACTCCCCGCTGACACCCACGAGGTTGCCATTGGTAAGGAATAGTTTTCTTGGTATTTTGATGGTAGTAAAGTTTTTCTATTTAATTTCTACCGAACAGGCCTATCTTACCGAATTTCCTTACCAAGGTTGCCCGAAAATAATACTGAGAAGGAATAACGTTTAATGAGACTTAGTTCTTGTTTTTCTCTATACTCTACTTCTTGATTTTCTCTCTGATACTCTCTTGATCTGATTTTTTCTTTGTGCCGATGAAGGATTGTGTGTAGTTGACGAACTATCCTTTACTCATGACCTTCAGAATTTCGCTAATAATCGGCCTCACCTTGTTCTGATAATTAGAATCATATAATTAATTTTAAAACCTACCTAATTTTTCAAAAGAAAACATCCGATTCTGGGCAACCTGTCAAATGTTAAATCAGCGAAACCTTCCTGAACAGGCAAGTTTTGCCACAAGGGTCATCGGCGAGAACTCGTCTTCGGTTAAGTTTCACCAGCAATAGCGTATGAAGTTTTAACGACTTCCTTAAGACTACATGTCTGCTGTAGCGTTCTAGCGTATGACAAAGACGCTCAACCCACACAAACTCCATCATCTTAATCAGAGTGTTTCAAGTTTGATCGACGATGATGGCCGTACGTGTGGGCTCGTTCTGTTGTAATAATGCCAATGTCGAGATTGAAATTGTTAGTTGAAAAGCGTCCACATTCAACGTAACAGAAATATGACTCGAGGGATTTGATGTGTTTTCCCTGTCAGCGAGAAATTAATTTTCCTTCTGTGGAAATGCAATCGAAATACCTTTTATATCGAAAATTGGTTAGATTAAAAAAATTCGAATCATTGAAAAATAACTATCCAACAAAATAGTACCACTTTATTCCAAAACGGAACCTAGGTGTGGTTCAATGTTGCTTTTCATTTCGCTAATTTAGTTGAGGCGTGTGGTTTTAGCATGCTTCTGATGCGATAACTGACAATATGCATAATAAATATTGCCGACTAACTTAAAAATGTTTGTGTTAACTAAAAACTGTTTTTCTTGGCTAAAAAATAAAAGATTATTACGCGTTGTTCAAATTTTTTCAGGCAAACAAGCGCATGCTATCGCCCACGCTGCTCAAACGGCTGCCACAACCTGGGGACATGGACACGCCGTTGCTCCCGTCGCAAGTGTAGCTTCAGTCGCCCACATCGGCGGTCCTATTGGCCTCCACGGTCTTGGGCTTCAGGGAGTTCATGGTCTTGGACTTTCTGGTCTCGGAGTTCATGGAGCTGGAGCTCACGGTCTTGGAGTCTATGGAGTTGGAGCTCATGGTCTTGGAGTTCATGGAGTTGGAGCTTACGGTCTTGGAGTTCATGGAGTTGGAGCTCACGGTCTTGGAGTTCATGGAGTTGGAGCTCACGGTCTTGGAGTTCATGGAGCTCATGGTGGGTGGTGGTAGCGAACACATTATAACCAACGATCTGAAATCAATAATTGTAAAAACCGATTCCGCAAACGAAGAAACACGACCTCTTAGCAGTAAAACAGTGTTTAATATATTGAAAATCCCTTCCTGGTAACTGTTGATTGTGAATTACTTTAATGGTTACTATTACATGAGAGGATCTTCTAACTCTGATGAAGGCATGCCTTCGTTACAAGAACACCGCAGGATTCAACGCCTTAGCATTACAATTGTGAACGTCCAGTATGAAATTATAAGAACTTCTTCAGTCCTTGGTCTGAATTCTGTCGAAAGTTTGTTCGGGACTGGAACAATCTGTTTGCAAATGAAGGTTCGCTATGGGAACTCTTCGCTTGGGGTGAATAGGGTTAGAAACGACGTTAGATGAACGGTGTCACATACATGAATAGTAGATCAGGGTCGAGCACGTGTGCCTAGTGATCCATCCACGAATGAACCGAATCCTTCCCAAATGTAGTGCTTTCGTAAATAGCATCTTCAAAACACATTTATGCAATGTTAAACTGGAATGTAAACTCACTGTCTTTGGTTGCCAACGATGAATAATAAAATATTAATTAATTACCCTGGCAGCCTATAGGATTTAATCTCTCCTATTGAATTAAAACCCTCTCCAGCTTATTTGGCTTTCAGTTCTGTCTCGTTTCTAAAATGGACAGCTCATTTCTATTGTACCTTGCCGATTATTGTAGCTCGCTTAGTTGGGTGATTTGGATCCCCGAAAAGGTTCCTTCATTGCATCGACGATTGATATTGAAACTGTCGTTTCGATAGGAAAATCGCTGACGCCTATAATAGCGGAACGTAACGGTTTTTGGACTGATATGAGATACAAATTCCATCCGGATAGACAGAGCACGTCAGCGTGTTCGTGGAAGGTTCCGTTTAGAAGAATGAGAGATACACAGCCGGCATGACTGATGCGTTCTGAGGACTTAAATTACCGCGCTTTTCTGGCCCCTCGCGTCCGTTGGCACTATTTTCTCGTAGCCCTTACTCGTTCAGCCAACGATTTATGTTCTGTGATATTTTATGAATAACTTTTAACTTCTGATTTACGTTCACTACGAATAACGTTGCCGCCATCTGCGTTCCGAATGCGAATATTCTTATTTGGGTAACAAATCCGGGCAGTGTATTTTTCTCGGTAAAAATATATCATTTTGAAGTGATTAGTAAATTTTTTTGCTTAGCATAATTGGTTTTGTTGAATAATGAACTATGATGAGTTGAAGTTCACGCTATATAACTCTAGAAACTGATAAGAGCCGGATGCCTCTACAAGGAATTCCTCGTATTTCAAGTTCCTTCACACAAGTGAAGACATAAAATAGCTCTAAATAATAGGCTGGGCTGTAAAAACGCTACGATATACATCGTAATTGCAATAACGTGGTGCTAACCGCGCCCTGTAAAAGACCTTGTTCGTGGGGAGCACAATTCCAAGCCGAGGACGACTTGACGTACGAGACATGCGCAACGCCCTAACAAAAGATTCCACACTCAGGCCATTAACTTGACTCCATCTGTACCGTTCACCTGGCGCAAAACCTCTTCCGTGTTTTGCCTATAAAAGTTCAAGGATTCCGATCATTCCGTTATGGCTTTTAGAGCCTCGTTTAACTAACTGAAATAACGCACACTTCTGTCGCATGTTCGAAAAATATATCAATTCGATGCGAAAAAATTCAAGGTTTGATTCGATTTCAGTTAATATAGTGTTGCATTTTAATTGATGATCGTTGAGAAAAATAAAGAACAGGCCGAAGGTACTACGGCCCAAATCAACATGCCACTCATTTTCAAGAAATCGTGAGCGTCTGCCAATGCGATACTAACACACCACTCCTTTTCAGTTCATTTGGAAAAATGGAAAAACAATTCAAAAAACCATTTAGGAAGCCATTGTTGTATTGCGGTGTAAAATTTGAGGTAATTCTATGTCTATGGAACTAATTTAGAAGGCAATCACAGAATGGCCGCTCAGAAGAGGACTAGCTGCAAGTGTTGCAACGGGGATTCCACCAAGAGTATTCCTCTGACCTTCGGCAGCAACTTGGAGGACGTGGTTGACTTTGGTGATTTCAACTTCAGGAGTATCAGCCGGGGAGTTCAGTGGGATGACACCAGCGGTATTCCTCAAGGCTTCTTGAGCCTTTGTGATCTCGTGAGCTTGCCTAAGGATAGCATTGTGAAGGGGCTCTGCATGGGGAGCCAGCACATAGGGAGATGCAACTGCAAATGAAAGAAGAGAGTTGACTGCAGTATCAGTGTACTAGTAAAGTGTTGCAAGGTTTATCTCATCGAAGCAAGAGATACAAATTTTTCTTCTGATCTCATTATTTGATTCATTATAAGGAAGATGAATCATGTTAATTCGTGGACATTCAAGTTGGAGAGTATAATTACCTAGAGGTGATCCCCAAATGGACCTCTTTTTCAAATAATGGATTCCTCCAAAAGTGTTTCTTTGTCCTTCAGCAGCCACTTGAAGCACATGGTTGACTTTGGTGATTTCAACATCGGGAGTATCAGCCGGAGAGTTCAGAGGGATGACACCAGCGGTATTCCTCAAGGCTTCTTGAGCCTTGGTGATTTCATGGGCTTGCCTGAGGATGGCGGTGTGAAGGGGCTCAGCGTGAGGAGCAACCACAACTCCGTAAGGAGAAGCCACTATTCAAAACAGAAAATAAAATGATCACACTCAATTCAGAAGCAGCAGACGGGGCAATTAAACTGGACCTCTCTCAGCCAGGTGTTTTGAGTTTATTGATTAGAATTGTTCGCTTGTCTCAAATCAAGATTCAACTGGTGCGAGTGATCAAAATATGTATTCAACTTTTCAATGAGTAACTCTTACCCAAAGGTGATGCCCAAATGGACCTCTTCTTCAAATAATGGACTCCACCCAAAGTGTTCCTTTGCCCTTCAGCTGCAACTTGGAGCAAATGGTTGACTTTGGTGATTTCGACGTCAGGAGTATCAGCCGGGGAGTTCAGGGGGATGACACCAGCAGTATTCCTCAAGGCTTCTTGAGCTTTGGTGATTTCATGTGCCTGCCTGAGGATGGCGGTGTGAAGAGGCTCAGCGTGAGGAGCGATGATATAGGGAGAAGCAACTAAATTTCCAAAGGAGATTAATGATGAGTTACTTATATCACAAAAATCCCAAAACGAAATTTTCATGCATACAAATTTTGACAATGACTGTGTTATTAAGAGAAATTTTCTGTGAAGATGAAAGTCACTTTAGATGCAAGTATTATTAATTATTATTAATATAATTATTAACCTAGTGCAGAGGGAAGGAGAACACTTCGTTTTTTTAGAGCATGAACCAAACCGGACCATCCATGAACTGCCGGAGCTGCCACTATAGCTGAATGGGTGGCGACTATTGGAGTTGCAGCATAAACTGGAGCTGCGTGTACTGCAAAATCAAGTTAGCCTTTGATTAGTATTAAAGACTATTTGTGTGGATATTTTCAACAGTGCATATTTTTCTGTTAGTGCTTGAAGTGGTTTCGGTTTGAAGGTTAACTTACCAAGAGGAGCAGTGGAACCTGGATAGCTGGTGAGAGGAGTTACAACTGTAGCGAGAGATCGCTTCTTCAAGTGGTGAACGAGTCCAGACCAAGAGGTGGCGGCCAATGGATGACCAATAGTCCTAGCGGCAACAACGGCCGGAGAACCCAAGGTGTGAGTTCCCCAAACGGAAGGAATCGATCTGGCAGCAATCACTTCGGGCAAATCGGCAGGTGCAGCGGCAATTTCTTGAACATTAGTGGCCGTAACTGCGGGAGCTGAAACGCCATTCAGGAGGCCATAAATTAAAGGTGAGTTTAAATGTATCTGCTACAATAATTCAAAGGGTTTGACGTTTCCACTACTAAAAAAATGGGTGATTTCACATTGTTATATCGGATTTATGCAGTAAAAGTATAATGCTTCATCTATTTAGAGTCTAATTAATTTAGAATACTGACCTTCTACAGGGGAAATGGGAGCAGCAACTACAGCGGGAGGAGCAGGGGCAGCGATCGCAGCAGGAGCTGATGCAACAATTGCCGGAGCAGAAGGGATTACTGCAGGATAAGCAGCAACCACAGCAGGAGCTGCAGCAACAACCGCTGGAGCGGCAGCAACGACAGCAGGAGCAGCAGGAACGGCAGGGCCAGCTGGCAAATTAGTTGCGGCGACTCTGAATCCGTTTACCGGATCCGACACGTAAGCAGCGCTTTGAACAATGCCGTTTGCATCAACGTATGAATATCCTGAAAATTTAAGACTAATGTTACTCCTTATAGAGAAAAAAAAAAACAAATACAAGAAAAACGTGGATATACTCGGGGAAATATGGAAGCTTAACGAATAATGTAAAATAAATGGAATGTATAACTTGAGTATCGATAAGGGTTCCCGCTGTTATATTTTTTTTCCAACGGTCTAAATGTTTGAGGATTTACGAACTTCAACAAAGTTATTATTTTGTTTCATCTCAACTTTTTCAACTTTTGTTTCACTAAAACTTTTTTTTTTTTTTTACGAACTCTAACATTGGAATAAATTATGAAGGCGGATATTTATAATAATCTACTTTCTGTGTTTAACCACTCAATTTACTCACCTCCGCGCGTGATGCCGTCTGCGGTTTTGATTTCCTGTTTGGATGATGGGCCACCCGAATACCCGTAGCTGTATTGTCCGAGCTCATCCTGTGAGTGATATTGGCTCGTTATTTGGCCAACGTGCTCCAAGGCAACTTGCCCTCCATGAGCAACGCCAACGGCCAACAAAAAAAATCTGCAAAAATCATAGTTATGGTCATTTGGCTGTTCGCAATTTCACAGTTGATTCCTGAATAATTAAAGTTGTTCCAAAAATAATTATCGTAGAAGTTTTATGGACTCAAAAGACTAATGGTCTGGGATTCTGGCCGGAAGTGTGGTCCGGAACGGTCTATTAAATTTGGCGCGATTGGAGTTATTTTTTGTTTTTGTTTTGCGAGAACTTTATAGGAGGCGACGTTACAGGAAATCGAACGCGATATGTGCATTTCCTGGGTAGGTGAGCTCTGTCGCCTGGTCGTGAAATACGAGCGGGTAGTATAGCTGAGCAAACGAGCGAATACACAAGCTACGATCGACGGCGACGATTGGGCGTCGCGAGATAAAAATCCTGCTTCCACGGCCAGCTCTCGCTTGCCATTAAATTGCTTGCTTTTCCCCTGCCATCATCAATCCCAGTCTACGTGAGGTTGGATCCGTCGAGTGATTCAATGCGGCTTTTGTTTCGTCCCATATAAAGGCCATTCCCGCCCAACGCGGAATAAATCCCTTCATTTTCCAGCAATTAAAAGGGAGAAAAAAGGCTTTTGTTTGCAATGTAATTAAACCTGCCCTCTAAAACTAGGGGTAGATGAAAATAAGATCTTAAAACTTCTAAAGCGAGCAAGGTATACTATTATGGTCAAGAAAATCCGAAAATACCTTACAAATACCTTACAAATATTTGCTAATGAAAATACTTGAAACCATTTTCAAAAATTTTTCTCGTAAATCAAAAGGTAGCAGGCAATCGAATATTGAGAAATCAAAATTGCAATAAATAATTTTCTTCGCATTCAATAGATTTCAGAGTGAAGTTACAATCGGTCGAAAAAACCCGTCAATTTTGATCAAATCGAATTTATATAACTTTTAGAAGGAAATTTATTTTTAAGAAAAAATGATTGAAGCAAACTGCATAGCTCGTTAACAAAACTTTTAGTTTACCATCTTCAAATTGTAAAAAAATTATAATAAATAATTTATTTCAAAATTACAACAATTTTTATACGAGTATAAAGTTTCCGATTTCAAATGTCTTCACCGCTGGTGAGGTTTATTTTCAATAAGAATGACTGTTAAATGATTTTCCTAATTGTGCATAGTTATAGATATTGTTTTTCGCCAACGTTTAAATGCATGAATTTCAATCCAGCTCGAAGTCATGAACTTCCGCGAATAATTGTCGGCGTTCGTCAGTTTTGCTTTCAAATAGATTATTATTACGTATCGATGTCTAGGTGGCTGTTCGACCTTGAGATTTCAACCTGATGTAATTGATTAGTGATCGTTTGTAATGGCGTTTACTCACACAAAAACGATTCATTCCGGAGACCTCCACTGCGAGTTCGCAAGGACTGTTCTAAAGTGGTTTGTGGCGAAGGCAAGTCTTATATAGGCGCACCTTAACCCGCTGAGATACTCGGACTCTCGGTATCCAAGCACAAGGCCGTCCATCCTTCCCCATCCAGGGTTGAAAAACCCATTTTGGGGGTGGGTCGATTAAAATATCAAATGTCGCCGAGTCGCTTATCGAATCCTTGTACTTAGGAGGACGTAGGCGCTCGAGGCTGCATTGTCAGCGAGTTCTCCGAGTTGATCTGGTCTAGGACGAACCCTGCTTAATGGCAGTGCATGATTCCGATGAAATGTTGACATTGCTTGGAAGACGTAATTTGGAAATAATTAATTTCGATGTGCACAAATTTTCTACTCGAGCTTTCTGCTTTATATAGCACAAATAATACCCAATTAATAACAATTCAATTCATAAAAATTTTAAAAAATAGAAACAAGAAATAGTTCCGTTATAGGAGGACTACTTGCCAGTTAGGTCGAGTTAAATGACGAGGAAGGGGTTTTCAATAATCTCGAAACGCAAATAATTCAAAGTTCGACTGTTTTCTCTAGACAAAACTGCTGAATTTGATTCAGCGAAATTTGGCCGGCTGTCTGTCTGCACGAAGAGCCTCAGTAATTCGAACACCGGTGGGAGAAGACTCAATTAACAAACCATCAACCTGTTGCATTTATCATCCCAGTTCGTTGCCTCTTTCACTGAAAATACAGCAGCGGGCGATCCAAGGAGAACGAAGTTGTGCAAAATTTAATGAGCAACTCTGCCGACTACTGACTGGCCTGCTGAAGGTTCTCGGCTCTCGAGTTGAAAACGTTGGGCGTCCATTCGGGAGCGTCCAATTCACCCGACGACTAATTAAAGGTGAATCACCTCCATAAAGGTTGCAACCTTCATTTGAATACTCCACTGCCCCTTTTATCGCTAATTACAAGATGCTCCTTGCCTGGCTCGGTACTTGACTAGCATTTCCGAATAGGCACTTTAGCAGAAATTTCAATTTTCAGGAAACTAAAGTCCAGTCAAGAAGACGTTTTTATTTTAACCTTCAGGCAGGAGTATTTTCATTAAAAAACGACGATTATCAACGAAATTTAGTCGGTCCAATATA
This sequence comes from Tupiocoris notatus, assembly GCA_037159825.1. Taxonomy (NCBI): domain Eukaryota; kingdom Metazoa; phylum Arthropoda; class Insecta; order Hemiptera; family Miridae; genus Tupiocoris; species Tupiocoris notatus. The sequence continues at coordinate 327,125 of JASJUZ010000347.1, forward strand.
AAATTCGAAATCAGCGTTGAATTTCTCGGAAAACTCTCTATTGTTTCTATTTCTAGAATCTCTTTCATTATAAAAAATATTCTTCATAGCTCGAAAAAAAAGATTTTTCATTCTCTTGATGAGAATCTCGGCTTAAGATAAATATTTTTATCGGGCATGCTCAATTTATGTTATATTTTCACTACAAATCAATATGAGCGAAGCGACTAAGCTTTGGCGACAATTAATTTTTGATGGTCGTATTATAGACATTCATTTCGAGAGGTTGCTTGCGTTGCGAAAAGCGCGCTCGGATTAATCGCGAAATGAAAATAATGAGGAAAGTTTTCCAATCCTACATATCTCCCTTCTCCGGCAACTTTGATTCAGTGAAATTTATCGTCGCCTACGTATCACGCTGTTGACTCTACGTAAGATCAGTTCGAGCTTAAGGTACACGGTGTAATATTAATTTTACGGTATCCATTATGTTCTTCTGCTATCAGATTACACTTGATTACACTGGCTGAGGTTACGTGAGAAAGGATTCATCCTGATCCGTCCTTTCACGCGGGGTAAACGAAATTTTCAATCAAGCTGGAGAATATTCTCATCGTTTCCATCGACACAAGCTTTTTGCCTATAGTAAGAGAAGCCTGTGTTACTTTCGGGGTTAAGTGTACCTTTTTACTTCAAAATATATATTTTTTTCATTTATGTTTTCCTAAATGTGAACCCACCACATTAAGCTGAACCTGAAGCTGTAATTTATTTCGAATAAAAACGAACTAAGCTACTAGAAAAATTCCGTCTCTATCGATCGCAACGAATAATGCTATCGTATTATACACAGTGTAGCACGGATCAGTCATATTAATTATTCGCTACTACATTGCTATTGAATCGCTGTGTTTTTCAACCTGTGTTTTATGCGCAGCGACGAACCAGAAATCTATCTACGGTACTCAACACGCTAGACGGTTGAGAGAAATACGTTTGCATTTCTAAAATGGTGAATTTACTGCAAATCGCTTCATGAGTGAGGTTTTCCGTACGTGTTCGGGAAATTGGTTTTCCCCGTAAGATTGAAAGGGTGTTGGTGGTTAATGTTGGCGTCGCCAGGTTGAGGATTCCCAGTTTAGATTCACCATCCGACAGCGACTAAGCGATACCATCAGACACGAAAGGGAAGGGTTCAAGAGTCAAGGGCAGAAACGACCTGACTTCCTGCTACGTCTCGTCGGCTACGGGTCGTGTCGTGGAAGATGCTTCGCGTGGCCGTTTATAAGCCGGCGGTTTTTGTCTATAAGCGTCTCGCCACACAATGTAAGTTTGGGAGGGGGGGCAGCGTCAGGGGATTTGAGAGCTTCATTGGACAAAGGATGATGCATCTTTACTGCGCATCTTATAATTGCGTTCATTGATAACGGATAAAAGTGCTGCAGTACACTCAAGTTTAAACAATGCAATAATATTGTTCACTCGCTCAAAATGCGATGATTTGTTTTTGAAGGCATGACGAATCTATCCGTCCACCCTACGTCGAACACCGTCCACACATATCTGATCAAACTATACCAGCTACATTCTTGAAATTTTCACTTGAAATCAATCATGATCTGATAACGGCTCTATTCTTTTGCCAAATCGCTACTCCAATTTGAAGGATATTTTGGGGGTGTTTTAAGGGGGAGAAATTTCGTATTTTTCCAATCTTAAAATTAATTTAGAACAAATGAAAATTTACATAGATTATTTGAAGCTGAATCGAACGAAACCACAAGAGAGTCGAAATCGTTATTGGTTCTCAAGTTATCTCAGCTTTTGTGAGACATTTGTGAGATTTTGAGACATTTTCCATGATTGTATAACTCGAGATTTTATAGAGAATAAATGAATAATAAATTACGATAAAATAATTTTTTTTCAGTGTTTTTATTAATATTATCCTTTTTCAGAGAGCTTTCCCGCGTTTGGAGCTCTTCACATTTTTTTTTTAGAAAAACTGATTTATATCCCTAATCTCCCGAACATTAAATTACTTCCGCTCTGATCCGACATTCAAATTTAATAGAAATATTTTGGACGTACGGTTACAATCGACATTTACACGGTCTCACAAAGCTTTGCTCGATTTAGTCTACCCTGCCTCGGTGACGGAGAAACCATCGCGTCGTTCAAACTTTGTCCACTCGCCTTTCGTCCTCATTCACCCGTCATAATATGATGTTTGCCGTGCCGATGCTAGGATGCGCGTTAATGACCCGTTTGAAATGGGCTTATGTCACCGGCAGAATGTAATTTTCGAGCAATTTCGACATAATATGACGCGATTATAGTGACAGTTCCTATATTCGTATCGCAATCTAAAGAGCAGTTTCATGTGAAGTCATCTCCGGCAGGAATCGTCTGGTGGAAGGAAGTACCTATGCTGTCTGCTCGAGAAATCTATATCCGAGCTGATGAATGAAATGAAATATATATCTCGATTGCATAAAACCTTGTTTAGGCACTTGGCAGTATTTCATTACGGCTGCTCGAACCACCGTAAGAACCGACAGTCAGAAAAATTGAAGTGTTCTTTTCTATGCGAAAAATAGTATGTTTTCTACGAATTTTCAAAACGAGAATCGGTTTGGCATTATGAGCAAAATGGGTATTGTAAAAACGGGTGCATCACCGGCCAATAAAGTTCTGGTCATTGCCTCATACCGTTCCGTTGCACTGATGTGCATTGTGATGAAGGACTACTCCACCGAGTGTCCTCAATTTCTCCAGTCAACAGTTAGCGCTCTGTAGACCCTCATATGGAAGTATATACAACCTGACTCGGTATTAAAGGCAAACCATTGGAAGAGGTTACGACCTTCTCATGGGGGTGGTACAACACTGTGCTTCTCTTCAGTGCCTGAGCTAGTTAACCTCGAGTTCAAGTTCAGTCAGCCTCCGCCCCCACATAAATTCCCAGTGTGCGAGTCGAATGCTCGACTCTGTTGGAACACCATGTTGTCGCACTATTAACGCTCATTGCCCATTAGACGCAGTCGGCCTAATTAGCCCGACCGAGTAATTTCGCAGAGTTCCAGGTAATCCGTTTTCTAGTTGTGTTGTTAAATGCAGAGATTAGAGAACAATATAATAGAAGTATGGCAATGCAGAAGATCAAGCAATAGCTCTTGCGTCTCCTTTCTGCTTATGGTTTATTTTGGTTTATTATTCAATAATAAACCATTGTACTCGCTCAAGGAAAAACAATTCAAACCCCCTCAAAATTTGATGTTGTACGTTTCAAGGCATGTAGAATCCAAAAATCCAATAAAAAAAATCTGTCTGTCCGCCGTCAACTCTTTTCCGGCCAAAATATAATAGCTACATTCTTGAAACTTTCACCAAAAATCAATCTCGGTCCTACGACGGCCCAATTCTTGAACCCCATTGCTAGCTCCATTTTAAGGGTATTTTTGGGGGTTTTGAGGGGGAGAAAATTCATATTTTCCAAGGTTTTCCAGAAAAATGTGTACGTGGTATCAAATTATATAGATTTTTGGACGCTGAATCGAATGAGACCATCGCGGGGTCGATAGCTTTATTGGTTCTCGAGTTATCGCAGCTTTTGTGCCGAATTTGGGAGATTTTCAGAAATTTGACATGAGGTAATAACTCGAGAGTTCTTGGAGCTATAAAAATCGTTCCATACTCATTGGAATGGTCGTCAAACACTCTCTCCAGCTGTATCGTTAGTCAATAAGTTCAGCTTTGAATAGAAAATAGAAAATGAAGAAAAATAAAAATGATTAAAATTATGTAGTTTCTACGGAGTTTCCCCCATAGTTACCATATGTTTTTCGTGTGGGAACGTTCACAAATGTTCGGAATAATCACAATCACAAATGGATAGTCTTCTTAAATCATTAATGAAGCGAAGGAATAATAAACCACAGTACAATCATTTGCAGCGTTTTTATACTCTAAGATTAAAGATAATAGGTCGTCCATTTTGATTTACTGTTCCATCTTGTTTTCTCTAGCGCTCTGCTAGACATAAGTGATACCGTTGGCTGGTTTTCATTTCCTGGTATCCATAAAAGCGCCCGGCGCGTCGACGGAAAATAAATTAGTTCATAATAGGCTCATCGTGTCCCCGGGTTAGGTCTCGTCCTGGAACTGACTAATTAATAGTTCAGCTATAGTTCGCTCATAGATACAAATTATCCTCGTAGGCAGCGTAGTCAAATGATAAGGTAGACATTTCTGTTTTTTTTCTTTTAAATTTAATTTAACTTTTTTTAAAGCACTTTAATTCTTGTGTAACAGATAATAATAAACATTGAAAATGGAGATGAAAAACGAACTAAGAAATATTTTAACCGTCGATGTTAATGATTTTCACACAACGTAGAATGTCTCAGAGACGTCTAAAACATGTCTCGACGTCTCACATCTCACCGAGAGGTCTTAGAGACGACTCATGGCTGCACGTTGAACTGTTACGTATAAACAAAGTTAACCAGACTGTACAACATTTTTGTCTTTTATTTCCCCTGACAATGGTGGTCAAGGTCATCGCAAACTGCTGTTCTATTTTTCACACAACGCAGCACGACAATTCCATCGCCTGGGAAGATAACGTAGCCGAAAATATTTGGTCTCGCGCCTTTATTCAAAGAAAAACATCCTATAGATATCGTAAGAATGAAAGGATTTGCGGGAATGTTTGTGCGTAGCAAGCTGTACTTACTACCCACATGGAGAGAAAAGAAAGAGGAATCATGATAGAAGGGGAGTTAGCGAGATAGCAAAACACATCTTGGCCAGACTGAAGTATCATATTGTGCGAGTCCAAGGGATTCCATCCCTCAGTGACGATCAATTCTTTCCGCGTTGAATGGAGCGTGGAATGTAGCATTTGTACAGACAGTTTGTGGAGAACGAGATTTATAAAAGAGTAAGATCAGTCAGGACCTTTCTTATGAGACCTTTGAATACAATACACAATAATAAATTTACTTAGAAAGGTGAAAGCAGCAAGTTAAAAAACCAACAAGCGAAATAAGTTATTCGAAGTGTTTTTTTTTTCATCAGTTGTGAAATTATAATACAAATGCCTTTTTACTTACGTAGTGAATGGAAGTATGGTGACAGTCAGAAAAGTCCAATTCAGAACGGAGGTCCTAATGGACCGGGCTATAAGATTCATTATTATTTAACGGTTGAGGTTAGGACGAACTGATGACGCTTGATTTGTTATCCATTAGCTCACACGCCGTACTTCCACGTTATGAGTTTTAAAAATACTATTTCAATAGTGTTTTTTATTATTTTTTTTTTACAGGCCGTAAAAATCAATATATTCAAACGCTCGAACTATTGAATTGTTCGGGAATGCGATTTAATGATGCCTGATTCCTATCGCGTGGTTCACATACCGTACCTCCTGGTTATTCACATATTGACTTGGTACATATTTGACTAGGTAAATTTTGATTTTAGCGGAACATAAAAATGAATATATTTCAACGCTCGGGAACTTAAATTTTTCTTTATGTCTGCTGAATGTCGCTTGATTTTTAGCATCGGTGTCACACTCAGTACTTCCTCGTGAACCGCATCATCAGTTATTTAATTGAGCGCTTCAGTACATGTATTTTTGGGTCTCCTTGCTTTAAAAATGACCCATTTCAGTTAACTTGTTTCGTACAGTTTGGATCACACACAGCACTTCCACGTTATGCGGTTTCTTCACTTTTTCGATTTTTACAGGCCGAGATTATTTGAACGCTCAAGAACGAATGTCCAATAACATCGAGGGATTTTTGGGCGTCATTGCCATGAAAATGATCCAATTTTACAAAACTTAGCTTCTATCTTTAGGCTCAGATACTGCACTTCCGCATTATAAATCTAATGTGTGCGTTTTTCCATTTTTGTGTCTTTTTTCCTGCAGTGGTAGTGTCCTACCGCGTAGCGGCCTTAGTATGAGTATCTTGGTTTTACGTATAATTGGTTGCACCTGTTACCGACTGAAACATGAAAGCACTGTCTCATCTATGCACACCACTGGTTTTCTAATCAAGCATGAAATAGGAGAAAAACTTGAAGACACATTCACTTGCAAATTATTATTGTTCCAATTTTCTTAAGTTCCCACTGCGGCATTCTTGTTTTGAATATCCTAGACTAGAGCGACATTCAATAAAACGATTTCACTCTGCAATGAAACAATTTTCGTCTGCCAGACGACAAATCGTCGCTGCGCTTTAATTTTATTTCAGCTTGTGCGTGGGAGGTTTTTCTCAATATACAGAACCGATATTACCACTACGGTGGCCAAGTTTCCCCCGCTCCTAGCCAATACGAGGGAATGGCAACCGGCGAGAAACGCCCAAGGACGAGTATAGTTCTGAGGAGAGCCAAAGCAATTGGAGCGGTTCCAATTCGAACTCTCGGTAACGCAAGAGCAGACCGGACGGGAAAACTCGGAGGCGGTCGACTACAGCCCCCATTCAAGAGCTCAAGGTTCCTTTAGATTTCTCGGGTCCCTTCCTGTGCGGATTTAATGACCGGTCGACTACGACTTGAACTTAAACTGAACTGCCGTCTTCTGTTCGCCTCCTTACAATGGCAGCATATCCCAAGTTAGCTTGGTCATGGTTGATCGAGCAAGGCGAAGCATCGCATCAACAGTTTTGAAACAAATTCCATTTATTCAGCTTATTATTAGCAAAGAAAATTCAAATTCGTAAATTGTAAAATAACTGCATTCGTAGGATGAAATAAGAAGGGCATGAATCTCTTTCAATTTATTGCCGATGAGGTAAGAGTGCTTGGCGAGAAATTAGCATTTTGGAGAACGAGTTACCTCTTGATAAAAAAGAGAACTGTTTAATATCCTAATTAAGATGTTTTAAGAATCTCCGCAGATTTTCCCGGTTTATTTTTAGTTTAGAGTAATAAGCAGGTGTTTTTCTTTCGTAGTTAATAGGCAGGTTGATATTATGCGGGCGGATCCCGTATAATAGCGTGTTCTAGACGTCCTTGAACGTGGCGGTTTGATCCGTCAAGGCCGGGACGCTGCCCTCTTCTATGCTCACTTTCGAAGACGACGAGACAATAATTATTATTTATTAACAATATGCACTAGGAAATAAAAGGAACCCTCGGTTTATAGCACGCTTATTCCTCACGCAATCAACAAGTGAGATCATTAAAATAAATTACCTATAAATACACTTATACCTAAATGGTAAACGTAAATTTTACAGAAACATTCGACATTGACCAATTGTTGAATTTTCTTTGACATAACCATTCTCTGCATTTCAAGCTGAGCCTATTAATAATTACTAGTTAATGCTGTTTTCAATTCAGTAGCTCATTGTCAATCGGGAAGCGTACTTCTTCGACATTGATCCATTTTCATCGTCAGTTGAAATTTATTCTTTTCAAGTGTACCTATACAAAAGCGAGTTCGAATTAATCGCGAAATATGACATTTTCATGAAGCAGTAGAGTGTATCACCGGAATTCATTACGTATGGAGTGGATTCTCATAAAAGTTCCAACACGAAAAACGGAATATGTTCTAAGCCCTGCGGATCAACGGATTAAGGCTCATCATACACTGAGGGTGCCGTAAATACATCGAAAAACAAATATAATTTTCCGCAGTGCTATAATAATTTTTTTTCAATTTTTAACCAATTTTTTTAAACTTTTATATAATTTATTCATATTAAGTATTGATATTATTAGAGAGTTTTAGTGATTGCTTGTTTTATTAAAACAAACGTGGGAGTTTTTGTTACTTTGTTGAATCAGAAGTTTCTTATGGTTACCACCACGTTAATGGCGGATTGTGGTGACCATTAGTTAGAGACATCTGACTCCTACTTTAAGATTTGAATAAACAAGCAATGCACGAAAACTCTCTAGTGTTCAATGGTTTGGTGAAATCGGAAAGGCATTCGAGAACTATTTCTGTTTTAAGCAGCTATCGTGAAGAACGTAAGTGCAGTAAATAATTTTGCCAAAAAATATTGGCGTTGACGCGTAAAAAAGCTATTACCTGTTTCGGCTATAATAGCTGATCAATGCCTTGATCGTGCTCGGCTTCGGCTAAGACCGATTATTTACCAGTATTTTCACTGATCGTTACGAAGTTCGATGCGGCGCCGTGATCAGAGCGGGTTTGCTAAAACGAGGAATTCGCTATCAATTTTCAACAATTTCAACAGCTATGAACTTGACCTCTCGAAGATTACCTTGACTTCGACTAGCGAATATGCGCGATGAACCGCGTTGTGGAGTATTTCTCTTCGCAAACACATTAAAGGGTATTTTGGAAGGACATGAATCGTTAAAAGTCGGAAATACCATCCCATTGTCGAAAATGGGCTGACGATTTCCGACATACCGTCACTCGCTATTTTCAGTCTAATAGCGTGAGGTGATTACTTCTATCTTCTCCATATTCCTACATCTAGCAAATCAGACTGTATTTCCACGTCGGAACTCTCAATTTCCCCTCAAGGTTTCCAGTAGTCAATGTGACGAATAGAATTCGTTACCGTCCTTCTACTCGAACGGTCAGGATTCGGCTAATGAACGACGAAACTTCGAAACATAAGATTGATGGCGTTTTGGAAGACAGATGAACTTAAGCTGGCTTCTTCCTAAGGAAACCGAAGAATATTGAACCAGAGTTGGCGGCCTTCCCCAAAAAGCAAATAGACGCGTAACGTGGTAGGTAGTGGCGCAGTGCGAACCCAGAGGTCCGAACCCAGAGGGTTGATCGAACCACGCTCTGCTACCATGTAACGTGGTAGGTAGGAGGAAATAAAATAAAATTAACGAACCAAGTCTTCTTGAAAGAAATTAAAAATGTATGAAAATAATCAAATGTTCCTACGTAACGAGAAACGGAAAAATTACCTAAAAAATAAAGAAAATGTCTCAACACCTGTGACCACGCGAAATTTAAAATGGAAAAAAATTCTGGGCTTTTGTGAAAAGTTATATAGACAATCCAAATTTGCTAGCACGCCGACACTACGTTGACAACTTAATTGGTTCACGGCGGTGACTTACCTAGACAAGGATTAACTTCCCATCCGATGACGGGCAACCAGTTAATCCTCATCAAGGTAAAATGTCCAATCCATGACATTTGTGATATACTCAGTATCGTACAAAAATATGAGAAACCATCTTACGACAGTTATTATATTTTTTATTTATCAATATAAGAACTAATCTCGAGGAAATTTCATAAGTATAATTTCATTTCTCTCGAAGAAAGTCATAAGGTTTCCCTGGGCCTAAAAAACAGCGCAGTTCCTTCTCTCGACTTCCTCTCCAGAAACATTTCACCGGGACATCGGGCAGGGCAGGGCGTGGCACAAGGGGAGCAGAGAAGCTTTGCAGAGACCTTGATATTCACCCAAGGACGCGTGCACCGCCTACGTAGCAGGAGCCTCTGCTGCCCGCTGCTGCCAGCCTCGCCCTTATGCGATAGGTGTCCGCTGTCCGATGATCGCTACTCACGTCTGCCCGGGAGTACGTGGAGCTCCTGTTCGCTCTAACTGCATCGTTAATCATCCGCCTTGCACACTGAAGGAAAATTATGGCATCGCATAATTCACGAGGCGACGTCACGTTCAAATTAACTCATCAGCTGGCGTATCGTGCCACTTGTTAGAGATTCGCAATGCCCCGAATTAATACGGTAATTCCGATTATACAGGATTTTTACCCATGATTTAGACACTAGTAGATTTTAAAACTATTTGCAATATTTTTTTTTGTCCTGGAACATTTTCTCTTCTTTTATTGTTTATTATTTTCTACCATAAATCACTATAATGTCCCATAACCCTTGTATTACTGAAGGTAACCTTAACTCTGTGGGAACTATATGATCTGAACAACTGGCTGTCGAAAACGCGTGAATATGTTAAATGCGAAAATACTCGGATTTAAGCCAAATGAATAATATTCAAGTTGCAATGCTGTGTGCAAGTGTTTTCAAATCGACTCCCAGCAATTGGACCAAATTTTCTTGTGATTTTTTTTTAAATCTGGTCTATTCTTGTTAATGTCATTATTTTTGCTGTAGTGGGACTGAAATTCGGTAAGCTGTCCCTGAATACAATTTATTTTTCCAAGCTCCGAAACAAGACCCGTTACCTCTTCGATTGTTGCTTTCTATGCTTGAATATTTTTTCGACATGATAAACTGTAGACACATCAGTTAGAAGTTTTCAATCGAATTGTTCGAATGTCAAATGAATTATCGAGAATTGTAATTTTATGATGATGTTTCTCGTTGGAGTGAACTTAGACTTAACGGAGAGGAAGTTAGAAAGAACTCGCGGAGGATTGTTTGCTTGCGGTGACGGTGGCGTCATTGCCACTGGGAAACGAGCATCGCTCTCTTCGTTGAGTCTCGCGCAACGACTAAACCCTGTGTAAACATCATTTTCTTCAACGTTCAACAACGCTCAGCATGCTATGGTTTTTGAGTGCTCTTTTTCCATCTAGGGTCTTATAACATATCGATATATATAGCTGTACATAAAAACACATCCAACAAGCCGTTGAAAAAAAAAAAAAAAAAAATGCATTACATACATTATACTACTACTAGAAATACATTATAATACAGTTCTTGTACTTTCAAAACCAACAAAATATTTTCAATTGATTTAAGAAACTTCAACTATTTTTCAAATCGGAAATTTAATTTTTTTAATTAACCTCAAATTTTATAGTTTTTATTATATTTATTTATTATTAGTATTATTTTTTGTTTGGTTTGTGTATTATTAGAACAATATTCGAAACGTCTTCCTTTTTCATAAGTAATAATGTCCGCTATAACCACTAAATTTTTCATACCTAGTCAGTTACTATTTTATCATCTCGACGTAGAGAAAAGGAAACATTTAGTTTACAGTCTAATTTACGGCATTTCTCGTTTTTATTCTGCGACTGTTTTTATTGTGTATTTGCTTTTTTTGGCTCCAATTACATAGATTCAAGTCTTCACCAGGAATATGTTTCCTATTACAATAGCATGTATAGGAAAGTTTACAAACAATCATCTAAATTCGAGCAACCGAGTTAAAATTAGCCCGGTGATGTTGTGGTTATTGGAAGCTGTTAGGCTCGTTCCGAGGACCCTCAAGAGGCGATGAGCAAAAAGAGAATTCGATCATCGCCTGGTCTTCTCATCCAATGGGAAGGAAATTATTTTGGGTGGGGTCGCCTCCGAACAGATTCGTCAATGAGTTTCCCTATATAAACTCGGATCATCTTCAGACCAAGAGCACAGTTTTCCCTAGTGACCTTCATCATGCACGCTTCGGTAGGTTGAACAATTTGAATTCCAATTTTATATTTAATTTTAAACCAATTTAAATGCTATTGTAATTACTGTCTGCCTCGCTGAGTTCACTTTTGCAATTTTTTGACCAAATATTTATCAACGAATGGTTAATTTGTGATGACTCGGCAGTTCCAATGGAAAAACCGTTAACATGATACTCCTCAAATTTAACCTATTCATAAATTCAATAAATTTCAAAATTCAAAGCTGCTCGATGTTATTGGCAATGATTTTCTCACATTGGGTGCACAATTGAAGCTTCTCAAGAATAACTAATTGATGAAAATTTTTGAAAAACTCTAAGCTGAGGCCAAATTTGGGTCATTTTGTAGGGAATGAATATTATTACCTATAGGAAAAACATTATATATGTTATCTACGCTCCCTTTGATATTGTAAACCTTTCTTTTCTGTGATCTTGCAAAATTTTACCCTTTAACAACAGTATGACACATAATAATCATATTACGACACAACAACAACACTACGCAATATTATACTCCCAACTATTTAATTTGATTTAATTCTTAGAACTGCAAGACTTAACAACAACTTCGACAAAATCTGCTGGCCTGTTAAATTCACGTTGAAGTAACAACGGGTTGTGTATGAACTCTATTTTACTTTTTGGAATAAAAACGCAATATTGCAAAAATTAGTGAATTTACGTCGCTCTCAGCCAGCTGCAGCTGATGAACATTGTCTTGAAACCGTCTCGGAAATGACAGTTCAGAAATGTCTTCCTAACGCGCTCGTAATATGGGAAACTCGTCTGTTTCTCGTTTGAAACGATTCAAATGTGGCTCGTTATTACCTCGTTACTAAAACGGTAGTCATTCTAGGCGATTTACCATCTTACGAGAACCTATTGGGAAAGAACTTGAAACTTACGCAGACATAGCGGAACATGTACGATGTTATGAGAGCCGACTGAATGAATCTTTCGTAAACAAAAACAGTCCTCTCGAAAATAATTATTACCGGCGTAAATCACCTGTTACTTTGGATTGGTAACTCCTACACCTCCCATCTTGTGTTTCCATTCATTGGCTGTGAAAGGTGCTACTGAAAATGAAAAACATCATCGCACTTTTATAATATCCCTTGAACAGGGTGAACTCTTTGAGCTCTTGAATAATCAATTTTTCGGTGTCAGACGCGGATGATTCTATTTATCAATATCTTTTCAGCTCGCTCTGTTGGCTTTGGTTGGCTGTGCAGCCGCCAGTCCCGCTTTTCTTGTTGCACGATCCTACGACGACGGGCAATGGCGCCCTGAGCTTGACGGTTCCATCCTTGGCTCTGGAGCATTGAGGTAATCTTGATATCCTTTGTACAAAAAAATGAAGTGTCGAAGTACTTTCGAAAATTAGCGCTGAGATTGTGGAACCCCATTTCACCAGGATAGAAGACAAATTTATTGTCACGAATTAAACTGATTTAAAATGAGTTAGGTATATTGTTATATCGATTTCGGCGATTAGGCCATCATCAGTAACTATCTTACAGCTTAAGACTAATTGACAATCTCTTTGTCTTCTATCCTGCATACTCATCATATTTGCTTGTCCTCATAGTATGCATTTCGTGGAGCATAAATTCTCAGTAGGAAATCATTCCGCAGCTGTGAAGACGGATGTGGTCAATTTTCAACTCTTCCCTAGAACACTGTAGAACAATATTATTGCAAGATTGTTCTTCTCTCTGCTTAGATGGGGATTGGAAGATGGTTCGTGGAAACCTGCTTTTGATGGATCCTCTCTCGGCCGCGGCGACCTCACTTGGCTCAACAGGAGAAAGAGGGATCTGTATGCCGTTAATTCAACTCTCTTTCTCACCCTTTGGACGAACCAATCACCGCTGCTGCTAAGGTAAGCCGACTATACCAAATTATATTACATTTTGATTTTTGACCTTAAATTAATTTCATTGCAGTGATCATTCTCAACCATTTCCGTACCAAATCAAGTATCGTAATTTTAAATTCATTTCCAGAGCGCACAGCTGATCCAGCAACAAACTGAAGCCACCAGGAACATCCTCGGGGGTGGTATCCCGCTCGATTTGCCTGCTGATACTCCTGCCGTAGCCGCCGGCAAACAGGCTCACGCTATCGCCCACGAAAACCAGAAACTCCTCACTAGTGGTGGAATCTATTCGTCTCCAGTTATCACCTCTCGCATCGCAACACCAATCGCTGTATCTCACATTGCTGCTGCACCCTATGCAACGCACATCGCAGCAGCTCCCGTCGTCGCTAGAGTTGCCACTCCAGCCTACGCTTACGGCATCACGTCTCCCGCTTATGCTCTTGCTCACCCATACGGATACGCAATTCCTGCCATCTATTAAGTGCGCCTAGAATAAAACATTTTTGAAATAGTCATCGGCCTTATAATGTAAAGGTAAATGGAGGATTTACCCAACGATACTCAACATACAGTTGAATTCTGAGGAATTTTCATTTTTGAAAGTCCAAGGCTGATATACATGAAGTATTAATTTTTTCTGTTGAAGAAACCGTGTTCAAACCTAAACAGTAGTCAGCCCACTCATGTTTTTTTTTATTAATAAAATGATTTTTTCTCATATCCATCTCTCATATCTATCTCAACCCATGTCTGACTCAGATAATCAGCAATTCAGAAATCCAGTTTAATTTAAAGAATTTTAGTTAGATGACAAAAAGTCTTAATTCTACCTCCTAGCTCTTGTTCAGTTTTTGTTACTAGCTCATATAATAATACCATTAGCACTTGTTCAGTATACGCGCCCCTGCTCAACTGCAACTTCGCTTCTGGAAGCCAAGGAAACAAGCAGAAGAGCGTTTCGACCTATAAAACGACCCAATTAAATCAACCGAATAACCGATCGAGGCAAATGTGAGAAACTTGTGCGGATCTGATAGAATATCTGTTCTGAAGTTGTATGTTGACTATGTACACGACGCGCCCATTAGTTTACACCGTCGCTGGGCTGTCGGTTGGTAATGCGCGAGCTACGGAATGCTCACGAATGAATTATGGGCGGCAGCCATTAAACGAGCTGACCTCATCTATCGTGCGTCGCGTAGTTTCCTAGTCGAATGAGGGAGGGAGTGTTCGGGGACAATTAATACGCGATATTGAGTCGCACGAGTGCCATTAGCTGTACGGCATGCTACCTTCAGAAACGCAGAAGTCAGAATAGCTCTCGTAAGACCATAACATTCTCTCATATGAGTGTTACAAATATATATGGTTAGTTCCTATCTTCTGGCGAATTTCTCTGTCTGCTAACCAAATGAAGGTAATTTATGTGCGGTAGTAGGAAAATGAGGTCGAATTATGAGTAATATGAAATGAACCCTGATAAGTACCATACATTCGGCGTTGGTTATTCTAGTCTGTAGATCAAATTAATAGGTATATTTTTGCTCCTACGTAATGCACTTTGCATCTAAATTCCTTCGGTTCAGACATATTTAAACCTCCTGTCACTAATGGATAGACTATAGAAGAATATTAGTTCAAACCAGCGTTGTCTATATCGTTCATAATTTTTAGATTTCTGTGAGCCTTGCTAGGGCTGGATACTAAGCACGAAGAACTCGATCTGCGGATAAGAAGTTGTAGTACTTCAGTTTCAGCGTATACTATACTCAAGATCCCAAACTTCAAGTGGTTTGCCTATACGAAGTTGTCTAAGGAGAACTTTCCAAGTAGGACCGACCACGATTGCTACGCTTAGCACTACAAATAGCACTCTGCAGTTTTACAGTAATAAATCGTCATAATTTCAACCGGTTTCGTCCATTGTTTTTTTCCATTGTACACCGATTTGTAAAAAGTCAACAGCTCATGTGCTGAAGCAAGATTCACTTTGGAAGTACAATAAAGGACAAATAGATAAGAGGTCATATCTCTTTATTTGCGCAGTCGTGGTAACAATTTTGGTTTGAGGCGCGTAGAAAAAACGAATAAGTCTTTAAATTTGGTTTTGATGACTAAATTCACCAGTGGATGCCATGAGCGGCGTATGGGATAGGGCTGGCACCAATGATGCTTGGGGCGACCAGCTGGGCGTCGTACCTAAGGGCAGCAGCAGGCACAACCCTGGCGACAGTGACGGAGGGGGCAGCAAGAGCAATTGTGGGGGCAGCAACAGCAACCGTGGGAGCAGCAACGGCGACGGGAGCAGCAATAACGCCATGAGAAGTCAAGGCGCGTTGAGAAGCGTGAGCGATGGCATGAGCTTGTTTGCCTGTCGAGAGGTAAATTGAAAATAATGGGTTTGATATTGAAAATTCTCATATAAGATCATATTCAAGATGTAAGGTTACAGTGTTATGGACTCTTGTCAGAACCTAACAGCTCATTCTATGCTAGCTGCACAGCCGAATTAATTTTCGAATGAAATCTCTGGTGCACAATCCTTTCCTATTTCATTCGTGTGTCAAAAAATAATCAATGTTATACTGGCAACAACTTACCGATGGCAACTTCGTGAGTATCAGCTGGAAGAGCAAGGGGAATTCCTCCTCCGAGGATGTTCCTGGCGCCTTCGGAAGCTTGTTGGACGAGTTGGGCGTTCTTTGCAAGAGCAACAGTAGCAGTATCAAGGGGAACAGGCAAGGCGTTAGGGTTGACAGCGACAAGTGATCGCCTCCACCGACCGTGACCAGAAGCGGCAGCATGGGCAGCAGCGTGGGCAGCTCGAGCGGCAGCTACTTCAGGAGTTTCGCCGTTGATGAGGGCTCCCTGGCTCCAGGATCCGGCACCATGTCCAGTCCAGACGCCAGCACCACCCCAGGAAGCACCGCTGTCGCCATTCCAGGCTCCGGAGTTATCCCCGTGCCACGAGCCATCATCTTCGCCCCACCTGTATGATCAGAAAATTTTGAAGGAGTAAAGTGACTGAACTGAACTCAATTTGGAAAATTCAGAATTATACTACAGTTGAAAAATTTGAGCTAAGCTACAGAGTTTACTTGATTTAGCGATCTAAAAACTACCATATCCTGAGAATTATTGATAAAACTTACGAAGCTCCAGTGTTGTGTTGTTGAGTATCATCGCGCCATTGGCCATCGTCTTCGTGTTGCCACGAGTTCCACCTGTAATTATCAAAATATTAGTCAGCAGATATTTGGTTTCGAGTATGGTTTGGTCAACAAAAAATAATCGATCCGAGTTATTGCCACAAATTTATACAATTTAGTGGTTCAAAGGGATCCTTACTGGTTTTGGTTCCACTGGTGAGTGTCGTCTCTCCATTGTCCATCATCGTTACCATTCCAGGCTCCGGCATAACTGCAATAATCACGCGATGTAGTAAAAATGGTGCTTAGACAAAAAATTAATAAATCATTATTGAAAAGTGAGACATTTTTCGATCGCTGATCGACTTGAGTATTCTTACGAGCAGAAACACTTCAGAAAACATCATGAACAGCAACCAGCGTAAATTTCAGTATTTACCTTCCACCGGAGTTGGCGCGGGCGAGAGCAGCCAAGTGTGCGGCTTTGGCGGCGGCGACTTCAGGGGTGTCCTGTGGAACTCCTGGGACGGCATGAGGCCCCCACGAAGCGGACACCATGGCACAGCCGGCCAAAACAAAACACACCTACAAAAGATACATTACCACTCAGTTAATCGTGATGATAGGAAAATAGGAGTATTAAATTTCTAGAAAATATTAAATTAATAGACGTTTTCTAAAATTCATTTTAACAGCAGAAATGTGGGAAAAAATTTCTCAGCATGAGTGATGTACAAATATTGGTATATGTTAATAGATAATTGAATATTTTGGTAGAAGTTTTTTGAAAAAAAATGAAAAAATAAATAGTTCAGAAAAATTGAATTAAAAATTATTTAAATTTTAGCCACGAACTAAATTAAAAATTTAACGTTACAACTTCAGCAGGTAGTTTTTGATAGTAAAAGTTTAAACAGAAATCGTTGATTCAAGAACGCCACGTGGGAACCTGTCCGATATCGAATCAAACCTGCTGCAAGTTGCTGATTTTAATTATTTCAGTAGATTAGAAATACTTACAACGAACGACCTCATGTCTTCAGAGCTTCTGTTCGTATCTGTCTACCTTCAGATAGTCACTATGATCTATATATACTGTTTTATAGAAGGTAGGTTGATAGAGGACGCCGGCCTGCAAGTCCCCACTTAGTAGGACCGGCCAGTTAAGCTCGAGCTAAGCACGGGCCTCGTACTTCCTACATTCCCGATGACCGCTAGGTTCAAGTACATGAGATAATAGCTCCTAGCATCGGCTTGAGACGCGGACGTTTTTCACGTCATAATTTTTCCTCCTATAACTTTACGAACTGGCAGAACAAAGACGAGCTCCGCTGCCTAATGCCGGGATAATGAAGATGAAGATGGACAGAGGTTCTACTGATGTCTATGAGTGCGCTGGTTTTGGATAGGTATCAGTGAACTCGTGTGTGAACGATTTTCAAAATCCTATTGGTCATGATTACAACGGAGTTATTTATAAAAAAATCATTTTGTCCTATATCTGCTGAGTACCCACCTTCCGAAAATTCTGCGGTTGAAAAATTCCGAAGTCCCCGAGTGGTTTCTTCAGAATAGCAATTTAATTTTTTGTTTCTTGCAAATTCATAGTACCTACTATCTGATTTTTCCACTGTGCTTTCACCCTGCTAAAGTGTACATATATATATTTTCTCACCCTCTACGCATTAATTTTTGCTTTGAACCATAATTACAACACATGACAAAACACGAATTAATTTTTGATTGCTCTCATACATTCTGAAGGTTTCGCTTCGTTCTTGTCTTCTTGTTGATTACTATGTCAGCCACTGAGTTGGGGTGTGCTCAAAGCAAAGCCAAAGCATGCGTATGTTAGTGTCAGTATTCCATTCTCCGATGGAAACTCGTCAATCAAGAGATGGGAGGTAATTACGTAGCGATCGTGCTTCTGTTCGCTTTGAGTATGCTCTGAAGCGAGTAGCCTATTGTGGTACGCATTAAAGTTGCTTCCACTAGATACCGCTTATAGCTTAGGAATTATATTGGATCACAACAGTACGATAGGGGTTGAAGAAAATATGAGAAAAACACGTTAAATCAACCCCTTAATTACAGTATTCGGCTTGATTTTTTGGGTGAAAAATTAAAAATGGAATTCGGAAAAACTAAAGAACGCCGGATTTTGCAGCTCTACTCTAGCCTGTATTAAAATGCACTCCACCTGGATGAAATTATACTTGAGAACAACTGAGTACTTGCTTACTACGGCCCTGGATTGTAGATCAACCGCATAAATTAACTAGAGGAAAATGAACCTTCTGTCTCCGCAACAAATACCAAACGGAATCGAGCGCGTCAGCTCTTGCTATGCCAAGGTCATCTTGCGGTTCATCTCAAGTCCGACCTTAACAGATTGTCTGACGACGGTCATTGTTATTGTCTGCTGCATAATATTTCATCGCCCGCTTGACCCTAAACCCGAGAAGTCCGACAGTCAATCATCAAGTTCAAGTTATGCTAACTTCGTTTAAGAAGATTCAGGGCAAGATCATTCTATCATTAGATCATTCTAGCGAACCCTTTACACAATTTTTTTTTTCCTAAAGAGACCATGGTAAAAAATCGAAAACTCCTAGAAAAATATGTCATTTTCCGTTGCAGTTAATTGAATTGATGAATGGAATGAACGGCGAGGAGGATCAATTATACTTGAAAAATTATCTTGGCTTTAACATTTGGCTGAGAGTACATAATTGATGACGCAATTTTCCTATCAATCAAAATTGGAATTGGACGATGTTTACAATTTTGCTGATCATTTTAGCTAAAATTCAATTTTATAGAATTTTCCTCTATGAGTAGTTAACATCTACTAGCGACCAACGGTAGTGATTCATATCGATTCTAGTAGCTTCCTTCTAAATACACAGTGTAATTAGTGATTGCAAAGAGGACTCATTGACTCGTCGATTTGGCTTTATACACGTGTTTACACTATTGCACCTCTACATGCTAATCGGGTATTCCCAATGGATCCATTAACGGCAACAAATAGCCAAGGCCAAAACGGCCGATTTTCACGACTTGACAAATAATTTAGTCTATTACTGCCAAAATTAGAACTCTTGATAAAGACGAAAAAATTACATCGATTATCGCAGTAAAATATTCAAGTAAAAAAATAATTAGGTTGATGAATAAAATATTTCAAAATAAGACTCGACGGATAACGAAAATGTTTTTGAAATAAGATGTTTCGAAGGCGAACCTATGCGTAACAGAATGACACGCTTCTCTGGGCGCGGTTTCCATCTCATTGACAATTCAACCGGTCGATTTTCGCAAAAAAAAGTTGATTTTTTTCAAGCATTATTAGCATTTCGATTGATGATCAGCCGTGAGAGGATTGTAAGCGGGGAGTGGGCTAAAGGTGTAGAGAAAACTCGAAAGCATAAGGAGAATTGGCCATTCCATTGAGGATACGAGCTTCGATGGGTACACGAAAGAGATAACTGTGCAATACTTGTTCTATATAAGATACTCCGACTCAAGAATCTGCCAGTTAGTGCACCAACGAGTACATGATCAAATGGACTGATCTGTTTCAGAAAAATGAAGAACTTGGTGAGTTCGATTATTATTAGCTTGTACGTGAAATGCTTTGTTATTGTTTAATAATATTTTATTCATTATATTATCATATTGTTCTTCAAACATGTTACAGGCTTTTTCAACGAATATAATCCCGAATGTAATACCAATAAGCGTTTATTTTTTCGGTTTTATTTAATTTAATTTTTAATTCATTATTATTTTTTAAATGATTCTTTTGAGAAGACTGGCCAATGAAGTTGGTCAATGAAAAATACCAATTAAACAAATGCCTGTTTGTGTTTCGATATGGAAATTGTTACAAGAAATTGCTAATGAGCTTGATTGGAGCGAAACGATGAGCGATTTTAGTTTTATTCCCAACCACCAATTGTGAAATGCTCAAGGGAAAAAATTGGGCTGGATCGATGCAACCGAAATAACTTTCTGATTCTCCAGAATATCGCAATTCAGCGCCCTAAGAGATATTTGCTGATCTTCATTTTCTACAGAACATAGAGAATTCTATCGCTTATGATTTTATTAATAATCGTTCATTACGTAATAAAAAAGGCAACCCAGCGTAGTAGTCTCTGTTGATTCAAGGTTCAGCCAAGAAAGGTTGATTCCTCAGATTTTTCAAAGCCATCTGTAGTTTCCTTCATTTTTCAGCTCAACCCCTCAACCAAATAGTTAGCAGTATACATAGTTCCAAAAAGAAAATCGCCAATATTTTTCTGATAACTTTCTCCTACATCTCAATCAGTTGTTGTTGAAAAATCGAAACTTGGAAGGAATATTTAGAAGCATTTCAAAAAAATTATCAAAAGGCTTTTTTCAATTCATTTCCCGTTTATTTCCACTACCAACACAACGACAAATACCACCGTTGTAACAGACTTCTTTTCTTCCAGATTGTACCCGTCTTATGCCTGTTGGGAGTAGCCCAATGTCTTCCATGGAACCACCCAAAGCCTGTTGAAGACACTCCAGAAGTAGCAGCAGCGAAAGCAGCACATTTAGAGGCCATAGCTCAAGCAAAGCAAGAGGCGCTTTCTCTCAAAAATAAAAAGCAAAAACCTGTTCATACGACTCCAGTCAATTATGCACCACCCCAGCAACAAGTATGGATCGGCAATGACAATGCGTTGAATGCACCAGCCAATGCCGCACCTTGGCAAGACAGTCAAGAATGGAAAGCGCCGGTGTCGCCGAATCAAAATAGAGACGACGGTTCTTGGAATGATGACGAAAGTTGGAAGAATTATGATGACGGATCGTGGAAAGAGGAATACAACAGTGTCGAAGATGCAACGATATCGCAAGCGAAGACGCAAGTGAATTCAGAAGGTGAAAACCGATGGACTGGTCCTATTGCTTTGCCGCCAGGTTACGACGAAACCGGAGCACCTTTGCCAGTGCAAGACACGCCCGAAGTCGCTGCAGCCAAAGCCAAACATCTTCTGGCATATGCACGTGCAACTGCTCCTGGTAGACCAATGTCAGTTCAGCCTGTGTCCGGTGGAACTTCGCTGCCCCAATTGCGACCTCAAGCACAAAATGCTCTTCAATATACAAGTCAATTAACAAATCAACAGTCCGTGCCCATCAAATTACCAAGGGTTTCTACAAAAGTACGGTCTTCCGGGCGACCTGCTCCAGTGTACGAATCTCAGGAGTAAGAATAGATTACGGAGCAATGTGGTTAAATAATGTTTTCTGGTGCCAACTGATCGAGTTGTCAGAAAGAGTTCGAAAGAATTGAAGTTTCTGAATGATAATAATATTGTCTCGGTTTAATGCTGTCATAACCGTGTTAATTTGTATCAACTTGAAAAAACCCGCTACAGATCTCAGATCGACCGCTCGAGTGTTGAAAATGAATTGATCAAAATTACATTGTAATTTCGAAAAATAATTAGTTACCATCAGTTCATTCAAATGGGAGAATGGAAACAATGCTCCGTTTTTTATGATAATTTACGTAACATTGTATAAAGAATTTTCTCTAGTCGCAAAATATAATCGCATGTTGCGTATTTGCAAATGAAAAATAAACATTTTTCAATACTATGAAAGAATTATTTTCCGACTTCCTTCTTTTCCCAGTTTTGTTCGGTTATCAGAACTTCAGGTGTTTATGTAAGCAAGATCACTGTGTCAATTGAAAAAGAGGTTGATTCGTCCACACGCTCATCATATGAGTCTAGCATGAATGTCCTTCTCCGGTGGAAAACCTGTATAGGAACGATGCGTATGAACCAGTCGCCGCCTGTGGGTGGAAAATGTCACCTGATAGCCTCTAGCGGACCTTCCTGGCATCGAAAGAAATAAGTTCCAACTCTTTTAACATAGTCACGCCCATGGTTGACCTTGAAAGTTGTACAAGCTTGCATAATCGATCCCAAGCTATTTACCACGATTTTATGATGGGTAAAAATCTCCAGAATCGAAAAAAAAACAAAAAAAAAACATAGGTAACTATTATCTTAGTGACGTTACTGAAAATTTCAAATTTATATATATTTTTGGGTCTAAAAAAATGAAAAGTAGGTATTCGGTTCCAAAAATCAGTATTGGCGTTTTCCTACCAAAATCTTCATTTCTCATGTCGTACAATAGGTATATAGGTACATAAATATACGAGTATAAAAAATTTATCCGTAATTTTTTTTATCATTCGCCTAACATTTATCCTTATTAATAACGCAGGAAGTACGTTTATGAATTTATTAAAGACTGAATTGCATCAGACTCGGAAGTCCCCGACCGCTTTAGCTATTGACGCTAATCCAACTAGGAATCAACAAGTCGGCCTTGTCAAGCAATTAATTCTCAGTTATCGGCAAAGGTTTCTGATCAATATTCATCCGATCACGGACAACCGACACGGTCGCCTCTCACTGAATAGAAAGCACTCCACCCAGCTATGAATTATTTCGCGATCCAATCCCACACTTTCCATGATGTATTGTGTACGGTCGTTAAATACATAATCAAATTTGTGTCGTCTGACAATCAAATGGCAGGCAGAACACAACATTTACCCCAAAACGATAATTTCTTGGTTAACCAATCCCCACAGTCAAGACTTCAACGGATTTCGCTCTTTGGTTTTCTTTCTCTAAGCTCTTCGCATAAATTAGAGTTGATTATATCTAGTATTGACGCTCATCAGCGACGGATGGCTTCCCTCGCCCTAATTATCGGAGAACGACTTGTGATTATAATGGGGGAAATTCAATTCCTCGTCATTATAAGCGCTTTGTTGAACTCGAATTATTATAGAATGAAAGAAATATACGAGGCAACAATCCCGTTATTCGTTGTCAGAGTTTCGTGTTACTCGAGTTAGCTTCTGCTCTGGAAAGTCAACGATATTCGATCCGATGGTGTATAATTGCAAATGACATTGTACAGTAATTGATTGTAATATCTTGATAGAGGGGCGAATTAGAGTAGATTCGGAAATGATACGTATATATAGACAATGTCATCCGCTTACCGTCAGTATAATTCACAAAGGGAAGACGAGTTATCATGAAGTTGACGGTGAGTTGATTATTGCGTTCATTGAATCGGTCGAGAAATAAGAATCGATATAGTCCGTTTTATGGCAACCGTTATTTCATTGAGAAATCAATTTCATTTTATTCGATTAGTGTGATTTTTTCAAAACGCAATAATTCGTTTTTATATTAATTTAATGTACGTAGTTCGTAGCTAGCAAAATCGGATAAATTAACGACAATGTCTCACTATACTTATTGAAATGGAACTTATACTTGGTACTTGCAATTCACCTTTCTAATTGAAATGTAAAGCCGTGAGATTTCAAATGGCTAAAATTGATGGATTTTGAATTACAAAAATTCTAGAATAACCGGATATGTAGATTATTTTTCACACAAATAATCACACATGAAAATCATTTCAATTCCTACTATTAACGTTCTACTAAATAGCTTCCATCTGATTTTGCACACTGAAAAGTGGGAAATTTTGAGGCAAATTGTATTACATTTTTTTGATTTTTAAGGGAAGTACTATGACGGGTTTTGACGCCATATATATTTTCCAAACCAACGATGGCTCAATTATTTAGCGAGGACGCTGGCGTAGTCTAGCAACTGCTCAAGTAATTGACTAAGATTTCTCTCAATTTCAGAAACACAGACTATAGATTAACTCTATTCCAGGTCATTTTGCTGTCAATCACTGGAGCAGTCACTGCTCAGCTATTTACTCCTTCGATTGACAACCGAGCGGCTCATCCTGTCGTCGAAATTCGTTCCCGAAATGAGCAACCTCGCTACGAAAGTCAGAGATCTCCCTGGCCAGTAGATATTCAAAATCGGCATCGTCCTAATTCATGGTTTCAACATGACCCGAGATATTTGGGACCGATCGCCTTCCCCCAGGGCCACGAAGGGATTTATCAGCCCAGGCCGAAACCTCCTCAAGTTACTGAACGAGTAGATGATGCAATTTTGGATTCGGCACATAGAGCCACTTCGTATAGCAATATTCGCCCAGCATCTCAATGGAATGAAATATCTGCTCATCCATGGACTCATTCTACATCTTCGAGCCTTGGATCTGGTCGTCTGTCAAAGTATTTTCAAGTTTCCCCTGAAAACCTTTATTAAATAAATACATATTGCTCCGCTAGTTGTGAGTTTCATTAAAACCAGTTACCAGAGATAATATTTTATCGGGAAAAAGCTTCACTTCGCTTTTGAGTATTTTTTCTCCTTCAAACTCCACGAATTTCCTCAGTTTTTCCGCATGCAATGTAATATAGAAGTTTTAGCCTTTTTGTTCGAGTCGCCGCATTTTTTCTCCGGTTAAACGTCTTCAATTTTGGAGACTGTTATAGCACTGCCATCCTCAACGATCCATGTACGTGATAAAGGAACGTCCGATAATTCCCATTTTCCTAAAGCTTCTCACATTTTCCGGTGTAACTTTCCTTCGCAGAATTCACCGGGTCGTTAAAACTTTTTGTCACTCGGATCATGCTCGCCGAGTTGGAAAGAACGTGACGTCTAGGGGGCATCGACCTTTCGCTGAACAATGATGAGTTTTAAAAACAACCAGTCATCTATATTTTCAAAATACTTAGAATCGAAATTTGGGAGGGCGAAATGTTCAGAAAATTTTCCAACGCACATGGTTGAAATCGCTTCATAATTTTTTCCTCGCCGACGAAATAGAAATATTCAAATCGCCATTTAACCAGTGTCCATGATTGAGATTCGCCGGGTATTCAGGCATTACTTCCTTATGTCCGATGCATGGATTGAGTAAAAGCCTGACTAATTCAAATAAACTATAGTAGAAATTATTTCCGAATCTGACCTTGGTCGAGGGAGTAAACGGTTGATTGATTTACGTCTTACAAACCACCGTACGAGTCTCCTTGATACCAACACATCGAACTTTTGACAATGCAATAACAGTCGACCAAGTTAACGTTTCGGATAGTTTACAAACTAAGAACCTCATTACAGCACTCGCGAGGACGTACCTCAACGCCCCAATTGCTTTACACGTTCTTCGAACACATTACATCGGGTGAATCGGACCCTGCGGTTGCCCAATGTGAAGGTCCCTGGATCTGGGGATCACTGGAGCAGAGCTAATAAATGACGTGCTTCATGAAGGCTGGGCTATCGGAATTTTCGATAGTTTTGAAACAGTAGGCCATCGTGCACGTATATAAGGCTACACAGCTGTCTACGAAGTCAGTTCACAGCCACCTGTTGTTCACCTACAGTCGTACAATGAAGATGCTGGTGAGTTTTTGGTCCAGCAATTTAATTTCAGACAGCATTGATAGTTGTTGTGATAAAAAATGAATACTTTTATTGGGAAAGGCATAAGTGCACAATTTTGTTATCAGCTTATGGCATTTCATTAGATGTAGTTTAATATTATGTTTTATATTTTCTATATTATATTTTAATGTTTTATCCATGTGGGAAAAACCTTATGAACAAAATATTTTACTTCGTTCGCAGATGTGTGTAAATTGGTTTGAAATTTCAGGTAGTCGCTTTGTGCTTGTTCGGAGCTGTGCTCGGCTTGCCCTATCACCATGTGTACGATACTCCTGAAGTAGCTCACGCCAAAGCTGCCCACCTGGCTACTCTTGCCAAAGCTCATCAAGAAGCAAGCGAGAGATCATGGTCGACTGATGAAGATGATGGTTCTTACAACGAAAAAATTCACGGCGACCATGGACAATGGGATGGTGATTCTGGCCACCACGGACACCAAGAAGAGCACCATGGACAGCATCATTCCCATTCCTGGGCACCTCAAGCTCATTCATGGTCTCACGGTGGCCTTCAGCAGCAACAATGGCATCAGCCAGCTGCTCCTGCTCACCATCAACCAGCGCACTACGAAAGCCACGAAAAGAAATGGACTGGCCCTGTAGCTTTGCCACCAGGCTATGACAAACATGGTGCTCCTCTCCCCGTCCTTGATACACCTGAGGTTGAAGCCGAAAAAGCCAAACATTTCCATTTGTATGCCCATGGTGCACATGCAGCAGCTGCGCATTCCCACCAAAGCTCAGCCTGGGCTCCCCATAACGATTGGCATTCGAGCGAAAGCTCGCCATCCGATGAGAGCTACGAATCCCACGAAAATGGTCCTCACTATTGAAGTTCCTTCATTATAATGTTAATTTTTATAAATATTCAACACAACTAGTCCTCTTACCATGTAAGATGTTTCAATAAAAACAAGAATATTACCAGATACAATGAAAATAGCCTCAACTAATACGACATACTATTATACAGAATGTATTTATTCGAATAAAGAATAAAACTGTATGTTGTAAAAAAAAGCTTTCATGTGTTACTTCTAACCCCTGCATGCAACAGGATTCACCAGTTACAGAACACAACTACGAAAAATTCACCTTCATTTGAGTCCTTTGGCCTGGAAATTAGCTTACTAATCAATTTCCAGTAAAAATAGTAAAATTCGATAGCAAAAAGCAAAGGAAACCCCCACAGAAATATCGAAACTTTCACTTTCAAACTTCTTAACATTTTGGTTCTATATGAAAAGCTCAGGACAATTTTTTTCCCTCTGCGTGGAGAGGCCACACTTATGGCATTGTATGATATAACTATAATTAGGTAGGTAGGTGGTGGGTGTTACATGTTTTTGTACCATTAAATATTGATGTTTCAATTTGGTAAGTTCAAGCTGAGATGACCCGTTCCAACATTCAAAGTTTTCCAAGATTTGTAACTTTCACGCTCGATAACTTCAGCAAAAAGTCTTCAATTCTGCAGTTTGAACTCACCATAAGTTAGGTAATTGAATCGAACACATTTTCCTCATGTAATGTGCTGATCCATTTCTTAACTGTTTCTGCGTAATTCGCACTATCTGTGCAATATACACGAAAAAATTCTCATTTTTTAACTTTAACGTTGTTTCTAATTTATTTAGGGAGAAAGAAACGAAGAATGGAGCATGTATTATTGATATACACACCATAAACTATAATTATGCCAAATTTGAACGAAATCGAAATAAAAAAGTTTTCATAAAAAAATCAAGGGGTACACGCCCGCGATTTTTTCGAAACTATACCAACCAACGATTTTAACTTGTCTTTCAAGACTGATAAAAATCTGAAATTTTCAGGAAAGTTTTATTATGCCATCATGTATTTTTCTCATTTTTTCAGTTCTCGGAAAAAATTGGAAATGGTCCTGAAAAATCAGTTTTTGAATTCTCGAACATCGAACTTTTACCATGCTTTTCGAGAATAAAATATGTTATGTGAATCATTGTTTTAATACACAGGAGTCTTCATTTGGATATAACACACAAGCACATAGCAAAAAATTTAGTGAACAAATTTTTAACAGCGCCACAGAAATTATTTTTCGTGAACCGAGCTCCTGAACGGTAAAATAAGACCATATCAATCACTAAGAAATCTTTCGACTGCCATGAAAATCAACAAAATGGAAACGGATCATTTTATTAAGTTTTCAGGGGTCCCACTCTTTATTTGACTACAACCTTCTATCGATTTTCCCTTAAAAAGTTCAGGAAAAAAACAACAAAAAAATTATGAAACATTCCAAAAAATATTTTACTCAACTTGATTTCAGGCATTTCATATTACAAACTAAACAATCAGAGATAGAGAAGTTGAAATAAGTAATTCCGAATCAAAATAAGATTTTTTCGGTACTCCAGAAGTATTTTTATGCAAATTGTGAATAATTAACTCTTCCGTACCCGAAGTTCGATTATGAGCACTCTGATTTATCAATCTAGAGAAAAATTTTCATCGAGAAAACCTCGAACTACTGAGAATTTGTGCGATTGTGTGCTGGAAATAAACTTTCGCTGTTCTTAGAAGTTGCAAATTAACCGTTGAATCATTTAGGTAAAATTTCCTTCGCATTACTATTTATCAATTGATTTAGGTTTTTTCCTTTGCTGTCGTTCTATTCCATAAGTCTAATCTAGTATTCTCTTACAATGAGTCGACCACAGTTGTTGCAAAGTTAATTATTTTACTGATTGCCTAAGGTGCTCTTGAATTGTTGAGCGAAGACTGAATTTTCTCTCACATCACTTCCAGTTTGAATTTTGTATTAAATCACATCAATACTGGTGCACCAGTTTATGGAATATTTTCACATCACTTGGAACATCTTAATTACCTGGATTCCATTCTGAGATTGCCGACACTTGAATTCTATGGTTACTATAGACTCGTTCTACACTATTTCCCTGGTAAGTCACGCGATCACTAGGCGAGCGTTGCTCTGTTCTATTATTCCATTTTACTTCCTCAAACATCGGCTGCTCGTTGTGTCGATTTAATTTCTGCACCATATAGTTTGGAGTAGTAAAAGTTGAAACATGAATGGTAAGGCGAAAAGCTCGTCAATGAAAGCAGCTAC
Source organism: Tupiocoris notatus (assembly GCA_037159825.1). NCBI lineage: Eukaryota > Metazoa > Arthropoda > Insecta > Hemiptera > Miridae > Tupiocoris > Tupiocoris notatus. Next base: position 356,037 of record JASJUZ010000347.1, read on the forward strand.
GCAAGAGCACGTGATGGCTGTGACCCGAGACTTTGTAGCGAAACCGAGGATAAGTGAGTTTTTTTCTATTTCGGGTCGAGATAAAAAATGTGATAAACAGGAGACGTAAAAAAATATCAAGTCACGCGTACTTCAGCTTCACTGGTAGCCATTATCAGCAACAAATAAGGTGTAAATAACGCTCGCAACTTCTTCCAGCAATATTTATTCAGACGTTTTCTCTTAGTCGCACATTCCGAACCAGAATTACGACTGTACCATGCGCATTTTGCATATTTGAGCACCCGTGCATATTTTCATATTTTTCAATAGTCGTTGAACTAATTTAGCGAAATCTGGAAAATTTTCGGTATGTAAGGAGTGATAACTTGTAAACAGAATGTCTATGCAGAGTATGGCTGGAATGTACGTTGTAATGGCACTTCAGTATATGGGGTGGGCTGGGAGATGAGAATAGGTCGGAGGCCCATTATGTGCCCAGGCTGGAGCGGAATGCGATTCTGCGTAGCGCCCAGCGGCTGCTGCAGCTCCTGCATGCGGTCCGTATCCGTACAAATGTAAATGTCTGGCTTTCTCGGCAGCTACTTCGGGCAGATCAACGACAGGCAACGGAGCTCCGTGCTTATCATAGCCTGACAGGACAAAACTCAATACACTATTGCATAGAGGACAACTTTGATTTAATGCCAAAGAAAGAAGAATATCAGAATTTTGTCTGATTGTAGAGGTTTCCCGTTTTATATTTCTTTATCATTTGGGAAATTTTACCGACCTTTTTTTAAAAGATTTATTAGTCATTAGGACGATTAACAAGTAAAAAAGCCAAAATGGCACCATGACTTTCTTAACGATTACATTTTAGCTTCAGCCTTTATCAGAGCAGGCGCAAAATTATTCATTGAATCACTAAACTTTCACTCGCGCAATTTACTGTTTTTGCTGAAAAAAATTTTTTTTTTTGCTAAATAAAGGGTTTGTTATTCACAAGGAGCAACGTGGTACGCATTTTTTCCAATTATACATAGAAAGGGAATATAGAAAGGAATTAACTGCCGTACCTGGCGGGAGAGCGATTGGGCCAGTCCATTTTTTCTCGGGCTCTTCATATTTATGTTGAGGTGCGTAGTGAATAGGCAATGGTTGAGGTACATATGCCCCACCTTTGCTAATGATAGCTACGGCAGCCAAGTGTTCTTTTCTGGCGGCAACTACTTCAGGAAGGTCTCGGACTGGCTGAGGAAGACCCCAGTACTGGGCGAAACTGACACCGAAAAGGCTAACTAGGGCAATCTGTATTTTAAAATATTTGATTATTGAAATTATTAATTATATTGCAATTATGTCTCTAAAAAATGTTTGATGACAGCATTATGAAGTAATAGTTGTAATTTAGGGATTACTTCATTAGGAATCTTTCAAGCTTACCAGGCACTTCATGGTCGAAGGGAATCCTACTTCGTTTGCTGTATCTTTAGTTCTGGCTACCGTCAGTCTTTCTCCAAACCCTTTTATAGTCTTGAAACCACGTAACTCCGCTCCACTGGTCCAAATCGCCTCATCCGCTGAGTTGATTTTCGTTTTGGCCAGACGCGGAGAGATTTAATGGTGACCAGTTACGGAAAATACCTTTCGAGTCCGGTCAGCTCTTCTGAACTGAGCCTAGCCGACGAGGAATCTCGAGAGAATATGCAGCGCGTTCTTATGTTCGAAAGGAATATCTTAGAGCATGTAGTGCTACGATTGAAAAACACTGGAACTGAATAGGTCATAAAATCGAGAGTACGTTGCTCTACACCAGAAAAACTAGAACGAAAAAATAAAATAGAAACTAGGTACGTTAGGAAAATAAGACAAGTACCATACGTTAACACTATTAACGATCAATATCTTCCAGCTTACAAAACGGTATGCGGCGTAAAGGGCCCTCTTGTCATTCTTGACAACGTCAAATTTCCCATGTACGCCGAAATCGTTCAAATTCGGCTACCAGATGGTACCCTCAGATCTGGTCAGGTTCTTGAAGTTGTCGGCAAGAAAGCAATTATTCAGGTATTTCAATTGTACATGGCTCATTTATTTCAGAAAAATAAAAATGTCTTTGGTTATGAAATTATATCGTACCTTGTATATCAACGTTGAAAATTTCGAATATTCCAATGAGAAACGAATTTATTTCAAGTTACGTTATACTGTGAGTTCTTTAAGGGCTTAAGGTAGTGAAAAAATTTCGATTCGCTAACTTATAATTAATTATGATTCTTTAGGTATTCGAAGGAACATCAGGAATCGATTCGAAGAATACAATGATCGAATTTACAGGTGACATTTTACGTACCCCTGTTACTGGTGATATGCTAGGGCGCATCTTCAACGGCAGCGGTCACCCAATAGACAAAGGGCCTCCTATTCTCGCTGAAGACTATCTTGACATTCAAGGTAAATTGGTGCGAATTGCGCGATTCAAATTGAATGTCTTCTTCCCGTTTAGATTTTCGGCAATAGCATGAAGATTTTTGCAGCAAAAAAAGATTTACGAAGTGAAAAATAATAATAATAATAATAACAACACAATCCCACGTTCGGAAGCTTTTTTCAGTTTATTATGGTGTGTAATAATTATATTTTACTGTTGTTAATAAATTTAAAAAAATATATATTGTTGACCCAGGACAGCCGATCAATCCCGAATCACGCATTTACCCGGCTGAAATGATCCAAACTGGAATTTCTGCAATTGACGTTATGAATTCGATTGCCCGAGGCCAAAAGATTCCCATTTTCTCTGCTTCAGGTTTACCTCATAACGAAGTGAGCGATTGCTTAGGTAACAAATTTTCAGTAAGATTCTTTTCGACTTTTAAAATACCCTCTCGGTTTGATTTTATTATTTTTCTACAGATAGCAGCCCAGATTTGCCGACAAGCTGGGCTAGTGAAACGATCCGATAAGTCCGTAATGGACGATCAAGAAGGAAACTTCGCAATCGTATTCGCTGCGATGGGAGTGAACATGGAAACAGCAAGATTTTTCAAACAGGATTTCGAGGTTTATATGAGCATGGACTCAAGCATTTTATTTCATATGTTTTACGAAACTTACTTGGAAAAATTTGTCTTTCATAAAGTAATATTTTTTCTCTAACAAAATTCAGAAATTTTCCCTTTCTTCTTTTCCACAGTGTATTAGTTTTTATTTTTGATAACTATTCAATTCTGGTCGCTGAATACGTCTCCATCGTTATACTGTGTCCTAGTTTATTATTGTTATTTTCCAGTCTCGACTATGACCTTAATTTGTCCACATTTTCACCAAGTTAGGCATTTTTTTATTGAAAGAAAATTAGCTTTCTATAATTTTCGCATGGAAGTACATCATTAAACTTTGAGCTATTCGTATCAAATGACGTTCAAACTACCGAATGAAATTTTCTCAGGAAAACGACTCGATGGAAAACGTTTGTCTATTTTTAAACCTCGCCAACGATCCAACAATCGAAAGAATTATCACACCAAGGATTGCTCTGACAGCGGCTGAATTCCTGGCATACCAATGCGAAAAGCATATCCTTGTCATTCTAACTGACATGTCATCCTACGCTGAAGCGTTGAGAGAAGTGTCAGCAGCCAGAGAGGAAGTACCTGGACGTCGAGGATTCCCAGGGTGCGGAAATATAGACAGTTAGCGAATTCCTCTATAAATAACCATTCGAAGTTTTATTTCCTTTCATCAACTGGGTAAAATGGTTCAATCTTTTGAATTAAATAACCTACGCCTTAATCAATTTCTACGACCGAATCAATACAAATTAATAGCTCTCCTGACTAATTTTTTTCCAATTTATTTTTCTATTTATTCGTTCATTTTATACAAAGAAAATGTGATCGTGTTCGCAGATATATGTACACAGATTTGGCAACGATATACGAGCGAGCTGGTCGAGTTGAGGGTCGCCACGGGTCGATAACGCAAATCCCGATCCTGACTATGCCGAACGATGGTATGCATGAAATTATAACTCAATCATCCCTGATGATTATGGACGTGAGAGATATTGAATAATATATGTGTCACTGACGATTTTAAATTCATAATGAATTTACAGGCAGTGATTTCGAAAAAAAAAACATTTTCTAGGTTCTCATATTTAAAAAAAAAAAAAAAAAAAAAAAAAAAAATAGAAAAAGTGGAGCAGAACTAATTCATTCACGGGAGTTTTTAAAAATCTATTGTGAAAAATAGAATAGAAAAAATCATTTTCACCTACCTGAAATAATTATGGCAACTCGTATAATACGTGGTATTACCCTCAATAATAATACAACTGTATTTCATACTCGAAGACATTACTCATCCGATTCCCGACTTGACCGGATACATCACGGAAGGGCAGATTTACGTTGACAGGCAGCTACACAATCGACAGATCTACCCGCCTATCAATGTGTTACCATCACTCTCTCGCCTTATGAAGTCGGCTATAGGCGAAGGTATGACGAGGAAGGACCACTCGGAAGTGTCTAACCAATTGGTAAGCGATACCCTATTGTCTATATCTATTGTCTATAATCGTCTAATAATATTGGAATCGTTTGGAAAGGCATGTTAGCACCTACTCCAAAGTATAAAATCTTTTGTAACTCAGTATGCCTGCTATGCGATCGGAAAGGACGTCCAAGGGATGAAAGCTGTTGTCGGCGAGGAAGCTCTCGGCCCCGACGATTTGCTCTACCTTGAATTTCTCAGCAAATTCGAATCTCAATTTCTGAATCAAGGTAAGTAATCTTTAGATGAGGTTTTCAAAATTTTTTTGAAGAATTAAAAATTCATGTTACTCGGTTGTGTTTATTTTAAGCGACATTCGACTGCCAGCAAGAGTTGCCTTATTTGTTTGTTTTTTTCTTCAAGGCACCTACGAAAATCGAACCATTTTCGAATCGTTAGACACGAGTTGGAAGCTACTGAGAGTTTTTCCAAAAGAGATGCTCAATCGGATTCAAGTCGAAACATTGCAAGAGTATTACTCACGCTACAAGCGCGAACCGAAAATAAAAAAATAGAAATCCTCGGACGGAGGAGAGTTTTGATATTTCTTCGTTCTTGAGTCTTACCGTTCTAAATATACGTTGTTCCTTCTGCTTTTTTTAAACGATTTTTAACCGACTTCATTTTTGGAACGGTCGTTCTCCTAGGTTTTCCACAGAAAATAAACGTGTTGGTTGGGTTAGAGGGAACGTACGTTGTTGAATTATCGCCGTTATACGACTACAAATTAACTTCAATGGTACAGTTTCCCAATGATTTTTAATGGGATTAATGTATTAGTATGACAATACTATCAAAATCTGGTTTAATATTCTATAATCACAGCACAGCTCAGAGTAAAAAATAATCGCTTTGAATTCTCGAGCCTAAATTGTCAACAGATTTGAGTCGATGATGGTTACGATCTCGTCGACAAATTTATTCAGTCCTTAGTAGTCCCAATGGCCATGAGTGGGTTCAGAATGACCGTGAGCGTAAGCACCAGCGTATGCTCCATGAGCATACAAATGGAAATGCTTTGCCTTTTCAGCTTCTACTTCGTGCGTGTCGTGGACTGGTAGAGGAGCTCCATGTTTATCATAGCCTGAAAGAGAAAATCAGCATAAGAGTAATTTCCGGCAAGTGAAACAACGTAGAGAAAAAATACTTTTCTGTAGATCCTGAGAGCACTCAATACACCCAAAACACAACAGCCCTCAATACAGCGCTTTTGAGAGCCTTTTTGACTCGCAATACAATAATTTTGAATCACAACTAAAAATTTAAGAAGCGTTTTTTTTATTTTTAGCGAATTTTCGCCGATAATGATCCTATTTACACACTTATCATGTAAACAGGTACAAAATCCGTCTCATCCATAAGAGAAGAAAAAAATTTTGTATGCATATATAGGTATCTATGACACTTCGCACGACAATTGTTGTAATTTTCGAGATAAAAATCCGATTTTTTGCAGCAAAATCAACTATTCCAGAATTGCGGTGTAATGGAATTTCTGAGTTTCAGAATTAATACTGCGTGCTACGATAATGCTACTCGAGCATTTGCGAACCAATATAAAAATCTACCTTCATTCGCTGTAATATTCTTCAAACAGTCTCCTCTGTAATACGCAACGAAGAAAATGCTGCATGAATGGAAATTTTTTTAATCTCAATTATCTTTACATGAAACGTACCTGGAGGAAGTGCGATGGGTCCAGTCCATTTCTTGTGCTCATCCCAGTGAGACTCGTGGTGGTGGACGGGAGCTGGAGCATGATGGTCCCAGGAGCTTTCGTGCTCACCTTCCCACGAGTGACCGTGGCCATGACCGTGGAGCCGCGCTAGGGCTTCGGCATGGGCGGCGAAATGTTTCGCTTTGGCATGTTCAACTTCAGGTGTATCATGAGGGCCGTCGTGATGACCCCAATACTGGGCGAACGCAACTCCCAACAGGCAGAGGAATGGAATCTGAAATAATCGGAGGTAACATTGAATGGAAAATCTTCTTTTTTTTTCATATTTTGACAGCTGCTAGCTTTTGGTAGGTATGATAAAATATCATGAAATCAATTCACGAGTGTATCGCTTCTAAGGTGTAATCAAGCAGTGAGACTCCGAATAGAAATCAGCCGCTTAAACTTGCTCGATGTAGACGTTCGGAACGCTACTTTATTTTGAATTTAATCGAATATTCTGTTGGGTGGAAAGTTTATAAGCGAAAACGTCACCTGCAGAAGCCTCAGAATGCTCCGCGCCTACACAACACACAAGACTATTATACAAATCTTGATCCTGAGCTTTCTGCTCCAGTTTCCAAAACTCGGAGCTAAATCGCCTGAAAAGTTGAGGGGTAGGATTAATTTTAGGATAAAAGTTCTTTTCCCTCACAATTTCGCCGATAACAACTTGGAATCATATGTAGCGCAAATTGGCCAGAAGTTCCAATAATTGCCCCATTCTCTGAGACGTGACCTTTGCATTGAACTCGCTTACCTAACACCCTCTGACCTTTACGTTCCATTAGTATTCTCTTCGACCCGACGAATTTCTGTGGAACGATGCAAATCTAACACAATATTGTCGTACGGATGAGACCTATTATTGTTGCATGCGACAAACGAAATCATCAGCCGAGCCCTATTGACGGCTCGATTGGTGTCGATACATAAGGATCGATAAATGGTCAGTGAAAACAAGAGGTCGTTGGAATTGTCTCTTTTATCGATTAACAAGTTTTCTTTCAGTTTCTGCAATAATGTAAATTACAAAAAAATCTCGGGCAGAATTTTTAAAACGTGTACGAAAACTGGCGATAGTAGGATAATCACGGGATGTGGTGCGTGAGATGACTGTGAATTCAGAATCTAGTTCACCATTGTGATAATCATCAGTGCGGTTCCGCGGCTATATTATCATCTTTTCTCAGATATTTATGCTCCTCTCCGTCTCAAAATTTCACCTTCGCTCTGAATCTCTCGTCATGATGGAAGTTATTTTTACTCGTATGAAATTCGTAAAGCTCCTATTGTTTGCTTGCACATTATTCCTCCACTAGCTACTTACGTAAGATTGAGAGGATTTTGACATCATTGAAACAGGTACCTGACGTATGATTAAAATAAATCTTCTCTCGACGTTCTTCAAAACATTATCTTATTCTTGAATATAGGATTTGATTTTTTGGCTCGTATAGTAACATAAAAACAGTCGAAATAAAATAAATTCAACCTATTGGGTCAACGAATGTTCAGATCTTCCTCGTGGCCTTCTTCGAACTCAAATTGATGACTACGAATTTCGATCGTAGTCATCAGATATAGCATTGAGAACCAATCTTCTAATTAAACCAATTAACCTTATTGAATGGTTTTAATAAAAGTTAATTTTTTGGAAATTTGAAACCTTCCTAAAATATACCACTTTAAATTTACCACTACCATTAATTACTAGTAAACTCTTTCCCAAGAGAACGACTTTTAAAACTCACCAATTTGAACATGGTGATGATATTTCGCTCGGCTCGTCCTTCGATGTTGACTCACTGAACTCAGCACTTGAGACTGACCATTAGTTGCTGGAATTGTACTTTATATAACAATAAGAACACTGCACTACTTTTTCACCCACTCTCATAAAGCAACCCGAACCAAACGGCTCATCTCCTTCCTGTCAACGCTCGTTTCACGCAGGGCCCGCACGTGTTGGCAAATCCGCCGCCAGTGGGGCAACTCTGTCTCTGCTAATTGTTGCACCAAAGTCGAAGCCCTGGACGAAACTTTCCGGCTTTATTGGAGACCTTCTCATGTAGCCTAATTTATTCCGCTCCGCTTGATGGTCATGAACGGTCAACGGGTCTCATTTCGAACCCGTGGCCAATGAGATTTCACAAAAATCCTTCCCTTTCTCAGTTCCAAAAACGTGATCTACAACCAACTTCAACTTTTGAAGAACTATTTTTATTTTCCCCAATTTTCTAATTAATTGAAAAATTATTCCTCTAACGGTTCACCTGAAGAGAGTGTTCGACGGCTATTCCGACGGGTATAAAACTATTTTTATACCTCCAAAAATTCTCGAGTCGTACTCTCTAGCCGAATTTCTGAAAATCTCGACAATTCTACGATGAAATGCATACCATTAAATCTATCAAGCCCGTGATAGTTTCATTCGATTCGGCGTCAACAATCTATACACATTGATACCAAATACACCTCTGATTGATAAACGCTGGAAAATAATGAATTTTCTCCCCCTCACGTCCCCCAAAAATACCCTAAACATTGAGGTAGCTATTTGGCTAAATAATAGGGCCATTCTCAGACCAACACTGATTCTTGGTGTAAAGTGCGAGTATTAAGCTATAATATTTTCGTTGGAAAGGTGTTGACGGCGAACGGCGGACGGACAGAATTTTTTAAAGTTGGATGTTCGTATTCTACATGCCTTGAAACGTCAAACTCCGAATTTTGAGAGGTAAGACATTTTTTTCTTGGGCGATTACAATGTTTTATTATTGAAAAATAAATAAAAACTTTACCCACAATCGTGGAATGGCTTGGTTTATAGAAATAATTAGACCAAAAATCGATATTAACGGGCTGATTGTAAATTAATATGAGCCACAAGAAGTAGCTTCAACGAGTGGTAATCAAAAATCGTAGAATGATTCTCAAAAATGGTTGTTACCGTCCGTCGATTTTATTTTATACACCTGCGTTATTTTTTATTTTTCATACATTGTCCTCTAAAGGTACTCTAATTTGTATGCATTAGATTATACTTGATTTCATTATTTTTTCACTATTAGTTATTTTATGAAATACAGTTCATTTTTAATGTTCATTCATTTATGTTAACTCTCATTAATTCTCATTAGTTATCAATGATTTTCATTCGTATCTTGATTTCATTATTTTTTCACTATTAGTTATTTTATGAAATACAGTTCATTTTTAATGTTCATTCATTTAAGTTAACTCTCATTAATTCTCATTAGTTATCAACTATTTTCATTCGTATCTTGTTGGCGTCAATTTTCTTTCGATTTCGCATATCTTAATTTCTCGTATTCTTTTACTAAATTTAAATGATATCGATTAAAAATGTAATGTCTTACTTAATTGCTATTTAAATCGCTTCCCTTTAACGGTCCGAACTATTGACGGACGGCCAGATCGATCACTCAGACACTCTTCGAAAAAATGTCAGGAGCGACCGAACTGTTGAAAGAAAAAAATATATTCCGGAAAATGAAGTATGTTTCGTCTCAGATATGACGCGTGTGCAGAAACTACAGCATTCCCAAGCTTTGTTTTACACATTCGATGTTGGGCGGAAACTAAAATATTGCTTATAATATTCAAGGTGATCTAGGCGGCGCTCAACTGCCAAGGTCGAGGTTCAACTTTCGCGAGTTCCAGCTGCTGCACAGTTGGCGTTTGCAGTTTGTGGCAAACCGCACTCGAAAATCGAGCAAAAGAGATTCGGGCATAGTTGTTTTGATTGACTTTTTTGAAATATAATCGGAGTAAGACGTAATCGTTATTTCACTGGACCGGTTACAAGAGAGAAAATAATGATATTAATAAGAGAGAGGAAAAAAGATCCAGGCTGTTTGAAAATTATACTAATATCATCTTCACCTTAAATGTAGACAAAATCAGCTCAGTTTCCGTTTGGTACTCAAATCCCATCTTCCAAATTCTAATTTGCAAGGTAGTATTATAACTAAGGATTCATAAATGGTGCAACGTGTTCTCAAAGAACGTGTATCATTCCATGTCATATAACATGATTGTATTTTCAATGTAGTGCCGAATATTCGTCGTATTTTTGTTCAGAATGATCTAATGTCCAACTATTTTCAATTCGGATTCGATTTTTCACTCCCTATGCATTATTATAGATGAAGTTTCCAAATGACACAGTGGGAGTTAAGGGCCTGGCTGGCAAGAATTCACACTTACCTGCGTCCCAAAGTACCTTAACTATGACGGACTGGTAGTCAAACGGATATTTCTTCGCTCAAATATCAATAATTGATAATGATGATTGAATCATGATAATTTATTCACGCTTTGGTGAGGATTTTTCTGTATATTAGCAATGGTTGAGAGTTAATCCGAATAGTACTGAATGTTTGAGCGAATCCAGCTCTCTGAAGCAGGAATCAAAGTTGCTGAGCAACAGTTAAAACGTTGGAAATCTCGAGTTTCTTGCATTGTCTTCATCATTAATTATTAACCTTAATAAACGCATTGGTAGCAGAGCGGTGTTAGCAGATACCATGATGTGGAAGGAAAACGGAAATTAAACGACTTCAGGATAATTTTTGAGAGGATTTTTCCTCTATTGTTCGTATATTGTTAAGAAAATTAACAAAAATGTTGCACTATTCCCATATTAATGGTTCAACTGCAGCACTGACTCTTCGGTGGTCTTGAATCTGGTAGACGATTGCTAGGTCCATTGTGGTTTACCAGTGGGCGAGGATGGGAGCATGGGCGATTGGGGCAGAGAGGATGGGAGAGTGAGCAATAGGGGTGGCAAGGATGGGAGAGTGGGCAATAGGAGTGGCAAGGATGGGAGAATGGGCAATAGGAGTGGCATAGACAGAAGCACGGACTAGAGGAGCAGCCGAGTGGACGACTGACGTGGAGTAAGCACTGACGGAGCTAACAACAGGGGCAGCAATGATACCGCGCTTCCACCTTCCATGTCCAGTGCTCGGTGGAAGAGCAGCATGAGCAGCGAGATGAGCAGCCTTGGCAGCGGCGACTTCAGGAGTGTCTTGAGGAAGTCCTGGCTGAGCAGGTGCGGCGTTCCAGGCTGGAGCAGCGTTCCAAGAACGGGCGGCTGGGGCAGCATTCCAAGAAGGAGCTGCAGGAGCAGCGTTCCAAGCAGGAGCAGTTGGTGCTGCATTCCAAGCAGGTGCAGCCGGTGCTAGTGATGGGTGTCCACCGCTGGAGTAAAGCGAGAAGTGCCGAGAACGTTCAGCAGCAACTTCGGGCGTGTCTTGAACTGGCAGAGGAGCACCATTCTGGTCAAAACCTGGAGGCAGAGCAATAGGGCCGTTCCACCTGCCTGATGATTGCTGGGGTTGAGCCCATTGCTGCTGAGGCGCAGCCCACTGCTGCTGAGGTGCAGCCCACTGCTGCTGAGGAGCAGCCCATTGCTGTTGTGCAGGTTGCTGGGGCTGGTTGGCACGAGCTAGAGCAGCCAGGTGAGCTGCTTTGGCAGCGGCGACTTCCGGGGTGTCTTGTGGGACACCAGGGACGGCCGGGGCTCCCCATTGTGCCATAGCACAACCCACAATAGATACAAGAACCAGCTGGAAACAAAACACAACGAATTTGTGAGTATATTGAGAAAATTTGGTGATAATTGCTACACACATGCAATTTTCTCGATAGTACAAGCTCAACACGAAAATGAAAAATATTAAGGTTCCTATTATCACCATCGATACTTAATTTTGATTGCTCAAGAATTGGACCGGTTAAATTTCTTCTTTAGGACGCCCTTATCATCCACTACGAAGTGCTTAACCGCAGGAAAGTTGATATATTTGAAAAATCATTTTTCTAAATGAACTCGAAATCCCTCCTCAAGTTTTTATTAACTTGTCAAATAATTGGAAAACTGTGAACGAAAGCAAATTTGTTCTTTTATCAACTTTTCGTGGTGTGGAAATATATCTAACAATGAGCGAAAGTATTTTAAAATTAATGCTATAATCAACTACTTACTACATTAATGAAAAGTAATATTTGGAAGCAATATTTACCAATAACTTGAATTATGCGCAATTACATTTAATCAATTCAAAATAAAGTAAAATATGACTTTATTATAAAACTATCCGAATCAATCCATCTCGAAAATAATTTTAAAAATTTATAAAATATTTTAAAATATTTAAAAGTCACAATCTCCAACTTTTGGTATATATATTATAATTTCTCAGCATTTCCATTGAGCGGAACTTTTTGATCGTAATACAGTTTCAAACGACGATAAATTGTTTTTCATTTATTCGAATTTCAACTAAAAATCCTGAGTATCATCAATAGGTAATGAAAAATTTAAATATTTTAAAAGTCGAGTCTCAGCATGAATTGAACACAATGTACACACTCAGTTACTCACCAAAGACTTCATGTTGATACTTCGTTCACCTCCTTCCAGCTCTGACCTCACACAACCGCGGATCTGACCGTGAAAGGACTGTAACGAGAATGTGTCCGCGTTGGTGGCACCCATCGTATTTATACTCAACAGCTCAACACGATCCTGCACCCAAGGATCTGACATTGGCGGCCGTGAAAATCAGAAAGGTCCTTACCTTAGTGAAACAGTTCCTGGCCGAACCGAAATCAATTATTGGAGCTGGAAAAGAAGTATAAGCTGTTTGAAGAATGGTGAATAAAAATTTAAAACGTTCAGAAAAATTTAACATGAAACTATTGTAAACTACACACAGTTTGGAATAATAGGAAAACTAATGATCGCCCGAAGATGAAAAATTTCTAGTCCTCCTCTAAGCATGACTACAGAATACAAGCATTAAAAATATAAATATATAAATAAATAATAAATATAATAAAAAAATATAAATATAAAATATAAATTTTAAAAATGATTCCGTCCGCCCGCCAGTTTTTCCGATAAGATTTTTGGTTGTATAATTTTCTATCAATATAATGAAAGAAACGGAGCTTGTCAATTATGAGGTAAAAATCAACTTTAGTGTTTACGTTTTATTTTATTTTTTTTTGGTTTATTAATCATTCAATAATAAGCCATTGTAATCACCCAAGGATACCAATTTTCTGACCCTCCTCAAAGTTTGATGTTCTACGTGGTACCTACACCACGATTTGGAAAGGTAAAAAATAACCAAAACTCCAACGTTATCTTTTCAGAGAACACAAAATGCTCTGAAACTCTCCAATATGTACACGTAACTAACAACCTACCAGAAAAACTATAAATAATGAGAACTATAATAATAAAAAATTAATACGACCAAAAATCGTTTTGGAGAAATAGCAGTTGAACATCCAGCAGTTGGGGAAATTTTGGATAAGTAGACAGCAATATTATAGTTATCACTTGTTTTTTTGTTAAGTAGAAACATTCGCAACCAACTATTCAATTAGAAAACTCTTTGGAATTATGGTGTTGGGAAATCAATTGAAATTCGACAGCTTGAATGTCATATTCGTAACGGAGTTACTGCGCTGCATTCTAAATTTTTGAAAATTGGCCTTAGCTCGTGAACAGGTTCTTGTCATGATCAGCATTGATATCAGTTAGATCACCCATATCGCTAATTGGGGCTCTCATCGTCGGTGCCTATTTACCGAATGGATGTTATTAGTATTAAGTATTGACAGATCTGATTCAGGTTCAATATTAGCATAACGTCGTTCACATCCCTTTCGCGATTGGTTTATCCGTTACGACAACAGCTCTACCTGATTATCATCTACGATTAATAGAACACCGATCTGATCAAACGCCAGAAGAATCAATATTTTGATAATTTTTTTAAAGAGCGATCTTTCGCATTTATTTTTCACCCTAGCTACCTAAAATACCTACACATTTAATTCATACGATTCTGACCAGAAAACAGCGGGTTACGATTGCTTTAGAATCCCTCCAACCTAAGTCAGTAATTATTAAATTTTATACTCTGAACCATCGTTGGATTTTCCACTGATTGCAAATGTGATAGATAAATTTAGTTTCCAATAATAAATATAATAAAACTCAATACTAATTTCAATTTTTGGTAAAAAAATAATTGCCCACGTTTTCATTCATAATTCAACAGCCTATTGACCATATTTTATGGGAGTTTTAAAGAAGCCTTCAAACCCATGAAATGATGACTTTTTACCGCAAAATTCTCCCCGAACGACATCATTTTAAAAGATTCAGTTTTCGTTATTTTTTCAACTCTTGACGAGGATGCTCAATTTTTTTCTTTGGTTTTTGGTTTTCGCAGAGGTGAACATATTATCAAACCGAATTTTTATTCGGAAAAGTAACTTTGATAATTGATATTTCTATGACTGTTACAATTCGGAGAAAAGGCTATTCGAAATCGTCGAATCGTATGTTAAAATAAAAACAATTCGCTAACGCGTTGATCGAATATTTTCACAATTAATGATCCCAGGTTGTTCGGAAAATTTCCTACTAATCTCGACTCACATATTAAGTGCATCATATCAAAGGGCTTTAAAGAGCTGTACGATGTATACGCTGGCGAGGTTCGCTGATGAGTTCATCTTCTATTCTTGGAGATAAGCGCGGAGTTCAAACGTGGATGAAAATTTATACCTGAAAGGTGATAATTTGACGTGGAACTGTGGGATGGGTTAGAGGTGAACACTTTGAGCAGTCCTGTCAGTTTCATCGCCCGCATGATGTGAAAAACAACTCAACTGCAGTACAGCCAAAGGAAATTGTAGTTTCTCGGTCGAACGGCGGACTGACTTTAAAACAAAGCATTCCCATCGTGTTGAACCAGTGGTTTTTCGATTTTTAGCCCATACAAATTTGTTGTAGTCGGATAAACTTGGTAACCTGACAAAAGAGATATCGCTGTCAAAATGTCGAAGGTATAGGAAAATTGACGATGAATTTTCGAAATGACTAAATGGTTTCTAATGGTTTCTAAGTTGTAAGATGCCAATGCAGAAGGGTATCAATCACTAATTAATCGTGGTGTAATAGAGGTGCATGGCAAAGTTAAAAATAATAATAACTCAATTTACTTATTGCGGTTCATTAGGGTTCAAAAATCACGACAATAATTTAAACCTTGAGTTGACCTTGTAGGTATTATCATTATGTGTATTGAAGAAGCGGATGATTCCAGTACTCTCTCTACTCTAATTTCAATCAAATGTATACAGCAATTTCTTTACCACCATTTCTTTACACCATTTATAAGCATTGATATAACTATAAAAAGTTGTTTCTTTTCCTTGACGTCGCATTTTTTGATGTCATGGGGTTGTGAGAGGAAGAAAAACCAGGCGACTCATTTTCCGATTCTTGATTCGTTGGCCGAGCACTTTCGCCCGTTCGGATGGGCTCCACGTCGCCTTGAGGATACCCAAACGGGCGAAAATGCTCGGCCAAGGAATAAAGAATCAGAGAATGAGTCTCATGGTTTTTCTTCTTCTCACACCCCCTGGGCAATAAAAAGTTTGTGAATCAAAAGGCCGTGAAAATATTTTTTCCGTCAGTAGGAGGAAAATAAAATGGATTTTTTTTTTTTTTTGCGAGGAACACCTCAATAATTTAATTCATCACATTTTGTATTCGTATAAAAACTTAATGGCTAGGCTTTTTATAACAAATTTCAGTCGTGACTCTTTGCTGGTCATTATTCACCAATGGGCAAGAGCAATTGGTGCAGCGTGGACAATGGGTGCAGCGTGGACAATGGGGGCGGAGTGGACAATGGAGGTGCGGAGGATTGGGGTAGCGTGGACGATGGGAGCAGATCGGAGGATTGGAGTAGCGTGGACGATTGGGGCGGCATGGACGACGGAGTGAGCAGATACAGAGGTCAGCACTGGAGAAGCAACGATGCCACGCTTCCACCTACCATGCTGAGAAGCAGGGGCGAGCTGAGCGTGGGCGGCAAAATGGGCAGCCTTGGCAGCAGCGACTTCAGGAGTATCTTGGGGGAGACCTGGCTGAGCTGGGGCGGCGTTCCAAGCGGGAGCAGCGTTCCAAGAAGGAGCAGCGTTCCAAGCAGGAGCAGAGTTCCATGTAGGAGCCAGAGAAGGATGTCCACCACTAGAGTAAAGGGAAAAGTGACGAGATCGTTCAGCGGCTACTTCAGGAGTGTCCTGGACAGGGAGAGGAGCGCCGTTCTGGTCATAGCCTGGCGGAAGGGCGATGGGTCCGTTCCAACGGGGAGTGTATTCACTCGTCCATTGGTTCGTCTGGGGTGCCCATGACTGGGGAGCAGTCCACTGGGCGGTAGGCTGGGAATGACCTTGCACTTGGGCGACAGCGGCAAAATGGGCAGCTTTGGCAGCAGCAACCTCGGGTGTATCTTGGGGAACAGCGGGAGCTCCGTTCCAAGCAGGTGCAGCGTTCCAGGTAGGAACGGAGGCTGGAACTGGGCTCCCGGCTCTGGCGAGGGCAGCGTAATGTGCGGCTTTTGCAGCTGCCACTTCAGGAGTATCCTGAGGGACTCCTGGCTGGCCCCACTGGCACATTGCAGCACCCACCACTGACATAAGCACCAGCTGCAAAAAAAATGATTATTTTAAACATTTCAGATTTATAAAACTATATTTCTATTGATGTTCTCATTCGCTGTCAAAATATGTATTTTTCCTATTCCCAAAAATGATGTATCTCCAGCTTTCTATCAGAGGCTGCGTGGCCCCCAAAGCTACTTCCCTCACCCCGAGTTGGTTAGTTTTTAGTTAGTCTCAATAACCACCCTCGGGTTAACTTGCCTAGATAACCAGACGATGGTAAAGGTTTGTCTACGATTTGTAGATTATCAATGGATTTTCAAAATGCAACGCATTTCTCAATCAATTGAAGTCGACAACTAACAGGTGACTGCAGCAGTGGCAATTATGAATGTTTTAGAAAGAATTCAATTATCGAATCTTTAGGAAACACAGGGAGCATGGGATGAGAACAGGGAAAGTAAGCAGGCGTCAGCAGAAGTATGAAAGTGATTGGTCTGCACATCGTGTTTAACATTCTACACATTGATCTGCTTGTGGAAGATTTTGGAATGAGATAAAAAAGAACCAACTAATATTCTTCGTATTTTTAACTAAATGATAAAGATTTGCCCATCCGGGCATTATCATTATTTTTTTGACTGTGACACTGAGTTAGTGGCTGAACATGCGAGCGTGTTTGAGGCTGAAAGTTGATTAATAGACAATTTATTGAATGTGGATTCTTCGAGATTCTGGAAACTTCGAGAACTAATGAGATTTGATAATAGAAAACGAGTTCATAACAGTTATATAGCAACATTAAATAGTGTATAACAACTTTACCAACAACGATATAACAATGTAACAACTACAAATAGCTTATATCAATTATTAGAATTCTAATCGCAGCGGTAAAAATAATTATATTGTTAGGCATGGATTAATTAATTAATTCATTAAATAGAAATTTCCATGAGCAATTCGAATTGCAGCGATGATGTAATAGACAATTCCGATGTAAAATATAACTTTTATATCGTTTGATGTTATTAATTTATTGATTAGATCTGCTGTGAAACTATTCAAAATAATATTGGGTAAATATTGTAGATCAGTAGAAGATATAATTTTTTTATCGTTTGATGTTATTAATTTATTGATTAGATCTGCTGTGAAACTATTCAAAATAATATTGGGTAAATATTGTAGATCATCAGTATAAAAGTCGATCGATGCTTGCCGAATTGATCACCCAGATGAAACATTTTCCCTCGAACTATCAAAACTCACCAATGATTTCATCGTAAATAATCGCGACACCTCCTCTGCGTTGAACCAAAGACACGAGAGGACTGTTCCGTAAGTGATGCGTCGGCTCGTCACCGATCAGTTTATATACTCATCCAGAACGACGGAAACGATGGCCATGAAAACACGGAGAAGCTATGAAGTTCAGTAGAGAACAAGAGGTAGCTGCGTTGATCTATGGGGATGGTAATGGGTGGGGTCTCTTCCTGACCCTCCTCAAGGTTCGGTGTGATCTTTGACGGTGCTCCCCGATACCTCAGCGGACTCGCGGGGGATGCGCTTCCGCGTGGATGGCAAGCGCCTGTCGCGCTATGATGGAATTCTCGGCCAATGACTACAGTTAAAATATTTTACATCAATTTTACCACTTGTAGAAGTGAGAACTATTTTATATTTCAAGTAAAATTACAACCATAATATTTATCTAGCGAAAAATAACTTTTTTCTTGCGCAAAGTGACGTTTTTTATACGATTTATTCGTTTAATTTTTTTTTTTTTTTTTGAAAAATGATTTTTAGAAATTTGAAACGGGTTTCGCATACAAACCGACGATATAAAAAAACTCAAAAATTTACGTGTCACCAATTAAACTCCATGTTTTTTTCTTATCTAAAAGTAGATTTTTACGAAATAAAATGTGGATTTTTGAGAGAAATCGCCGTCAAAAATGTTTTCCTTTTAGTGGGAAGAACGACTTAAAAAAAAAAAATTGTCGATTTTGAAGTGAAACTTGCAGGAAAAATTTCATCCAATATCTACGTTTACAACCACCAATATTTTGGTTTATTGTTCAATAATAAACCTCTGTAATCGCCCAAGAAAATAAAAATGTCTAACCCCCTCAAAATTTGATGTTTTACGTTTCAAGGCATGTAGAATTCGAATATCCAATTAAAAAAATTCTGTTTGTCCGCCGTACGCCGTTAGTAGTTTTCCGGCCAAACCATAATAGCTAAATTCTTGAAATGTTCACCAAAAATCAATGTCGGTCCTATTTCATTTCCAGGTGGTGTGAGGGGTAGGAAACCCGATGACTCATTATCTCCCTCACACCTCCTGGCCATAAAAAATGCGACGACTAGGAAAAGACTATTTTTCCTGAGAAAATCGATGCAATTAGTTAAGTGAAAATCAACGTTTTCCATATGAAAACCGTTACTATTTTTTGCGTTAAGTGACGTTGTCTTACCTAAAATTAAAAATATGACTGTATGATTTCGATGTTTCGAATGCATCACATTTTAAGTGAAAATCCTCGCTTTTCTGAGGAGTGGAGGGTAGAGAAAGTCACTTGCTTTGTCATCCTCAGTTGTTTACGTAATCAAAATCAAGGAAACATTTCGTCAAGAAAAGGTAGATTTGCTCGTCACGTGACATGGTCTGTGTTTATTTGTTGAAAGAAACCGCCAGGCCAGACGGCGTCTGCTAATTCACGGTCAACCTTCCGAAACGGGACGAATGACGCCAGATGAATTGCCTTTACATCGGTGAACGAAAGATCTTGTCTTTCCGACTCAATCTAGATTAGGACCTTCTCCATAGGATGGACCTTAGCTTATGAAATCTCTGGTCTTTGTTTTATC
Source organism: Tupiocoris notatus (assembly GCA_037159825.1). Lineage (NCBI taxonomy): Eukaryota > Metazoa > Arthropoda > Insecta > Hemiptera > Miridae > Tupiocoris > Tupiocoris notatus. Next base: position 375,676 of record JASJUZ010000347.1, read on the forward strand.
AGGTGTTGCATTTTTAACGATAACGCTGTCTTACGTCTATTTTATAGAGAGTCATTTTGTCGTTTTTTTATATTTCAATTTCCATTAAAGTTGGCAGCAATTTCAGGGAAAGTTTAATTGACAACATGACAACGATAAGATAACGTAGGTTAAAGAAAAGTGTAACAATTAAAAAAAAAAAAAAACTGACTACATAAATATACTACTCTAATACCTCTCATTTACGTAAATTTTCCAGTAATCACGATTTAATTCGAATAAGTAAATGATAATTACTCGACCTTATATTTAAATTTGACGATTCTCGCTTATTTTGTAAAGTTCCAGCATCCATAATATGGTTACAAGAGATTTTTAACGGGATTATCGACTATTGACCATAATTGACTTCACTAATAAAATGATAAGATTAATGGGATGATAACGACCAAACGGGAAAATTGGACGTATAACGTCGCATTTCGAAATGTCTTTCCAGCCCAAGACATTTATATAAGGTGTTCCAATTGTAGCAACATTCCATATACACACTAAATCGACGACGTAGGCCCGAATATTAGCTAAAGGACCTACTTAGTGTCATGAAATGCGTCCTTACCCCATTTCCGAACTCTCAAACTTTCGGCCACAGCTAACGAGCACAACAATCAGGGCGCAGATGTCTCGCGCCCTAATAGACCTACGAACGGTACACACAAAAACAGCCGTCTATATTCGGATATGAGATACGCGAACAACATCGAATTTTCCGAATTGATTCAACGAGGCGACTATTATATTTCCATTTACCGCAGTTTCTAATTTCGTCTCGTGACCTAAATGCTATTGAAGGATTGTTAGTTACGTTTTGACATGAATGAAAAATAACCGCGGGTTTTTTTTTATTAGACGGCCTTCGTTAAACAAATAAGTTGCGGCTCCGAACTCGTTAAATCCGCATTCCGATAACATTTTTGCCTATTTCCGGAAAAGTACGTCGCCGTGTTGTTTCGGTTGGTTTTTAACCTATTGTTAGAAACTCCGTGTACCCGTTTATCGCCGCTTGCTTTTCGGCGGCGCATGTAAATAAATGGATGGAAATGTTAAAAATGAACAGAAGAATACAAAAAAGGAAGAAGAAGTAATTGGTTATTACATCATGAATTTTGAAATTGATATTAGATAATTTAGGTAATGCTCATAAATTCTGCAGAAATATCTTTCAATCAACCGAATCAAATTTGAAAATAGAGCGGTTCGGGATAATTGTAGCTAGAGTAAAAACTTGCCCATGAGAAAAGTATAGGAAATCAGGTAAAGATTTGATTACATTCAAATTTATTCTTAATTCGTGAATACGATCTAAATCACAGCGGGACGTAGGCGCGGCGCCTTGAGGTAAACGAACTTCCTTGAGCTTGGTCGTCCTTGCTCGGGAACTGCCGTATCCCCACAACCACGTTGACTGCTGCTATTTTACGTCAGCCGAAATGGCCGAGTCGCAATCCTGTGTTGACAGAAAGTGAGCGAATCTTAGTACGATAGCCGAACAGTTTGAAACTAAAATTTGTCCACTCGATAATTTCAATAAGAGCTCATTAATTCAAATAACCGATTATGCGAGGAGAATCCTTAACGAATATCGGCGTTTGGTGGAATTATTGGAGATACTGTTCAAGTTATGTGATATCCAAATGATAAAATATAATTTAATCACAACGCTTAGAATTTCGCCATTTACACAATGAACACTATCATCCTGTTGAATGTCATCGAAATATCCCATTTTCAGTAGAAATCAATTCTAATTTATTTTTGACAGAAAGCGAGCAGATTTTTGTACAAAATTCGAACACTTTGAAATCTTTCCAGTCGAGCATTTTAATAAGAGATCATTAAGTTATGATTAGTTTTTTCTCTCTTCTTTTCCTAGGTTCATTTCTTACTGAAGATTAGTGCTCATTTTGTTTAGCTGTCGACAAGATTGGTTCATGTTTTAGGAGCTATTCAAGAAAGGCCGTTTTTATGAGAGGATTTTATTTGACGGCCCACTTAAAATTTTAAGCCTTTATATTCCACTGGATCATTTTAGGTTGGCTCAGGGGAAAAAATCTTAGAGCTCGAACTTCCGCGCACCTGTTTCAAGGACCTCTGATATTTTTCCTTGATGATCTCTTTCTGCCCTTGCCTGTGCGGCGTCGTTATTAAGGATAAACGTCAGCAATAATATTGTCCACAATCACCTTCGAAAGACGGCCGTTGTGTGCGTGCAATTAGGACTAATGTCAAGAACCGATACAAATTGACCGGTTGGGCAGAATGAAAACGACCGGCAATCAGAGCTCACTGATGTACATGTGCGGTGCAGATAGGTCGGCCTTTTAACGAAACATCCAATATCGAGAGTGGATAGTCGCGGCGGGTCGATAACACGCGTTGCTGAATGGAATTCGAATTTTTTCTCAGATTATATACGTACTAGCTTCAATTTCTGTTCCGCATCATATTCTCTAGTGAATTGGATTCATTAATGCATTTAAAAACTGCAGCACTGCAAATGATTGTAGGTATAGTGGTTTATCATTCGCTGGCTTCAATAACGATGTAAAAAGACAATCAATTTGTGATAGTAACTATGCCCAACATTTGTGAACGTATCCACCAAAAAAACGGATTGGTAACTATAAGGGGTTCAACACAAAAGCTGCGATAACTGAAGAACCAATAGAGCTATCAACCGATGGTCTCATTCGATTCAGCGTCCAAAAATCTATAAAAATTGATAGCAAATACATCTTTTTCTGCGAAACGTTGGGCAATATGAATTTTAATCCCCTCAAAACCACCCAAAAATTCTCTAAAAATTGAGGTGGCGATTTGGTTGAAGAATTGAGCCGCTGTGAGGCAAGGCTGATTTTTGGTGAAAATTTATCGTTTTTATAGTTTTGTCAGAAAAGTGTTGACGGCGGACGGGGAGATTTTTTTTTTAAACTTGGATATTCGGATTCTACATGCCTTGAAACGTAAAACTTCAAGTTTTGGGGGGTAGACAATTTTTTATCTTGTGCGATTACAATGGTTTATTATTGAATAATAAATAAAAAATTCCAACAAAAAAAAAAATTATAGCTCAATTTTATGGGTATTTTTGGAGGGTTTTGAGGGGGAGGAAATTCGTATTTTCCAACGTTTTTAAGAAAAAGGTAGATTTGGTATCAATTTCTATAGATTTTTGGACGCTGAAACGAATGAGACCATCGCGGGGTAGATAGCTTTATTGGTTCTTCAGTTATCGAAGCATTTGTGTGGAATTTGGAAGATTTTCCATTAATTGGCATGAGGAAATAACTCGAAAGTTCTTAGAGCAATAAAAATCGTTCTATACTCGTTGAAATGGTCGTCAAACACTGCACCGTTAGGCGAAAAATTTCCTTGATACACGAATTCTAAAATATTTCTAACCATTTCCGAGAGAATAAAAACTTGGGAAAATCGTCAGAAACTAGCGTGACTTTCAATACGATCAGATCCCGTTACTATCGGAAGCGCGGCATCGATGGAAATGTGTCATTTTCTCATCATCAATCAAAAGACGGATTTCTTTCTAAAAATGAAATTCTGATTCGGTTTTGGTTTCTGGAATTACCCAAATGACCGGATTATACTTGGCAAATAATGAAACATCTTCATTCCAAGGAACGTTCCAGTTAAAATTTCATAATGAGAAATCACCAAATAAAACATGGTTCTGTAAATGTTTTTACTCCATGTTTATCGTCACTCATTGTTATACAACACGTGTTTCAACAGAGAAACAAGAGGAGATGAAGGATATTAACAAAATTCGCAAATATTATTGTAAAAGCAGAGTTTATGGATCAACTTTGCTCCCGGACTAGAGATATACTTCTCTTCAAAAAATGAGACTACGTATTCTTATGCCCAATGTGCGCCATGGGTGTTGGCAGCAGCGTGATGGTAAAGATGGAAGAATTTGGATTTCTCTGCAGCCACTTCGGGGGTATCAAGTACTTGAAGGGGAGCACCGTTCTTATCGTAGCCTGGAGGCAGGGCTACTGGGCCGGTCCATTTCTTTTCATGGTTATCCCAGTGACCATGGGAGGCACCTTGCGAAGCATCGCCAGACCAGGAGTTGTAATGATCGCCTTGGTGACCGTCGTTGTAGTTGTGGTGTTCGTCCCTGTAAGAACCATCGTCGTATTGTTTCCACGAGCCGTCATCTTTGTACGATCCATCATCGTGGTCGTCCCAGGAACGCTCTTGAGGAGCCCAGGAAGAAGGACTTGCGGTGTAATGAGCTTTGGCATGAGCAGCAAGATGGGCTGATTTAGCAGCAGCTACTTCAGGCGTATCGTGAACCTGTTGGGGAATGCCCCAAGGGTATGCAGCTACCGCGCTGACCACGCAAATGACAAAAATCTGAAATAGTTTTTATAAAATTCGATCAGGAGTAAAAATTAATCTATTGTAGAGTATAAGCTCTAAACCTCATTCCCTCGCTTCAGTGATATATGTACTGAACTATCATGATCTCAGTGAATACCTATGCAGATCTTTTGCTGGAGTAAGGCACACTGCATCAATAGACATTGGCAGTCGAGCAGTCGTTTATTCGGGGAGAAACCGATTACAGAACGTCAAACGCAAGATGCGGTTTGAAGGTTGGCTGCTCGCCTTGCGATTGTAAAAGTACGTCAGTCGAAAAATTTCCATGAAGATAAAAAACTTTACCCTACTAGAAAAGTACCAAAAAAGTACTACAAAAAATAATTGATAAATAATTGAAATAAAAATAATGGGAAAAAATAATAATTCTATTTCGCGATGGTCATAGTTTTTAAAAATATTCCACGTTATTAAAATTTAAATGTGATTTTTCCACAATTCCATAAGCTATCCATCGGTCAAACTTTTTATAGAGCTGATCCCATACTCACCGCAACCTTCATGATGGAGCTTCTGGCTCTGTCAACAACTGATTAGAAGTTATAATCGAAGTGTGATGGATGACCGGCCGAACAGCCCCTTTTATACTAGTATCGTTCAACTGGGACTTTCTTGCCACCCCCGCAATGGAAGGAGGTCTGGTGAGAGGACTCCAGGTCAACCAAGCTCATCTCCTTCGACCGTGAAATGCGTACGTCGGCGTTCGAAACACGAAATGAAAATAACCACGTTGCATATTATGGCATTAATTTCTCACTCATTTTTCAACTTCAGAAGTTGATGAACAGAACAGTATTGAAGCATGCTAAAACCGGAAAATTGAACAGGGGTATATTATTTCTACAAACCTCTCCTTCAATTTTGATCGTGATCTAAGAACAATACAGAGTTTTAGTACATTGCGTGTTTTTAAAAACTTCAACGTGGAAGTTTTAAAACAGAATTTTTAGTCGTTACTTAATTATTCAAAATTATACTGAAGCAAACCTTTGTACTCTAGTACTCAAGCAATATTGTACTCAAGCAATCGCTTGAGCATTCCCTCAATAATTCTAGTTAGGTTTTTTCTTTCTGTTCGTTTGAGTTCCGTTCCCCTAAGTTGCTTTCCAAGTCTTTAGACTTTTTACTCGTAAGTCCGAGATAGACAGAAGAGATAGAAATGGCTGCAGCAGACAAGATAGTGAATTGCGGATGAGGAAGTCGGAAGCCAAATAAACACTGGAACGTAATTGAAAATTAGAAAGAAGTGATGTCAAATTTGATAGGTGGTCCTTAATAATAGTGGTGCCTTGTAGATAACGACTGCTAACTAGGATTTCGCACTGAAGCTGATAGATGTTGTTTCCTTCTGCTGATTTTTAGCTACACATTGTCAAAATGAAATCCTTTCAAATAGCTTCATCGGATTTTGGTTCGTTCAGGATTCAGGTTCTTTCTAGGATCCGATTCACACGCTGAACTAAACATAAACTTCTTTCCAGTAATCTGTATCGAATTAACGATGGTTGATTTTTATAATAGGAGCAAAAATACACAGAAAACTACGCCTAAGGTAGATTTTCACCTGTCTTGGAATTCAGGATTGTGCATTTCCTCAATTTTTTGTCTATGAGTAAATGCTCTAGCGAATGCGTGGGCATTCCTTTAAAATTTTCGTCCATGAATAGCTCCATTATCCGACAGCTACTGACGACTTCGTGAGTTCTCACTATTTATAGAGTCCGTACTCACTTTATTGTACTAGAATTTTAGGAAGATTGCAATAAATTATACTTAAGCAGGAACTCAAACTTGAAAAATAACAATACCTGCTGCGAATAATTCATAAGTGCATTCTCTGTTCCCATAGAAAAATATTACTTCATCTATACTACATAAATATTAATTAACAAGACTAGTCTTCAGTCCATAACACCTTAGTAACAAAAAATAATCAATTTTAGTTTGGTCTAGTAAAGTATACCCTCTTCACTATGAATACGAATTTTGGTAGAGCGAGATGCTGAAAATTTTTCTGGAATTACGTGAGCTAAAAAAAAATACATGAGCAACGACCAGGAATTCCTTTTTTAGTTACTTTGTTAAACCAAAACTTTCTTAAGGTTACTACCTAGAGAATGGCGATTATGGCGACTATTAGAGCTATAACATGATTTTACAAACTAACCAAAGCTCCCCCGTTTAAGTTCTAAAAGAACACGCAGAGCCCTCTCTAATATATCATATATCTAGATTGTCAATGTTTCTACCAATCAATAAATTATTGATTCCTAAGCAAATATCCTCGTTTTATTTCTTTTAATTTTTTCACGGCTGCAAGTAATTTAAATTTTAAGTAATCATCTATCAATATAATAAAATAAAGTGTCTGACGAGCAGGTCATGGTCATGGTGGTAGAGTGGTTGGTTGATGATGTTCTTCAAATTCGATGGAATAAACAAATGGTTTCCGCAGTTTATTTTAAATGAATTATTATTAATCTGGAGATGAAGAAGTCTAGAAAAAGTACGTACGTCAAACTGATTCGATTTGGCCAATCATAACTCAATATGGGTTCCAATAAAAAATGGATAATTTTTTTTTAATTCAATTTATAGGCGCTGAGGTAATTTTCTTCAACTCTTCAAGTCCAAAACTATGGAGCTTTTATGGCTCAAGTTATATTTTCTTAACTTCATAACGTACTTTAATTTATCCGTGTCAAGTGGTAGAATATCAGACAGATCTTCGACTCCTCAAATAGGCCGAACGACTTCCAGCGCATTTTTTTTTTTTTGGTCTCAGGAAATAATGGTTGTATGAATCTGTTTCCACACAAAATTGATTTGCACAAAATTTACGACTCTAAAATTTTTCGTATACTACCGAGTACTTGCGCCTTTTCGTGCATTGTCAGGGCAGTATAAAGTTGATGTGGTACACATCCCACGTGGTAAATTCATGCGAACCCCGTTTTGTCTTCCTTTCAACCCACAGCTGTAACTACCAGAAGAAGAACCTATTTCCTATTAGAATTCGAGTTACAAGCTGTTGTTGTATTTTCTCATAAATATTAATTTATGATAAGGAGTGTATAAAGAATATTCGTCCTCTTCAGTAAGACAAACTCTTGAAGGACAAAGCCTAAAAAGCAAACGATGCTTCAATACAAAAAATATTCTTCCAATAAAGAATTTTTTTCTTACCGAAGCGAAGGGATTGCCAGAGAAAAGAATGAATCCGTTTTAGGACAGAATCAATCCTTTACTGCGGTTCTTCGGCTGTTATAATCTCGTATTTGTGGTTGCTCTTAGTTTCTTCCAAGTAATGCGAGGAGATGAAGGATATTAACAAAATTTGCAAATATCATTGTAAAAACAGAGTTTATGGATCAACTTTGCTCTCGGACTAGAGATATACTTCGCTTCAAAAAATGAGACTACGTATTCTTATGCCCAATGTGCGCCATGGGTGTTGGCAGCAGCGTGATGGTAAAGATGGAAGAATTTGGATTTCTCTGCAGCCACTTCGGGGGTATCAAGTACTTGAAGGGGAGCACCGTTCTTATCGTAGCCTGGAGGCAGGGCTACTGGGCCGGTCCATTTCTTTTCATGGTTATCCCAGTGACCATGGGAAGCACCTTGCGAAGCATCGCCAGACCAGGAGTTGTGATGATCGCCTTGGTGACCGTCATTGTAGTTGTGGTGTTCGTCCCTGTAAGAACCATCGTCGTATTGTTTCCACGAGCCGTCATCTTTGTACGATCCATCATCGTGGTCGTCCCAGGAACGCTCTTGAGGAGCCCAGGAAGAAGGACTTGCGGTGTAATGAGCTTTGGCATGAGCAGCAAGATGGGCTGATTTAGCAGCAGCTACTTCAGGCGTGTCGTGAACCTGTTGGGGAATGCCCCAAGGGTATGCAGCTACCGCGCTGACCGCACAAATAACAAAAATCTGCAAATATTGTAAACATAATAAAATTAACACAGGAATTGACTGATTGTCGTGAGTCATAGAAAGATAAATTAATAATTCCAAATAATTTTAATTTATAGATTTAATTTAGCTGCTACTTCAGTCTGTATTCAGTTGCCAAACCAGTGTTCTCCATGACTGGTGATGATTTCACAAAAATATTCAGCCGTGGCAAATTGCACTAACGCTTCCCCGCTACAAATAATTTTACATAATAAACCGATTCCAGTCAACCATCTCATTTTTCAGCTCATCGACGTGTGACGCTGAGTGATATTTCATTCGCCTATCGCTGTTCATCTTATGAATGGCAGATGATACTCTGACGAGAATTTGGGGAGCATACCTGCGTATCATTCGGTCACCAGTATTCTAATTTTACTCACCGCAACCTTCATGATGAAGCTTCTAGCTCTGGGAAGAACTGATTAGAAGTTAAAGTCGATATGTGATGAATAACAGACGAAACAGCCCCTTTTATACATGAATCGTTCAACTGAGACTCTCATACCACCCTCTCAATAGAAGGGGTTGGGGTACTGCCTCAGGTTCAACCAAGCTCATCTCCTTCGACCGTGAAATGGCATGTGTGGCACTTTGTGGGTGCACATATTTTGGGTCACTAATTACAAATTTTTAGATTCTGTTGAATAAAACATTTTATCGGTATGAAAAAAGAGATATATCAAGTAAATATACAGCGATTAACTCATGATGAATTTCTCTCAATCCTATATGAATACATAAATTCAGATTTATATGCCGTTTTAATGTTAAATAAATAAATATAATAATAATTGTTATATTATTATTAATAATAATGATAAATAACTTTTTAATTCCTCCCAAGGCTGAGAAAGAAACCGAAGGTATCTCCAACAAATCAAAATTTGACAGATTATCATTTAGGTTCATTTTTTCGTGCTTCATCAACAGTTCATAAAAGTGATACGAAAAATCAACCGAGCTGTTCGCGCAAAGAAAACAAACCGTCGAGGGCAATATCCGACATCGGAGATCGGAGAAAACTGGAAAGGGAGCATTGGCACTGGGAAAAGCAACGTCGACCAAACGCTGATCAGAGCTTTGGGACGACGAATGGAATTTATGATTTATTCGTGTTTTCAAAGGGAAGAGAAGAGCAATGGAATGGCATGGGGAATGGCGACGACCGCTGACGGCGAGAGCGAGTAGGCCGGATTACTTCTGGCTCCCAGTTCCATTTCTGCAAATATCTCTGGAAAGCACGGGCATGAAGCCGGTAGTTTTCACTTCCAGCCTAGTCCCTATGGATGTGAAGGGATTTCCGAAGGGACCTTCGAGAGACATACAGGTTAAAAAGTGGACAGATTTTCTTTTCCAGAGGATATTTACCAGGTGCACTCGCTCCTTAGAATCGATGATCAGACGCGTGTGATGAAGGGAAACTAGAAATCAGATAACAGCTTTTTCGAGTAGATCTTTACACCGTAATAATTATACTATCAAGGTTCTAGTAACGATTAGAGACTTCAGAGCCAGAGGTGATCGACAAAACCAAGACAAATTCAAACGGAAAAATTTTCATTTGACAAGTTTGAAATTTTTACTGAGTAATAAGATCACAGAATTTTAGTTATTTAACTGATTGGCAATCATCCGAAAGAATAAACTGGCGGTTGGTATTGGTTGACTATAGGTAGGCGAACAAGAGGAACCCATGGTGTAGCGTATCCGCCGTGCACTGGGTTTCCTTGAGGCGGTTGACCAGCTGCCACTGCTGCAGCGTGTGGGCCGAACGAATACAATTGAAGATGACGCTGTTTTTCGGCGGTGACCTCAGGAAGATCCTGGACGGGCAGGGGAGCTCCGTTAGCTTGGTAACCCGGTGGCTGGGCTACTGGGCCGTTCCAACTTTGTTCAATTCCTGAACGACCTTCATTCGTTTCTTCGTCCTCACCATCAAGCTCGGAATGGTCGTCCACTTCGTCTAGGAAGCTCCCTTAAACGGAACAGCATGTCATAGTAATACGAATTTCCAATAGATGTGTTTAGTGAAATTTAATATTATGTTTAATTTATGTCTACCATTTTCAATTTCATGCTCCCATGTAGGTAATTTCAATTATTTGTTGTTGTTAAAAAACAACGTCTATACACTTCATTTTTAGCGGTCCCCGTAATCAGCATAATACACGCTATTCTCTTGCTGTAAAAAAACCTTTTACGGTGTACGAATTTCCATCGAAATCCTAAATCGCATTATACTATATCTGAACCCTTCCTTCACATAATTTTCGTCCATTTTCTTCGTCGATATTGTCAGCCAGGGGGCTCCCTATCTCGACACCTTCATTCATCGATCGCCAGGTACGGATTCCTTCTTTTGTCCTCTTCCTAAATTATTTCAACTCTTCAGAATAACCGGCTCCTTTTCAAAGTTACAGTTCCATTATAACATCACGCCTTCTAGCGTTAGTCCTCTTCGAAATCTTTTCTTTTTTTTTTTTTTTTTTTTGCTTAATTGAAGATTTACAAGATTTCAATTTTTGCTTATTTAACACTACAGGGGTAATTTTGTCAACATCATGGTGGAAAAATTGGATGGAAAAAACTAGATGGTAAAACGGACGATCGGGTGAGTAACACCAGCGTTTTTGCTCTTCAGTCATACCGTTCAAAATTTCTATTTTGATTTTTGAAGATCGTTGCAATCAACATTCAAGTTTTATGGCGTGTAAATAAATTGAGAAGTTATTTTCTTTAATAATTGTTCTACAAGAGCGGTTCCTACATGATTACGAGGCCATCATTAAAATTCCGAAACATGCAAGTGTAATCTATAATGCACACCAATTATTTGAAGTTTCGACGCTATGCAATAATTTGTGGCAATTTAATTGTAGCAATGGAACAGGATTCTTACAACCGATTTTCGTACCTTCGTTCTCGCCATCTTCTTCTGAAGATCCATCATAATCGTAATCACTAGATCTTTGGAGTCCGTATGGAGTATCGTCATTTTTATTTTCGTAATCATCGTCAAGCTCGGATCGCTCCGGATGCTTATTATAATCGATTCTGTATCCAGAGCTCATCCCCAACAAGAAAATGAATACCTGAAATCAAAAATGCAGAGTTTTTATTGTGAAGTGATAATCAACTTTATTGAAAATTCAAATTAAAACGTTTCAATTATGTTTCTAATCGAGTAATGGTGAAAAATACTCACGAGAATCATGCTAGAAACGGTCAGCTGCATTGGGGTAGGTGCTCGTCAAATGGTAGATCATTTTTGAAGGTATAATGTACCAATCTGTTTCTTATATACTTGGTCACAGTTTCCCGCTCCTTTAGGCGCAAAACGTCACCGTTTTTGAAGTTAACGGAGCGTGGCGCCTAGAGCGAGCCTGATCTATTGTCCGCCAAAAAAACGAACAGGAGTTGACTTGCATGTTCGTTGGCTAAAGCTGTGATGTAAACACGTGTAGGGAGGATTAGCTTTGCACTACATTAGTGCTATGTAAACGAGTGGCATGGAAGATGGACTAGTTTGATAGTGGAAAATTAGAATTCCTGGTGATAATTACTGAAACACATAATCAGGGTCGAACCCAAACTGAATAATGATAAAGAAAAATATCAATAGCTATTTTTTGCCCTTTTTGATCTTGAATAAAGTCACAGTAAAAAATACTCGAATCGATCTTCAAAAGAATAGTTCCGGTGATAATATATTCGAATGAAAAATTATCCGAACTTTCGTTCGATTTTTTGACACATCAATTTATCACTGTAATCCTGGTTAGTCTAAATTAAGATGACTAAATATACAAAAGTAGTGTAGCAGAACTACAATTCTTTTCTGAGTAATATAACTATTTATTTTCCAACTGTTTTAGCGTAACTCACGATGTATTCAATATCAAACAAAATAGAGTTATTTCAGGGCTTTTAAAATATTTTTCATCCCTAAATGGCCATAGAACTTTGATAATTTGACATTTACTCAACAGCTGGCGGCCATTTAACGCCAGCAGTTAGTAGGTACATTTATTTTAGCCCATGGGGGATAGTTTAACCGTTTCACGATCTTGTAATTACTTAACCTCAGAATAATGAACTGACACATGCACGTGCAGATAGTAAATTTCCTCTTGGTTAATCCGGGCAAGATTTAATGTTCCATAAACTTTTCATTCTTCATCAACTTGAAGGACAGTGGTTGTTTTTAGCTCATTTCGTGCCTTGCAGGTTTTATTTATGATTCGCCGCCCTCATAAAAGCGCTTTCATTGTACTTGAAGGGCATATCATGGCCGAGTTACACCTAGGAAGAAATACATGAGTGCTTCTGTTCACGCCGTGCTCAAAAATGTCCTCCTTTGTCGGTTTTTACACCTCTCGAAATGTTTATATTAATTCGGATTGGGAACCTATCGCATGTGATTGAAAGTAGGACAGGCAATGTTTCCGAAGAGTCGGCAACCGCTCGGCAAGAACTATCAGACTCGGTCCTGCTGTTCAGATGTCACGGTCTCACTAGAGCGGGTGAAGGTCCCTGAAGTCGAGCAGTAGGCGAGGTGGCAGAGTCCAGTTGGCATTCCAGTAGTCGACAGCCCGTGACCGCACTGAAGTAATAAAATCGCGTAATCCTTGCACCAGCTCCTCTCCTTCTTTACCTTCTCGGCCCCACAATTGCGAAAAAGTTTCCCTTCAATGTCCGCAACTTCGACATTGCCTCAGAAATTGAATGATAACTGAACATATCGAGACTTGAATAATGGTGGTCATCCTTAACACTAAGGATTTAAAATCGTAGTCAAGTTCGTAAATAATTTTCAATTTTCATACGAAATTTTTCCATTATTATATTTTAAATTTCATCTTATCATTGTATCAACCTTTTTTATGCCCTTGCTACCTATTGCTCTCGAATTACATTGCATTTATGTAGTCAGGGACCAGTAAGGAGCTTAGGCTGTCTGAATCATAAAATCCTACCCCTACAGAGGCAATGACGTGAAAAGAAAATTATGGGAAAAGAGCTTCATTGCTTTAAGCCGAGAGATAGAACCTTCTTGTCCGAACCGACGGTTTTGAATAAAATTACTCGAACCCACGCACTTAGCAAGCTTCTTACAGGAGTTTTATTTATTTTCGAAAACTTTATTTAATGAAATCAAAATCGAAAGCAGAGCAATTAGGCTTTCATGCGTATTTATTTGGATAATTTACTCGTTAGTAGAAAATGCTCCATTGATTCAGATAAAACCTCATAATTGAAACATGTACTTCCTATATTCAGGAGTTTTTAAAAATGTTGGATTTCTTTTAGTATAATATGACATCAATATCGTCCGAGATTATCTAATCAGCTTCAGGGAACAAAATTCTTGACAGAAACAAGAGACAACCACGCCCGACGTTGCAGCTCGAACTGCCAGTGCACGAGGAAGTGCAACCCGTAAAAGGTCAGGGTGGGATGCCTGGTGCTCGACGTATCATATTATTATAGCCACATGCCAGTACATTGCTACCTACATGGTTAAAAAATGGACAGGTATCCTTTTTCAATCTCCACTCAATCATTGAAAATAATTAATATAATCGATAATAGAATTTTCCATGTTTGATGTGAATCGCTCTGGGAGTCGACTTCAAAAGAATATATTTTATAAAAGGACTTGAGTGCTGACAATTCTACAACCACTCACCTAAATGATAAATTTAACTTACTTTCGTCTATTGTGCACCGATGGGAATATATAGTCAAATTCAGGAACACTTTATTTTTCGTCAAGAATGAAAAAAAAATTATTCCAGGAAATTGGTCCTAATTTCGCAAACTCGAGATGTCGCGAAGGAGGAACTAGAGCACAATAGCATAGCTTCACATCGGAGATAAAGGGATGAAAATAACTGTGCAAAGGGGAGCCCTCAAGTTGGGAGATAAGGTAAAATTGAGTGGCGTTCTTCGAACGCGACGGTATAGGTAACCCTCTCTCGAGGCACTGATCTAGACAAGGTGATATCAAGCCTCTAAGCCGCTGCAGACTTCAGAGCAGTGTTCCCTTTGATAGAGCAATAAATGGGCCAACGGTGGCTTCAGGTACGTTGCAAATGTGTTCTTGCTATCAGTCAGTCTACATCCACCTGAGTTCAAATGTGTTCGAAATCGGGGGAAATAAATGTCTACCGGTTATTTCAGAACATAATATGCTCAGGTTCAAAGCATATAAAAGAAACTCAGAATTTGTCAAACGCAGTTTTAAATCTTCCAGACAAACTGCAGCATTCACCAATTCGAGCCATTTGAAGTTCACAATTTTTCATATCTAGAGAATTATTAGAATGATCTGTCAATAATCTAGTCATCGGCTAGTCACAGTTCGTTTGCATTAGATTCGACTCAATAGCTGTAGGATTAATTCTCTTTGCGTACTAATGGAGCCGCGAGGAACGCTAATCGTTCGAACCGGAATAGTTGGTCAGCCAAAGCGCTATTAACGCCCTATAACCGCAACGAGGAATGCTACGCTTTACCATTTACTACCGACTAGTTTCTACCTTTACGGTTCAGCGATTGTATATCTCTTGCGGCTCCATCAATTCCTTACAACCCTCGATAATGCGGGCCTTGCCATTCTTCGGTAGAACAATAAATGTATCGCTTTGTAAGTTGGAAATAGTTTTCAATCAAAAGGGGAACTTTCAAGGTTAATTATTTTATCTCAAAATTCGATTCTCAGCATCTTCAACCACCTACACATTTTTTACTTTATACTAGTACTAGGGGCGGAGCCCCTCATGCCGTGCCTTACAATTATTTGGGGTGTTTTCCGTGTCACTACTATATATATATGGGTAGGTAGTAGTTTATTATTTGTGTATGGAGAGTGGGAAACTATAGATATCATTATTAGTAGTTGCTACAATTTGGTATGTAGGTGGTGGGTATTGAATAGTACTTAGTATCATAAAATATTAAGTTTTTCAACTTACACAATGTTTTAGCCGAGATAGGCAGTACAACTTTTAAGTTTTCCAAGGTTTGTAACTTGCACAATGGGTAATTTGAACAAAACGTCGTCAATTCAGATCTTTGAATATACTAAAAGATAGGTAATTCAACTGTCCACATTTTCCCAATGTAATGTACCTATCCATTTTTCAACCTTTTGTGAGGTATTCAACCGTATTAGTGGAGTATAAACGAAAATATCACATTTTTCAACATTAAACATTATTTTCATCTATTTAGTGCAAAAGAAAAAAAGAATGAAGCATATATTATTGATATACACATCATCAACTATCATTATGCTGAATTTGAGCCGAATCGATTCCAAAAAATTTCTCGCGAAAAATCCAAGGGGGACCCCTGCGAATTTTTTGAACTGATCAGTTAACGATTTTTTACTCCTCTCTCAATTGAGATAAAAATCTGAAATTTTTAGGAAAGTTGTGTCTTACCAAGATGTATTTTTGTGATTTTTTTTATTTCTCGGAAAATTTTGCAAGTGGTCTAAAAAATTCAGTTTTTCAAAGCTCAAAAATTGGACTTTAACCGTGATTTTAGGTGTCAAAATTTATGTGATTCAATTGTTTTATTATGCAGGAGTCTTCATTCAAACGTCCTACATACGTACATGGCAAAAGATTTGGTGAAAAAAATTTAAACAGCGCCACAGAAATTATTTCCCGTAAATCGAGTTTTTCGCCGGCCGAAATAGGCACCGGATAGGGTGAAAAATTAAATTTTTGTTTTTAAGCAAATTCAAAAGCTATTATCATTAGAAATTGAACGCTGAATCCGAATTTGACGTCAAAACGGCGGAATTTTGACAGCAACGATTAGTTTTCACTAATTTCAGCACTACTCGTTTTCATGTTTTTCACCAACAAAAAATAAAATAAAATGAAATAAAATAAAATGAAATGAAATGAAATGAAATGAAATGAAATGAAATGAAATGAAATGAAATGAAATGAAATGAAATGAAATGAAATGAAATGAAATGAAATGAAATGAAATGAAATGAAATGAAATGAAATGAAATGAAATGAAATGAAATGAAATGAAATGAAATGAAATGAAATGAAATGAAATGAAATGAAATGAAATGAAATGAAATGAAATGAAATGAAATGAAATGAAATGAAATGAAATGAAATGAAATGAAATGAAATGAAATGAAATGAAATGAAATGAAATGAAATGAAATGAAATGAAATGAAATGAAATGAAATGAAATGAAATGAAATGAAATGAAATGAAATGAAATGAAATGAAATGAAATGAAATGAAATGAAATGAAATGAAATGAAATGAAATGAAATGAAATGAAATGAAATGAAATGAAATGAAATGAAATGAAATGAAATGAAATGAAATGAAATGAAATGAAATGAAATGAAATGAAATGAAATGAAATGAAATGAAATGAAATGAAATGAAATGAAATGAAATGAAATGAAATGAAATGAAATGAAATGAAATGAAATGAAATGAAATGAAATGAAATGAAATGAAATGAAATGAAATGAAATGAAATGAAATGAAATGAAATGAAATGAAATGAAATGAAATGAAATGAAATGAAATGAAATGAAATGAAATGAAATGAAATGAAATGAAATGAAATGAAATGAAATGAAATGAAATGAAATGAAATGAAATGAAATGAAATGAAATGAAATGAAATGAAATGAAATGAAATGAAATGAAATGAAATGAAATGAAATGAAATGAAATGAAATGAAATGAAATGAAATGAAATGAAATGAAATGAAATGAAATGAAATGAAATGAAATGAAATGAAATGTTGTGTAAAACTAAAAAAATAAAATAAAATAAAAAATAAAATAAATGTGTAAAACTGTTCTAAAATAACAATAATAAATAAATAAACCGGAGATTTTTTCATTTAATGAAGAAGTGTCTCTATTTTGAGAATCTGGGTCAAAAATTCTTACAATAAATTTTACCCTGTTTCGCAATCAATTGTATGCATCGGATTTTGGGGTACTTATGTTTCAGGTCACTCCAGCAGCAACATTCAGATAATTCTAATAATTGTTTAGTAATGAAAAATTGATTATTTGAGATAGAAAAGTCCGAATTTGGTATTGGGAAACGCTATTGGTTGTATGGTAAAATGTGAACTAAGTAGGTATGTTTGGAAAACTCTGAATTTTTGTTTATATGCCTTTGAACCATGCATATGTTCTGAAATAACAAATCGACATCTATTTCGCCCAATTTCAAATTCCTGAACTTTTTGTTTAAAGAATTCAACCATGAACAAAACGATGTACCCAGTCAGTTTTTCAATTCTGATGAGAAAATGTATATAAATTCTTTTCAAGCGCAATTTTTCAGCGCTAGTTATGAATCAAGTCGAGGATTTGAAAATGGGAGAGGAGAATAATTAGGACTTATAGGACGAAGATTAGATTGGAACCGCTTATTATTTGGATTGTTCCTACGGTCCTAGGACCTTGATGTATTAGTCACGGGTGGCATATGCGGTCTGCAGAAACCCAGATGCGCAGACGCGGTCGTGCGCGAATATCACAAAACGAGGAAGGCACCGAGGCGCGAGAACCCGGTCGCAAACGCTGGCGGTCCCCATACGAACCGATTATTAGCACACAATGACGCCTTTGCCATCCGCTGCGGATTGTCGAGCCCATGGATCGTCAGGACCGGAGGGGAAGTTTGAACTGTGAGTGTCAAGGCCATCACACGTTGGGATGAGCCGAATCAGCCGATCTCTCGCCGTAGGTGGAGCAACGGATTGTCGCTCGCGAACCTTCAGCACTGTCAAGTGCAGCAAACGAAGTTTGCTCGTTATTCCGCTCTCAATGTTACCACGATACATTTATGCTGCCGGCAAAACTTTTTTCCAGACGGCCTGAAAAAAATTCAACAAGCCCGTCTCGTTGATGTTTCGGTTTTTCGCGAGAAGAATAAAATAATAAATTAATTAGTTATGTAATGCGTGTGGAAATGGTTAATTATCGAGTTAGAAACTGAAAATGACATCGAATGAATAATTCTCTCTGATTCTGACGGAATTCTCCCAAATTTTTTCCGCACTCGGGTACACATCTAATTGGTAGAATTTCAGAAAAATCTATTGCGGATTCGTTATAAAAAAAAATTAAACCGCGTAGATCGTTTCTCGTTCACTCAAATTGACATTTTTACAAGGAGAAATGAATTTTTTATTGCGCGCCAGCGGATTAACATTCGTAATTGATCGGATTCAGTATGATAGATAAGTTAACAGCACGAGATGTGCGCTGTCGAACTGTTCCAATTCGCCGGCAGGCTAAGCTAAGCAGGAGGATAGAAGGCTTAGTCTGTCGGTTGGATACTGGTTATCAAACAGGACAGGGAAGGGCGGCTTCACCAAGTCCCAATAATTACAGGGTAGGCTAATCACTGACCAAGGACTTGCGAAATTCCGCTTCCCGAAACTCCTCTCGTCTTCGCTCAGGGAATCGATCGAGTTGCCCCCGAGAGGGCTCAGGGCTGTTATTGTTCAGCTAACTAGTCCCCGGTGGACGATTTTGACGGGATAGCTGCAGCCTATCAAGTTCAAAGTGAGAAATGACCCTATTAAAGTAGACTCATAAGAATGGAACGCAGTCGATCTCCTACTGCAACGGGTTCGAGTTCATTTTTGCACCGCTTAAGAAGATGATTTGCAGTCGGGGAAGGTATATTTTATATAGCAAGGCTCTCTAGGTCGTAGAAGATCAGGAAAGGAATAAAACCGATACGGCCAACTGACAGCTAGGTAAGGCAGCTATTGTTTGCCGATTTTTATTTAACTGCGCGGAAAAGAAATGTCCATGTTGAACTTTAATGCACCAAAATCAATCAATGCCCCGATAAAAACATTCTTATTAATAACAGAAATGTGAATTTCTCTGACAAGAAATAGTTAATGTTTACAAGTGTGAAAAATCATTGGATAAGAAGTTCCAAAAAAAAATTTTTTTTCTCCATTGATTTCATAAGAACAATAGTGCACGTACTTCCTAAGAGGTGTTTTATATACATAAATACCTATCATGATTTTATAATTGGTATTATTTTTCCCTCTAGCCTCTATTTAAAAAAAATACTGATCATTGCCCTGCTTCTAACAAATTCTATCATTGCCAAACTAATCGGTACAGGTTTTGCATTTGAATTCATCCCACCCTGAACCATTCGTTCGCCTTGATTTCTAATCCAATTGTAACAACTGCGTTTCATTGATATGTCCCTCCCGCAATAAAGGCAAGCATTTCGAGGAAAGTAATTTGAATAATCTTGTAAACGCATTCCGCGAGCCAAAGCCTTTGACTAGGCAACGGCTTGCAAGAGAAGCAACGGTGCGGTCCAAGAATCTGTTTCATGAAATTGCGTCTCTTCCCGTTGGAAACATTAAGTCTACGTCTCTGCACGGAGTAGGTTTGCATAATAATTTCGGGTCCAGCTTTTCCCGTTTCGTTCAACATTACCATCGTGGATATGCCAGGTTCGACGGTTCCGCAACTCTCGTCGCAGTAGTAATTTTTCTCGATCCCTGTCTTCACAATATCCGCTCTTCAGCGCCTCTGGTTACCGCTACATGTAGTGATATCCTTAATATAGTGCTAAACGTTTGAGTGAATAAATTGCTCTTATGCCGAAGAACAGTTTCATAAAAATCTAAAATATAGGGGTTTGAAGATATTCTTTTATTTCATTAGTTCAGTCAATAGGCAGTCAATT
The DNA here is from genome assembly GCA_037159825.1 of Tupiocoris notatus. Taxonomy (NCBI): domain Eukaryota; kingdom Metazoa; phylum Arthropoda; class Insecta; order Hemiptera; family Miridae; genus Tupiocoris; species Tupiocoris notatus. Next base: position 395,831 of record JASJUZ010000347.1, read on the forward strand.
TAAAAGTAGATTCAAAACCCAATTTAAGTCTATCCCTAAATATTATTTTCAACTGTTCAGAGAAGATGAAAAATGATATCCAGTGAATTGGGCAATATGCAAGTTTTGTCTTCTCATCAACAAGTAGCGCTGAAGAAAATGCTACAGACCCGTTTTTGTTTTAGATTGTTTTAACGGTCGAATAGTTTTGATGGGAATTTTTAAAATTTACATTGCTGAAAAAATTTCGGATTTAAAAAAAATCCAGTCAATTTCTTTATTTAAAAAAAATTATTACCTAATAATGAAGAAAATATTTACTTTTCTCTACTTTTCCTATCGTTTGTTTTCATAAAACCAGTGTCTGTATGTTCGTTCGTTAAGAACCGAACCCATTGTTCGAGAATATGAATGAAAAAAACTGAGAGCGGTTGTGCTGTCCGTATTCCTTTTTGTCTCTGGCCCGGCGACTCCGATATTTTAGGGACGACCACGCCCGAAGCGCGTAAAAAATCGCACGATTCCCTTCGACGGATAAAAGAGCGGTGCGAAGGTCGAACTGCGATTTGATCTTGACATTGAGGATTTTGTTATTTTGAATATCCATTGGCAATTCGGCTGTTGTGTCGTATCGACTTCTCTTTTTTCTATTGTGCCCACTACGTTCGTGCAGATGAGATGATCAATTTTGACTTAAGGTTTCCCCTTAAAAAAGAAACCCCCTGCATTTTAAAATATAAATAATATCAATTTTAAGGAAATAAATGACACTGTAAAAATCACAAGTGCGACTGCATAGAAATTTCGGGATGAATAAATAATAGTCAACAAAATTTGAAATAATCCATCTGTTGCAGTAAAAACGTAACCCCAGTGATATTAATTATTTATAATTATCTCCACTCAAATCTATTATATATTTTTATACGTTACACCATTAATATGGATTGGTAGCTATATGATTGAGTCGGGCAAACCTTAGTAACGCCACCTCGAGGATATCTGATCAACTAAATCATAATTTCCTAGTAGACTCCAGTCAACGGTCGAGAGCGCCACCTGGCTACAATTATTAGGATTAATTAGGAACTACCCTCTTTTACTGATTAGTCATTTGAGCTAACTATTTCTTTGCTCTTATATATATACAAAAAAAAAAAATAAATAAATAAATAAAAAAAAAAAAAAAATAGGAATGAAATCATACATCCAAAATATTCATTTATATATATATTTTTTTTAGATATCTACAAGCACCTGTGATAGTCATTTCGCCTTATTTAGACTGATAATGGGATAATATGATCGACTATAGTTAGTAATTAGTATTCATTTTTACTCCAAGTTAGTTCGATGTGATGAGCAATAATATACGTGTGTTTTTTTTTTTATAATTATTTTCCTTGTCCTGTAAACGCCATGCTAGGACAACAATAATTATCGCTATTACGAAAAATATATCTTTTTGATTATTGATATTCAATTTTTAGAGGAAAAATTGGAAAACATCATCGGTTTTTAAATAGAGAATTTAATTTCGCCTTGAAAGCCGAGCAGCAGTCATTTTCGCTGAAGTATTTTTTACTATAATAGCCTCGTAATAATTATCATAAGATTTCACGCTGAAATTGTAGTGTGTACGGACAAAGATACCAGTGTTTATCTATGTACCATGGGTACCTTCATATTAAAATACTTTTTTCAGAGGAAAATTGAGGATCCCTCGCAGCAAGCCAGGTTGTAACTTCGAATATATTTCCACTTTTTGTCGTCCAATTTTTTCTGCGTTCGTAGCATGTAATATCAAATTCCTCCAGTTACATCACTAGCGAGAGGAAGATCTGCCTACTTGCGGCTTCAATGTTTCACGTGCTCTAATAATGAATCCGATTGGGCGGAGCCAGTACCTCGCAACACCGCTATGTAGCCAGCTCCAACTCCCTCAGGGGATCTCGTTACTACGGGATCGAAATACACCGGTTGAGGTTCGACCTTGACTATAACGAATCAGCACCATCCACCTGATCAGGAACGTCTGCGATTAGAATCCCGCCGAGCGGTTTTTATTTTGTTCAGGAACACATAGCCCAAACTGCTGAGCAAAAAACATTGAAATTAAACATGAATGTGGCTAATGTCGAGTTTTCGGAGGTGGCGATTAATCGACTAGCGAAGACCCCCACATCTTGAGAAAAAAAGAAATTAAAAAGTCAATTTCGTTTCAAGAAACAAAAAATAAATACACGATTAAAATAAAATTTAAAAAACCGGACGCAAGGGCTCACGCAAAAAGACATACCTACCTAATCTATGAAAAGAGGAAGTCTGGTGATCCTATTCCGAAATTATATATTCTCTAATTTTTCCTGCTATCTTTACCTGTGCGTTCAATTTAAATGAGCGTCGTGGTTCGGTGGAATACAAGCTGACGCTATTACGCGGAAAGCCAAGATGACGTTGCAGTCTTTTCGTCCGACCATAGTGGAACGGATAATTATACTTGCCAACCTAGAGCAAAGCCTAGAGGTCGGAGAGGATTTTCTCCAGTCCAAGCACGCGCTGAGTTAAGGGTTCCTCCCTGAGACCAGAGACTTGAGTGCTTACAGGGTTTCCACACTGCTTTCAAGCATTCCCAGTCCCCCCTTCGACATCATCACCAGCAACAACGTGGTCTACACTAGCGAGCGCTGCTAACTTGGTTATACAAAAGCTACTTGCTACTCCTACTTGGACTTACTCTTCCTATCACCTCTGGTGCACTTTCCAAAGTTTAAGTCAGGCTCCCGTTTCAAGTTGAGCGGAATTCAACGGAAAGGCTTGCGGGAATCTCGGCTTTGACATATTAGTCTCGTATTTCCTTTCATGCTCCTATGTATAAGTTTCGATACAGCTAACTTTCGGCTTCATAACGTTCAACTCCTGTGTTAATTCAATTTGAAAAAAAGAAGACTATCATTTTCCTGTCCGTTCATCAATTCATTTTCGTTCACGAGTTCACCAGGGAAGTTCATCTAAAGAATCCTAACTTGTTTGTTAGATTTTAATTGAAGATTAGCTAAACAGATTTGTTTGGACAAGTGATATATTAGAACTTGCCTCATCAATGAAGTGGCAAGAACATGATTATGAACAGGTAGAAATACGACCCTTGCTGAGGAAAACACTCGCTGCCCAATAATTGTTTGAACGTCAAATCAAATGAATTCATGACGGAGTTAGCTTTAATATTTCTCCTTTTATCGTAGCTTTTGCAAGCAAATTTAATTTAAGACCGTTTGGCTTGATGAAATAATTTTTAATCGTTTAATCAAATCCTATTTATACACTATGATTAGCAAAATGAAATTACGGCGCGTCCAAAGCCGGCTCAAATGCTCTTTTGCTATGAATTAAGTAAAATTGTTTCAGGATACCTGTTCAATTGCTTGATCCTTAACTATCAAGAAGAAAACCTCAATTTTCGCATCACAGCAATTGATTTTCTTCGTTTATAGTTTGTTAGAACCACTTAATTATCTGCTCGGCTCATTGAGGAAAGCTAAAATAGGCACTGAGAAATCCTCGGTGAACTATGTAACGGAGATAAAGTGGAAAAACTGTTCTTTGCCATGTTCCTTGCTCTCGAAACGTTTTCAATAACAGCTTCTATTTTTCAAAGAGGCTTACAATAACGAAGTTAGATGGACACCGGTTTGTTGTGAACTTATTAAAGTTTGCTTCAGTCGTAAATAAGCATTAAAGGACTTACAGGAAGGAGGGAATATCTCATTCCTCATAGTACTTGGTTTCCTCGCAAGGTAGAGGGTTCAGTCAATGATCGTCCTTATAAAAGTTCCCCCTTCAACGTGTAGCTAACTTTTAATAAATAAAGTTCCTAACGAGTTGAGGTGTTGAAATACATTGGATCAACTTACAGTGGAACAGCCTAGAGAGGCTTGCTCATCTCGTTTATTAAAATCGGAGAGTTGACAAAAACGCGTTCCCGTTTTAATCTGACGCTCTTGAAAAAGTGACGAACGAGGAATGGCGTAAATTAAATTGTATAGAATGCCTTTCGAATTTCATTCTCACACTTCCGTATCAAAATGATATTTTTCATTTCAATGTAATTACATTATTTCAATTTTTTTTCATTATTCAATTTTTGCAGCCAAACCTGAATTATTTATATACAAAATGTTTGGATTACGAATAAATGTACATGTTACTGATATAGAGGACGTATAATGGGTTCGCCGCTTACAGGTAAATTATTCATATCGGAAACTCGATCCTTCGATTCAAAAGACTAGAGCAGGAAGGCGATCATGAAAAAAATTGTTCCATCTCTTTTCAAAATCACAATGGCCTTCGGTCAGGGTGTGGTCCCCGACCAAGGTCGACTTCTATTCGCAAAAGGAATTCTAAACGAGGAGAGTGAAAAAAAGTCGAGACACTGCTATATGTGCCCGATGTAGCGAGCTCACAAAGAATCGGATTTTCCCCTAACGCCGATCCTAAATCATCCGCACATTAGTCGAGCAATATACAATTATACCATTAGGTTATCGGTTCGAAATACATGGCGCTTGAAAGTGAAAGATAGAATCGCTTTGAAGCGACACCGTTATCTTTGGTTATTTATCGATGACACGCCCAATATGTGAGCAGCATTTTAACATTCCATTTTCACACACTCCAAACTAGCGTGTTTCAAATATTGACAGACGCAACTGCTTCCAATGAATAAAATGAAGAGTGTAGGTTTCTACTTCCATTCGAGGAACGAGATAGTATCGGAATCGTTCGAAGATTTAGAAAGGAGATAAATTCTTCTTTTTTTTCTGTTTTTGAGACTAGGTTTATTTAGAAACCATTTCTAACCAAGTGTCTGCGTGACTGTGGTCAACAAGTGATCGAAGTTCTCATCTCTCCGTAAAATTCCAATAAAATTAGATGAAATCTCCCGAACTTTTTTTCCGCGTGAATGTGCAAAACTACCGATTATTAATTTATGAATGTTTTTTCGTTCTGCTTTTTGACCTTTTCTATTTTTTGGGTTTCCCTTCGCCTCCAAACCCCGCCGTAATTCATTTTCAACGGCTTCATAAAATAAACAGTGGGCTCAACCGCTCAAACTAACAAAAGATGTGCACACAGTGTACATCGCAAAAATGTATCAATGAAAACCAATTTTATATCGGTATGAATTTTATTAACGTCGAGGATAAGTATTTTCATCATTTGGTGAAAAATCAAATTTGATCTATTTGGTCATTAAAAAATGAATTTATTACCCATATTTCTTACCAACCGTTTTCTGTAGTTATACGTGGACGACAGTTGATCAATTAAATGCAATAAATGCGTAAATTGCGTGAATCATTAGTTTGTGCCCTGCGTTCATCAATTTGAAGGCATGTTTCGCCTGAACGCATTTCTGGTTCGTTTAACATCAATACGCTCTGGACGGCTGCTTATATAGTGCTCCACTCTCGGCGTGGTGGCATGCAAGGACACATCTTGCCCTTCCTCAACTACTTGACTCGGTAAAGCTTGGTTCACATGTGTCCGTAAAATGCTTTTTATGCGTTTGCGTTGAATCCGGCAAAACGTGGTGGGGACATCTAATCTCCGCCCAATGCGATGCGGCAGTTCATAAGCATATTTTGCTTTGCGTCTGCCTCTGTCCGTCATCCGATAATTGCTAAGCGACTGACTGAACGTTTTCAGAAGTGCTTTCTATTTCATTGCCATCACTGATTTCTTCAACTTCAATTTAAAGAAAGGTAGGTAAGTGTTCAAATTCAAGTCGTATTTCAAAAAAATATTTTATATTAATATAAATAATAGTATTTTCAATTTATAATAATGTAAATAATAATATTATCAATTTATAATAATGTAAATAATAATATTATCAATTTATAATAATGTAAATAATAATATTATCAATTTATGATAATGTAAATAATAATATTATCAATTTATGATAATGTAAATAAAATAATATTATCAATTTATAATAATGTAAATAATAATATTATCAATTTATAACTATGTAAATAGATTATCAATTTATAATAATATAAATAATAATATTATCAATTTATAATAATGTAATAACTTGACGATTTCTATATTCGGATATTTTCATTTTTTTATTTTGTTTTCAGGCGCTCACCTACATTATATTCATGGCTAGTGGTTTCGACCCCACTGGGACAGAGTTCATCATATTATACAATAAATTATAAGTAAATTGTCAATAAGTGAGGTTGAATAATGAAATAATAACAAAAATAAAAGGTTTACAAAGCAATTTATTTTTTCATCAATTATACCTAAATTGTCAATAGGTGAGGTTTCATAATGATATAATGACAAAAACCAAAGTTTACAAAGCAATTTATTTTTTAACCAGGTAGGTATGGTACCGCAGGTACTCTTTTTTGCAGATAGAGAAGAACTCGTTGAAGCACGAGTAGGGTTGATCGTCAGCGATTCTGGAAAAAAAATTAGAAAGGTGATAAATCATCAACTTCAGCTTAAATATTAGGGGAACAGTATGCGCATTGCATAAATATTAAAGTGACGAAACAAATTGAAAATTAACAAACAAAAATTATGAATAAACAGACCGATGTAAATTAAGCTCTACAGGACCGTGATATACACACTTACACTAGATCCATAGAATGGAATCATGATCAGAAAAGATAATCAATTAACTGTAAAACTCTAGTCAATATTCAAACTCAAATAATTAATACTTTCGTGGATGGGAAAAAATGTAAGTACTCACGTGTTTTTGGGGTAAGCGACTCTTTAAAAAAAGAGAGGCTTGCTAAATAGGGCGACTTCACTTGATGTTAGGCCCCCATTCGTATTAAGAGAAACCCCTTTTCTCGTTTCATTTCTTTCATAAAAAGATCTCTAATTGATGTCCACCTCATTTTCACCAGCTCACCTGGAATATCGAGAAATGACGAGATAGTAATACGAATTCTTTTCAACGCCGGCCCCAGTAGTTAAAACAGCATAGCATGGTAAATTGGAGGTCAAAAAATAGTTACTCGAATTAGGTGTATATAATTTTAAAAATAAAAAATTCTTACCGTCTTCTTGGCCGACTGCAAGAGCTAATTCCAACAAATTTTTGGTGAGTTCAATATTCCGGTAACTCAAAAACAATTTTGTTGAAATCAGCGAACGTAGATGATGACATTGCAACCAATTAATTCACAATCACATATCACAATCGCGACGAGCGCACATCAAGACGGAAAAATGTGGATCGGCCATTAAAGATAACGCTATCAGGCAACTGGAGGACGCTAGTTGCGCGTAGCCCCGAGCGCAGATCCGTTCGTCCGTCATTGCGGAAAATATTTTTAATGAAAGTAATCGGATGCGTTTGCATTTGCGGCAGAAACCACGCCCACATCGAAATTTCGACAGCCAATGAATAGGCCGAACGCATTTGACGTACTTGACGCAATACGCATGAAACGCATTGTACGGACACATGTGAACCTAGCTTAAAGTATCGAACATATTGCGTATTGAACGCGTTAATTAAAGCTAAATACTTCATTACAGCTGTTGGTGATTTTTTTAAATTGTGTCATCACAATGGACTCGAATTGGTGGGAGTAAAATAGAGGAAATCGTTATGTCGACATAGTTCAAGCGCATAGATGTGAGTAGTTTTAAAAATACTCTGACGGGAAAAGATTCTTGCAAAATACTGGTTCTCATCGTTTTATAATAGTCGAAAAAAGGGGAAATATTCAATAATTACCAATTTTTATTTTTTTTCACCTTCATTTCCTGAAATATTGGGAGGGATGAAAATCAACTGGTTTATGAGGTAGACCTTATTGTATTTAGTTCTATGGTGTCATTTCCATGCAAAATAAACATCCATATGAAATGGTGGAAGATGTCTGCTCATTCACGATCAAACAGTCACATGATGCTGAAATTGTGTAGGTACTGTAACTCATTAAAACCCGGTGGAGATCTAGGCTACTCGAATTTTTTGTCACAGTGCTCCTTCAAATCGAAAAATTGATTTTATTGATTTTTGAAGGTGTTTTTGCCCCATAACTTTAGAACCGGGGGGAATTCCATAAGTACGTGAAGATAAGAAAGAAAGAAGAAGAGCTTTGAAAAACCTACATAAGTAGGTTACTCAAAATATAATTATGCTGGTTCGTTTACGAACTATTCACTTTATTCAGATTTGTCTATCAACAATGTGAGGCCAACCTTTCTCTTGTTTGGCACAAATAAAATTCTGATATTGACCGTATTACCAGTTGTAATGACTCAATTTCGTAGGGAGTTTGAGGGAAAATTATTTTTCAGCAAATAACATACATTCATACGCAGTTCTAACCATTTTCAAACTGTGTTTCATGAGGTCATTAGTCATGAGACATGAAAGTGTTTTTGGATTTTAGATAAATTTTAAAATCAGTGCAATTCTTGGGGTGATGGGGAGATAAATACGGCTGCGATTTCTTTTTATCTTTCCCTCACCCCAACAATTTACGTGGAAAATGCAACAAACAGAAGTTGTTTAAATTCTGGTAAGAGATCGATCAATGTGAATTTCCTTCCCGGAACGAAGATTCTCGCCACACCCGTTTAACTGCCGTTTTACAGCGATTGTTATGAATTTCGGTAGAGCGCCCATTCGTTTATCATAACAGGCGTCGGAGATAGTGTGTATCATAATTTTCATCTTGTTGCTCCTACTTATTGATGCACTCATATTTCGCCATCTAAAGGGTCGTCTTCCATGTTTTATTGCGAACGATTAGGATAAATTAATTAACCGGACTTGACGGCTGATGATGGAGTATCTTTGGAATTGCCTTTGGTCCAAAGCATTTCGGACGCTTAAATGTTCCCTAGATGATATCAAAATATGAAGGATCTATGAGACTTCTACAACCACTTAGCCCACAACAGCTCTGGAGAAGCTTGGGCCGTGAACGAAGCTGTAGCGACTGTCCATCAACGCTTGGTCGCTCTGCACTTCGGCATACTCCATGTGTCTGTCAGTTTCATCCGAGCCATCTGAATAATACATGATTCCCCAGTGCGGCACTCAGAATCAAAAGGGCCTTTCCGACCTCGAAGGCGCGAAATGAGTATGCGAAGAAGTTAAATCCGTCCTTCGAAGAAGGAAGAATCAAGTAAAAATATCCTCAATGAGCATATTCATCAAATATTCATCAACAATGAACAGAATTGAACAGAATCAATAATGAGTAAAATTACATAAATTGAATAAATATAAATAAATAAAAACTTCTTTTCTGCGATCAAGAATTGTTTAAATATTATAAAACAACTTTCCTCTTTCTCTTTTCTCTGATCGGGCAACTAATTGCTTAGTTCAGTGGATCCACCAACCAGCTTATTTTAAATAAATGTAAATAGAAGTGTTTGCGATGTAGTGACTGAAACACAAATGCATAAGAAAATGAACGATATATTATTGAAAGAAAAATTGCTATTTTTTGGCAAAAGTTTCCGTCAATTTTCTCCCAATTGCCCCCGTGTTCTGTCAACTGTGAAAGGAAAAGACGAAAGCGAGGTACAGAAACGATTTATCGTGGAGTATATATATATTCTGGAACGGATACCTTCTTGGATGACAGGGGGAACAATGTAGAGAAAACGTTCTGCGCATTGATGGGGCCCCATTTGTTTGATAAATCCCAGGACGGCACAGAAGTCTCCTTAGTTTCGAAATAGCAGTTTTCCGCTGCGTTGTCGTAAAACAACGAGTGAAGGATACTTCTGTTTTTCGGGGAAACTACACCCCCGCATGGTATACTTGGCCATTATTTTTCGCCTTCTCCAGCTTCCCTCTTCTGATTGAATACGATTTACATCTGTCTATCTAGAGTCCTTGTCAAGTGACGTAAATCCGTTATTCGAATAGCCTTCCCTTTCGGCGAATTACACGTTCGTGTTTCGTTTTTTCGCAAGTGTAAAGCTTGAGTTTGTTGAAAAAGAACTGATCTCCGGATATCGTGGAAGAAAAACATTGCAAGTACGAGTGGGAACTTTAGTAGAAAGATCTGGAGCTGTATAGCTTTCGAAATGTACTTCGTTGAAATTGCCTGAAAAACGGGCGATTTCATCTGCTGACCAAAATACTCTGAAGTTAGACGAGGTAAGATTTTATACGCTGGTATACTTTTTTTTATTGGAAAGTAGTTTAAAAAAAAAACCAAATTGTTTTCCAGTTTACAAAATTAGTTTTCCTGCCTGTAACTCCAGGATGTGAAATTCCATCTCCAAGTACTCGTCAAGGTTGTTCTTCAAGTACTTGAAGTGAGCCCTCATCAGTTTTACTGGAAACATTTTTTGTTAAAAACCCCATGGTGGTAACTGGCCATATAAGTTGCACAGGTTTTTCCCCTTTTTGTCCCTTCGAGAAATTCATCATACTTTGCGCGCAATCTTGATGGCATTGATACTGTTTCGTTAGCGATTCAGATATGCGATGCAGTCAACTCACAAACGTACCTGAATAAATTAAGGGAATACAAGTGGTAACCTGTTGCTTGCAACAATATATCGAACTCCGAAAAACGTACACTGTGAAACGCTCTATCAAAAGATACGATCTTTCCAAAGCTATCAATCAAATTATCGGGAGCGGCCAGCGGCTTCGGTTGCCCTACGGTTCCTCTTTACAAGAGGAGCCGTAATCATCGAACGGTTTTGAAGTGCCTGCTCGAGGTATGAAGGTGTTATAGTTCCTCCCGATCTGAATACATTATGTACGGGAACGAGAGGGGTCGATCGATTAATTTACTTGGTTTCATGAATATATTTGAACTAACCACAGGCTTCGTCGTTCAAAACGCTCGTCAGTTCACGGGTTTCTCGCGCCGATAGCGACGTTTCATGGCTACGCTAGGGCGAATGACGTATTTTATTGAGCCCAGGCGTGTTCGCACAAGCGTTCGAGTTTCATCAAATCATTATCCGCGGAATTAGGTCTTTAGCACGACTTCGTCGATGTCTAAATCACAGTTTTCCATTTTATTCAAAACTAGCGACGCTGCCAGATTCGTTATTGTGAATGGTCGTTCTATAGCAATTGTATAGTTAAAAAAAAGGAGGAAGGTTCAATTAACTGATTTTTAAAACCTGAATCTGAGGGTGGTCTCCCATTTTTATTATATGATCACCTCAGCACGATTATAAGGGCGGCAAATCCGTTGAAAATACATCGATTCGCGTAGAAGAATTATTAATTCGTACTGAAATGGACGAAAAGTGTTAATCATTGGTAGACACAATTTTGAATAATTTTAAGATACAACTATGCACGCGCTTAATTCATATTTTATTCTTCCGAAAAATACGTGATGAATATTATTCAGAAATAATGCAACCTAGATTTTCACAAAAGCGTTATTTCATCTTAAATTGTTTCTGAAAGAAGAATTGAAGGTTATAAATTATTAAGGGGAAAAATTCTTCCGAACAAATCCGCTAAGCTCTTCAAAAGTAGCGATTCAAGATGGAGAGCCTCGAAACAATTTATCCGACAAAGGCAATTTTTATTTTTCAATCTAACTGATTGCCCTCGATCACTGGAAAAGGTTCAATAAAATATCTAACGCCAAGGGAAATAATGCGGAAGGCTGCAAAAATAATTTCAATTTTTTTCTTCCTTTAATCAGTATATTGAATAACCTATTAGAGATTCTAAAGGGTCCCCGACTTGAATACATTTGCATTATAAGGAGACGCTCGATAGCTATTCCCTTATAAGGAATTTTGATAACGGGGTGTTCGGGTTGACTTTCGATTTTCAATTTGCGGACGTCTTTATTATAGTCTTAGGATGGAAGAATAAAGTAAACATAAGATTAATCTCCGCGCATCGCAAGGTGCCCAGTAATTAACAGGCCAAATTAAACTCGGTGTGACTGAATAAAGAGATCTCGGCAAGCGGTCGAGATCTACGATAAGGGATCGATTGATTTTCTTGCATAATCAGAAACTTCTTCATAGTTTTGACATCTACTCGCCAGAAAAAAAAAAAAAAAAACAGTTACCTATCTATATAGTATACCAAACGAAATATTTATGCAGTCAATAGATTTTTTGTGTGCATTTTCTCGAATTATTTTTTATTAAATAGAAGAAGCTAAATCATCCGCATTGTTCAAGGATGTTTTCACTTTTCACGTTTTTTGAATTCCTAATTTACTATAGACGCATATTTTCAAAAATATAAACAATTTATGGAAAAGAATGTGCGAAGAAAAATTGATAAAAGTTAAAAATATATTAGCATTATTGAATTATGCTTATTCTTAATTTCGATGGAAATGTCTTATTAGATAGAATCCGCTACCGGAAATAAAATTACACGTCTGAGGGAAAAAATGTCGCCATTACGATTCAGGTTGCATTTCAAACGACGTCCTCGAGCCGGCAGTCGCCAAGTATGAGACACTCCTTGCGGTCTACCGTTTCCATACAACTCGCATACCTACTTACAGCTAAATCCAAATTAATTGTTTAGTTTATACGACGAGTTCTGCTCAAGGACGATAAAATATCCCTTCTTCCCGAGCCGTTTCACTCGCGTTTTATTCCTACGATTTGCGATACATCTGTGAAAAATACATAAATGGTAATGTTAACGCTTTGATGTATGATGGTCGTTTTTCTCATTTTGACGATACGCGCGCTGTTACACAGAAAAGGCAGATGGTAATTTTTTCTACTCTCGGAAACCTAAAATACGTATCTAACCTTATTTCCTCGTCACCTTCCGAGACTTCATATAATTTACAGCTTACCTCATTACGACGGAAAACGGCGATTAGCCGAACTGTCGTGCTCTAAAAACGCCGTTTACGGCCGAGCCCCTTTGAGTCAAATTTACGCTTTAATTATTCCGATGGAGCGTCTCTCAGCGTTCCATCCACTCCACAATTCTCATATCCAAGTAGACAGCTGTATTGATTTATCGATGTTTTAATTAGATTACATTAGATTAGCATAGTATCGAAAGAATTCGCAGTTGAAATCATTCATTACATCAGCTTACAACTTAATTTATCTTTCCCGAAACAAATATATTACAAAAATACTAGGTGAATTAGCTAAATGTATTACAGTCAGTACATTCGATACACTTACACTTCAACTTCTTCCAGTGGAGAAACTTGCAGGGCCTTGGTGTTGAAATTTAAAGCGTTTTTCGCGAAATAATATTTACGACCTTATCGCGGTATTGTTATATTTTACCGTCGAGGATTAAACATTAAGCGCTAAGCGCATTTGAAAACGTTGATTAAAAAATAGTCCAGCGCGTCGGGATTTATGAGCGAAGAAGGAAAAATAAATTTAAGGGAGCGTTAAACAAAAGATCGCACTTTCTCGACAAAAAGGTCGACGAACAAAAGAAAATAAGATAAAGCCCTTATTCTTTTCAGATTCTTCTCTTTGCTGTGAATCTGTGAGTATCTGAGTATCAATTGTGCGGAGCGCAGTGGATTTATAATTGAAATATAATTTGTCATTGTTAACTTTCCTAATAGGGTAATGGTTGAAATAATATAGTGGACTCCTCATTAAATAGCAAGATTAATTGGACGGCCCGCTGTTCCTAGACACGAGTTGTCTTTCGAACGCTTCTGTGCAAGTAAGTGAACTTGGAGAATGTCTTAATTAGAACGGTGAAAAAGCTAAACGATTATGTTCGCAATAAATTATTCGACTTGCGTCTATGCGAAGAATGAAGTTTGGCTTTATAGTAAAAAAAAATTGCGTTGGGAAAAATCGCCAACTTTTTTTCCTCTTTGAGAGATTTATGTACCGGGTTTCTTCACCTTATTTGGTACCCTTCTAAGTAGAAAAAAGAATTCGATACGTAGCCAGGCGAAAATTAAAGGTTTTTTTTTCTTAAGAAGGTTACAGTAAGATAATTGATAAGCGACTGAACGGCAATGAGATAATTGATATAAGACTGAACAAACGGACTAGCTTGGTAATATTTTTAATGACCAACACTTGCTCGTTAAATTAAGAACCGGGTACGTGGTTCCAAAATTCGAAGGAAGAATGGGAATGAATGGCTGGAATCATGAATGATATAATACGTAATGAATCGGAACTCTAAAAATCACCACAAAAACTTCCAATAATTCTTCATGAATATTTTTTTTCACACAAATGAATACATTTTTGCACTGGTTTTTTTGGACGTGAAGTGTGAAGTGGTAATACATGCTGCTTGAAAAACGAATTTCACCAACATTTGAATACAATGAATCTAGAATCTATCTATTGCATAACTATCAATAATTGAATTAATCTACTGAAGAAAAAATAGCCATGGATTGAGTTTAAGTCAGGAAATCACTCAAGAACCTGTAGCTGTGTTTCCTTGACAGGTGAGCAGGTGTTGAGCTCTGAACGAGGTTAGCAGATTCTAAAAAAACAGTGTTTACGGGAATAAGGAGGCTTCAATCGATAGCCAAGTCACACTAATCGCATATAAGCTGGAAGGTGTAATCATATGGTAATTCGACCAATTTTCACAAGTTCTCAGATCTGATCCGACCGTTCAATCGTTATAGCCATTATAGCCAACAGTTTCCGTGGATGACGATGAACTTGAGACAGCGAACCTTCCGTCGCACGACTTATACGGGCTGCAAAAGCGTTTTCGATCATTTTCAATCTAATTAGAGCAGAAAAAATTGAATTATCACCAAAACGCTGCGTACGGAGCTTCGAACGTTTTTTAACCGCCTCGCCGTAAACTGAATTCATTAATATTGAATACTCGCTTCTCTCTTCGCTCGGAAGAAAATTTATATTATTATACCATATTTTCCTCGCTAAATGACAGGCTAATAACCGTCGTCGAGCTTCCATTTCCATCTAAACCTCGTGTCGCCCATGTTTGACAGTTGTGTTTGACGTTTGGTTCATTCAAGTCGAACGGTCGGTGTTTGATTACGGTCAAATTCGATTATAGATCTCGGTTTCTCTCTCGGCGGCAAACGTAGATGAACCCGGTCGTTCAACAATCAAGCTAAACTGAGTTTGGTTTGAGGCAAACTTTGTACAGCTTGTGCAATTATTGGACGAGGAATAACTCCTTCCAATTTCCAAATCCGGAGTTGCTTTGACCTAGTTGAAAATTGGGCCCGTACGTAAAAGTTATAGACTCAGAGTAAAAGCCTATCGCGAATTAAGCTGAATTCACGCGCTGCCGGAAAAGAAGGTAAACGCGGAAACGGAAAGAAACGGTCTGCGATCTGATTGGCCGGTCAAACGCGGAAACGTACCCAACTGACTTCGACCTATCATATCACATTCCGCTCTCATCATAAGGATTTCATAAAGTTTTCATGAAAATAAAAAAAAATTAGGAGGAAGAAAGGAATGTTTTAGAACGGTTATGTGACTTTAATTACAACATGATGTAAGATTTGTAATGAAAAAAGTACGTAATTAGTTTTGACAAACACGCTCTTCGATGACGTATTATAGATTGTTTTGCGTGACAGGCAGCGCAGCATCTGCCATTTCGTAATGTAATGCACTCGCTTTCTCTTATGGATGGCTGCAAAAAATATTTAAAACATTACCAGCTGTCAAAAATTCAAACACACAATAGTTCGTGAGCAAGTCCACAGGTGATGGTAAATTTGAAATTATTCAAGCTAGGAATTCCCCATTCAAAGGCCATAACTATTGGATATTATTATTGGTATCAATGTACATGATTTTCATTTTATTTTAGTTGATATGATTGTCGAAAATTCGAGAGTGATTATCTTGGTGAAAATTGAAACCGAGTTGAATTGAAATAAATTATTATTACTTACTGCCTCGTTATGTTCGCTTCTGGCCAGTTCCTCTCCAAATCATTCATTGTTTTGGATACTTTATCTTGAATTTCTTTGATTTTACTTTTCGCTTCCGTGATTTTACCGATGAGATTCTCATAGGTGATGTCTTTCGTCACGGTGCCAATGCTCGTTTTTATCTGGAAAAAATATGAATAACTTAATCTTTGTCTGGTTGTCTCGTGAAATATTTTTTTTTAATGTACATATTTCACTCACTTCTTCGTCAATCATGGCGGATAAATTTCCGATTGGCGTAATCGACATGTTTCTCAACTGGTTGTTGATTGACGAAATCGATCTAATCAGATCACTTAAGCCGTTGTCCAGTTCCTTTTCCGTCGGATTTTCTCTGAGGTTCTCGCCCATTGTTTCGATTGCGACAACCTGCAAATTTTATTTTTCCGTGAAAATAATAAATATAAAAATATATCGCAGGATTGACTTTGGGTATTTGTTTGATTTTTATTTTGCTAAGATCTTTTATAAAATGTATTTATTAATTTATAAAATGCGAACAATAAATAGTTAATGATGATTTCAGAGCAAGAATTTTTACGTGAGAATTATTGAATAACGCTTTAGCCTGAATCATCGTCGGACATGTACTTAACACTTGAGCTATCACGATTAAAATTTATTTTTTAATGGGATTTCAACGTAACTACCATTTTTTTTTTAGTTCCACAGAATTTATGAATAGAAAACTCACTTCGATTTGAATGCGTATAATTTATTTATCATTCTTTCTATTACTTAACTAGTTCGTAATTTGCGGCATTTATTGAAATAATTATCCTTTCAAAATAGCATTTCACAGGGGATCCGTGTTAATTACAGCTAAAAAATGCATAATGTGATTCACTCACCGATACATGGTAGACAATTGCAATTATAACCAACGTTTTCAACCACGAATTCATTCTACTCATCGTCATTGGATGTAACTGACTAACTCTTCGAAATCAATATTGGTAATCTGCGGCAACACAACAATCTATGGTTAGAAGATACCTTATCTTCGACGGCATATCGAAACAACCGGCGATGGTTTCAACATTACTGTCAATCTATTCGGGATAACTGCTCCGAATGGCATTCGGTCTGTTATTATTTCTATTGTGTCATCTAGATATTGCAGACTGAGCAGTATCTTTCACATTTATACCAGGAGCAGTAGAAAGGAAGATAGATAGGAGATGTAGATAGGAAGCGAAACGAAAAATTCCAGCAGTTGACAGATAATTTGTTTATTTATCCATGACATTTCAATAAACAAGGGACGGAATTTCTTACTGTTCAGTCTCGCGTTCATTTTAATATAGGTCGAAGAATGATACATATTTCTGGTTTTATGAGGTCACAAACCGTTGCAGTCGTTAGGATTCTTATTTTAACTGCCGAATGAATCTACCGTCTGAACTCCGCGAGGTTTATTGCTTTAAATGGGATTGAAATGGACGTAAAAACCAAGTCCCCTTTCCGAGCATTAAAACTCGAAATTAGCCCGAGCATAAACTTGACGGCGCTTACCAGCATTATGAAGTACTTAATTTCGAAGTGGATTTTGAAGTGGAATTTCGAAGTGGCAGAATTTTTTCTTCAAATCTGCGGGAGGAAATCAAGTACAAAACGAACATACTCAATTTTTTCCCCCAGATGAAAAAGGACTTATCGTACCGATCGTGAAAAATATTTGGAACCAAATTCACAAAGGTATTCAAAGAGTATCGGTTAAGTATTTATTGGATACATTTGTTAAACTGAGAAAAATCTATTCATACGATATGATCACGAATGGACTAGTCGTAGAAATAATTAAGTTATTCCCAGGAAATTACAGGGATTCAACAATAGTTGAATTTTGAACCAACCCAGAGCTTGATGATGTTCACTGGCTTACCTTCTGCTCAGCTCAACATGATTCATCCCAAAAGTTTCACAACATGCCTCAAACAAGTGCCGAAATTTAATTACGTTCCGTGGTCAACCAACAATTGTCGAAAATCGAGTGAACGCGTGCAAATTTCATGTCGTACCTTTCAATTAGATGAAAAAAGGCGGACTGATGATTTATAAACAAGTTGGGCACATGACACTGACTCACTGTCACTATGAATAGTTCGCCATTCTGCATACCAGTTCATCTAATTTTACCTCTAGTGTCAACTGTCAACGCAACAGATGCAACGCTTTGGCGCACAGAGTGGGAAATTAAGCTATCATCTCAATATTGCCAGTGACGACGTCCACAATGTAAAAATATTTCTGTAACAATTTTTTTTCAACTAATTGGTAAAAAATGTTTCTCTGTTGAGAAAAAGTTCAAATACTTACTTATTATATTTTTTGAAATAATTTTTTGAACGACATTATATACAAATCATTAAAATCTCAGACGAATAACGGCTTCTGGCTTCTTAAAAACACATAAATCTTTTTCAGAGTTGGAGAAAAGAAAACCGCAGCAATTTGGCAGTATTACCTTCGCTTTGGAATTATTCAGGAAGAGACCAACTTAATAGCTCAGAAGCACGATATATTTTGTGTGACTAATAGAACCGGATTGGGCCAGTGCAAGTGCTAAGATATGTTGACAGGCCTCATAATTTTTCAACGGATAATTTGCCTCTCGTATATATAATTGCTGGCGAGGATACATTTTTCATTGCCGAAGCAGCCACGGACGGTCGTAACTTAGTTACAATTTCTAGCTGTCAAAATCGAGATGCATTCGAATCATTGCTCTTGATCAGGCGATGGCCTCTTTTGACAGTAAATGGGTGTTGATCAAATGGGTGCTTAAGTGCGAAAATATTTCCTCGATCGATGCATATAAAATCCCAAATGAGAAACTTGCCGGGAAAAAATGCCTGGCCTATCCTTGGATTACTCTCTTGGCACGAATATCCTTGGAAATATTAAGACGGTAGCCAAATAAATTATTCTGATTAAGAAACGTGAAGAAAATTTTATTGAAAACATATATTGCTCGCACTATATTTTTTTCCATCTGAAGTGTAGAGAGATGATGTTCACATTTTGATTACACATGTGAAGCTTATTTAATTTTTGAAAGACAATCGCCAAAACTAACACTCTTCATAACTCACTTCAAGATATACATTTTCGCTCGAGGCGCGAAAATCGTGACTCAGCTAGCTTGGATCGGCTAGAAAGGAGTGCAGCAGAAGAAGAAAGGCGTAGTGGGATGTCTTCATTTTGAAAGATTATCCCAGCCAACTGGCTATAATTCATCAGCACGGAAGCAGCCTCTGCCTTCAACATCAACGGCTACCGGGTAAAGCTCGTTCCTCGCTAACGCAACTAATGAGTTCAAGGGCCTGTCACATTATTCCTGGTATTACCAGCCTTTTGTTTGCAAAGCCGATGCCGCTTTGTTATTTCGCGGATCAATAACATGCCAAAGCGAAGATTCTTCGGGCAATATTGGTGCAACACTCAGTAAGGCCAACATGATTCTATTTTAGGTTTTCATTTTAGATGAGTGGTTCATTGACTAGACATGAGGAAAAGGATCGAAGCGCTGAGGGTGTGAAATATCACGGTCAACAACGACCTGAAGATGCCAAAGAGTGAATGTGCAAGAAATTAAATTTTCCTAATTTAAAATAAGAGATCAAGAGGAAAATTTCAGTCAAACTAAGTACAAGTTTTGAATCATGAATTTAATTCATATTTCAAATAAAATGTATTGAAGTGATTTCTGTCGGTTTTAGGGTTTGGAAAGACGAGGGGTAGGATACCCGGCAAACAATAATGCGGAAACAATTTATTTTTTGTCTCGCTGAATTTCAAAAGCATCCGCAGAAGTACAGTGTCGAACAGCCAATGATCTTCCGTACATTGAACACTCCCAGTAGAAGGCTTTAAGTTATATTTTTGGGAGAACCACTCCTCGTAATACGTTCGAAGGCCATTACCAACAGCCTGACCAATTATGATTAATCGCTCACCGGTCGGTATCAATTTGATGGATCGTGGAGGTATTGTCGGCTTGAAATTTGAACTTTTCTTACAGATATTTGAGAAAAAAAAGATTTAAAGACAATATTTTTAACTGTATTTTATACAGCATTATTTGTTGAGCACTTGTAGCGATGATTATCTTGCAAAAGTGTCCAGCAAATGTTTTTGAGGTTCGATAGACGGAAATTTGGTGTTGACGTTCGTTTTTTCCCTTCACAAAATTCTTTCGTCAGTTCACTGTCACTGGAAATTTTCCGTTTCAATGTCACTCCGTGACGAAGATTTTTTTCCTCTATAACATCGACCGTAAACGTTATGTTGCTCGATGTTTCTGAAAGCAAAGCTGCAACAAAACAACGCCGGTTCAAACCACAATGGTCGACGTCAACTATCATTTCAACTCAACTCTCTACTCGTTTACAGAGATGAGATATTCAGTTGATGAAACAGCTTTGGAAACAGGAAAACGGAGACCTGACGAATTCGGTGACGATAGATGTTTAAACAATAAAGTATATCTCAAAATGGAATAAAAATATGATTAAAAAATTTTCTTCCATATCTTTTCTCATAAAATATAGGTTGACTTTTCAACTTAGGACTTCATTTCCAACTTCCGACCTAATTCCAACTCAGTACATACGTATAAATAGCTTTCACGGCAAATTTTAAGCTCGTTCAAAAATGTTATGGGAATCGATCGACATCTGAATCCCGCAGTGGTTCGACTCATGCCCGTTTTCATCATATCCTTTGCGAAATATGTGCCCTTCAAAGTAGTCTCGTCCGTAGCTACTGTGCTACTGCATACAGAAAATTCCTTTGATCATAGAGCCGAACGTTGCATTTTGCATTCAGTCGGCCGCGGCTAATCAAGCCCTATTTCAATCCAGAACGTGACGAATCTTATTGAACTCGACTCGCTAAAGATTAAGGTCAAACTGCCTATTAGGAAGTTAGGAGTTCATCAATCATATCAACTCCATTGAGGAGGTGCCCGAACTGAGCTAGCTGGGCAATTTATTAAATTGGAGAGCCACAAATCACTTGCTCGAGTTACAGCTTGTGACGTTATCTGTTACAATGGCTCAAGTTTTGCAGCCCTCTTAGCTGAATTCGATAAATTAATTCCAAGAGGTTTGAATTTCGATAATAGCGCGTCCGAATCTTTTCGGTAACTGCTGATTCAAAAGCGTGAACGATCTTCCAAAATTGCCACTCTTTCGATCCATCGGTACCTTATTTGATGAGAAAACGCCAGTAAAAACTCAACGCACCTATCGTCATAAGTACTTCCTCCGTTAGGTAATGCCGTTTCTACGCCGTTGCTTTTATAACGGATATTATCTTTATGAAACAGCCGACCAACTCAATATTGGTTTTGCTGCGGTGGGGCATATTCGTTGAAAATAGCCTCTACCCACGTACGCTGACGTTGCTCGTCGGAGCGGACGTTTCATTCCCACGTGTTCATTCTAAGTAGGCAAGTCTATCTCGGACATTAAAATACGATAACTTACAGAGCAAACAATAATATAGCTAATATAGCTCCCTGCATAGAGTTAACGTAATATTTGAAGTGCTACGGAGAAAATTGTAGCGGTTCGCATATTGTTATTAGGTTTGGCTGAAATAACTTGATAATTAATCGCCAGCGAACGTAGGCACAATTTCAAAATAAATGCAAAATAGTTTTTCCTTCATCGAAACTCTCGGTAATTAATTGAATCCATCCAATTACTCCGTTTCACTGCAGGCTCACTCTCACACTGGGTCGAAAACAATCAAATTATTAGAGAAATATTTTGCGAGTATCTTGTATTCAATGAATTGGCATTGCAGAATCGAATAAGAGAAATTAACAGTATGGTCGAAGGAGCAATATTTTCCCGACGAAGGGGTTTGAATGGAAATGGAGAATTTTCGGATATAATATTCGTAAGATTGTAATGGTATCAAAAGGGTCATTCGTGCAGTTTAAAATCATTAGTCAATTATTCACACTTCATTTGATCAGCTGAGAGAATCGTATAACAACGGATATTGAATTTAATTGTGATAACGCTTGATTCTATTTTACGCATTTCTACGGAGACCACAGTTTGAACATTGTTGAGCCCTTTTAGTTCATGAGACTGATTCCGAAGTGACCTATGAAATGAAATGGACGGATTGAGACTGAGACATTTCAGTCTCTGAGACATTCTCTGTTATGTGGGGAATGTGGACAAGATTCTGATATAGCCGAAATAATCATGTCTGATTCTGCTCAATATATTCATCACTTATGATTCAAGGAGGCGTTGATTTTTGAAAGTGGCCGTGAAATCCGCAGTCCGATTCGAAAAGCCTTCAACGCGTGCGGCTCATTATCTTAAAAATCCTATATAGCCTGTTGGGCGTGTAAGACTCTCCCATGATATAAGCATTGCCTTATGAATGACAAAATTCCCTACTATTAGCACATTAATGTATTTCGAAACAGAGCCGTATATAACGGGGGAATCGGATTAGCTGCAGAACTGGAATAAATTATTCGACAAATCACAGTCTTGAGCAGTTTCTGTAGGTGTCGAGGAGGTTTAGAAAAATATAGGGAAAACACGAGAGTTTAAACGATATTGTAAAATATGCGGCATCCAAAATAGGAACTGGCAACTACGACTGTTAGCATTCATAAACATCTGGGAAGTGAGAAAATCAGCAAATTATTCAACGTCCAACTTGGAACAGAACTGAGATTGTCGAGGAAAAATAATGCTATTTTTACGCATAATTTAATAGCGCGAAACAGTAGGAATCGTTTCAATACGATCCATGATTTGAATTTTAATGGGATACAATTGATGCATTCCTCCCTTCATGGGTCAGAGGCGGTGTCAGTAACAAGCGATAAACCAGTCGAATACTGGTCATTTCCACATACCGAAGTTGCAAATCCTGTCCTTTTCAAATTTCCTGCTCTGCTTGCCGATTGAAGCGAAAAATATGTTCTACTATTTTCGAACCAGCCGAGCAACATTTTTGAGTCAAGTGACTGTTCACAAATTGATAGCGAAATATAATTATCCGTGATGGTAATTTAGCTTTAATTAAGTAAGGCTGAAAATTCCTAAAACCCAAGATTATTCAGAATTATTTACAAACCTCATTAACATTTTAAAAAATCCTCATGGCCAAATAGCAATTCCTAATGGTCAAATAGTTCCTCAAAAACGAATGACGCAGTTAGGGCGGAAAAAAAACTTCAGGGCCTCGCATGTTCCAGAATATTTTTAAATATTTTTGGATTATTGGTGCGAGTAGATGAAGTGGATAATACTGAGGAAATTGAGGAATTAAAAAACGCTGCAAATGATTGTACAGTGGTTTATTATTCCTTCACTTCAATAGGTAATAATTTCAGAATACTATCCATTTATGATAGTAATTATTCAGAACATGTGTAAACGTTTCAACCGAAAAACATATCGGTAACTATCGGGGAATATTCCGTAGCAACTATTGTAATTTTAATCAATTTTATTTTTCTTAATTTCCTAATTAAAAGCTAAATTTTTTTGCCTTACCCTACAGCTGGATAGAGTGTTTGACGACCATTCCAATGAGTATAAAACGATTTTTATAGCTCCAAGAACTCTCGAGTTATACCCTCATGTCAAATTTCTAAAAATCTTCCAAATTCGGCACAAAAGCTGCGATAACTCGAGAACCAATAAAGCTATCGACCCGGCGATGGTCTCATTCGATTCAGCGTCCAAAAATCTATATGATTTGATACCACGTACACATTTTTCTGAAAAACCTTGGAAAATATGAATTTTCTCCCCCTCAAAACCCCCCAAAAATACCCTTAAAATTGAGCTAGCAAGTTGGTTCAAGAATTGTGCCGTCGTAGGACCGAGATTGATTTTTGGTGAAAATTTCAAGAATTTCGCTATTATAGTTTGGCCGGAAAACTGCTAACGGCGTACGGCGTACGGCGGACAGACAGAATTTTTTTTATTGGATATTCGGATTCTACATGCCTTGAAACGTAAAACATCAAATTTTGAGGGGGGTTATAATTTTTTTTTTCTTGGGCGATTACAATGGTTTATTATTGAATAATAAACCAAAACGAATGGAGTGATTCGAATTGAATTGAATAACACTTTATTTACAATAATCCTGGGAAGATTTGGTTGCAGTTGACCATGCCACCACCTAACGAGGAATGTACAATATTTCATTAAAATAAACTACAACGTGGTTATATAATAATTACAGTAACTGATAATACAATCATTCGAACAAATGGCGAGTAGAGATTAATATTGCCGGATAACTGCTAAGTTCGTTCAGCGGACTGCTTGCGGAATGATCAGAAATTTTTTTATTTAATATTTTGAGTGTTAACAGTATGAGCCTCAGAAACGTAAAACATCAAAAAGATAAGAGGGTTGCTTATTTGTTAATACACGTGGGAATACATTGGTTTATTAGTGAATAATAAACCAAAAAAATAGACCAATAAAAAAAAGCAAAATATTTCCAAACAAGTGATTTCTAAACTGACAAGAAGAGCTGTCTCTAAAGACAGCTGTCTAAATTTAGAACTTCTCTAAAACTCAGCGCGAAGTCCCTTAGAAACTCATATCTGAAAGGACTTTCCAACTCAACTTTGAGATAGCAACCTCAACTAAGTCAAGGGCTATCTCATTGTTCGGTATGACAAGATGATATTTCTTGATGGAAATAATTCCTCGGTCTAACGGCTCCTTGTTCTATTCGTGTCATTCTCAAGAGTTGACGTTTTGGTGAGCAGCGGTAAGTTTTTGCTCTCAAGCTCTCAGTTAAAGAAATACGTTTTCCCCAAGGTACACGAATTTATAATGGCGTGGTAAGATCGATGTTAAAGGAAGTTGGTTCTCTTCGTGGACATAATTTTAAGAAAATCTACACTTTCCATAGTACTTGAATTCATTTTTGAACGAAATAAAAAAAATTTGGTACCCAATTTTTTCAAATTTCTACGGCATTTTCTAATAGGTAGTCATTTCATGGTATCCTTCCATATTTAGATGAGGTTATTATCTGCGAGCCAAACTGTCTACGAATCACAATTCCAATTACCTACGATTAGGGAAATTGACGCTCGAGTCAACTCCACTTTTCAAGAATGCAATAAAAAAGACACTATTCTCGCGAATAATCTCGACGGTGAAAAAGAAGAAAGTTAATAGGCTGCACACCCTTGCGATTAACATGGAATTCAGAGAAAATTGACCGACGTCCATCATGTAACTGTCGATAGCAGTCAGCCGGGCTTATTTTTGTGATAATCTCTCGACTCGACGGTTGTGTCAGCCCGCGGGGCTCCATTCGATTCAGGGTCACCATTTGCTAATTAAGATACTATTCAGCTGAACCGATCAAGTTTGAAATCTGCGACCAGTTATTAATTTAATGGGATGACCCTACGCTGACCTAACCGAACAAGTGAACACCTGAACTAGACATCGTGGCATCTGGTCTCAAGTGGACAGCTTACACGCCACACAGCAATCAACGAGTCTCGCAACCCAACAAACATTTTTACCGGACTTTTCGAGAAAATGTGCGGTCTTAGAATTGCGGTTTTGGATGGAGAATGGTTGAAAAATTTCATTAAATAAATAAACTCAATAATAACTGAATGCAAAGAAAAAAAACTTCATTACAGTCGATTGCTAGTACTGGGTGGTTCCAAAATGATGTCAACCATCTCGAATTTCCTTATTCGGTAGATGTAAATCGTTAACAGAATCCTTCGAAATCGCTTGAGCCAAATTCTGGAAAATTATTTCACCCGGTAGAGGGAAAAGAAGAGATTCAGAATAAACCATCTCATGAGAGACTCATCTGCATCGCTCCGCATTCTTTGGCTACAGGCGTTTGTTTTTCTTCCATTTCGATTGTTAGCTTTTTGATTGCAAGTTCTCACTCTCGTGCAGGAAATGACACGAACCAATGCCGTCAATGAGAGGCAATCGGTTCTACTCCATTGAACTCGATTGAGCGGTCGAGATCCTTCGGTTCGGATTGAATATTAATGATGCGCCTGTTTTGAGTCTCCAACGCGTCGTCCTCATCCGTCTACGGTGCCGGTTGAATCCTGTTGGACCTTGGACCTGATGGCCGCCGGGCGGGGCACAAAGCAGTGGCGCATTCCTTTACGCGCGTGCCTTCTAAATTTGAATTTTGATGTCTCAGGAGATTGTAAGGAAAACGATTCACGTTCCCAGGCGAATCAATTTTCGAAAATGGCTCAAAATTTGCATCAAATTGAGGGAGCATTATGGTGTTCTGAAAAGATATTAAGGATTTTGATGTAACAACCTCAGAAAATGGTCAGACCACATACTTCTCTACCAACCAACCGAAGGTGCATTGAAAACGGTGAAATCCTTTTCCATTCGTGGTCGATACTCGAGGATTACTAGGTTGTTCAGAAAAAATATACGGCCTGGAAAATGTGTAAAAATGGCCACTATCGAAAAGATCGCCTGAACAAGTCGAGGTTATTTTTCACCAGTCTTCCCGATTCCAAGAGCCTTTATTTTCAATATCCAACCTGAAGCTCTCAACACCAATAGGTTTGCAAAATTTCAGCAATTCTCGAGACATGAAATCATTTGGATAAATATTTTAGTCAGCGAAAGGCCAGTTTGAACTACTATAACAATTTTGTGTCGGCAAAAATACAAACATCCCTTTTCTTTAACATCTCTTCTTTCACGGAGTGATTTAGAAACGTTTATAGGAAACTAAAACGTTCATCGCTGTACATGAAGTATTTCAACGGAATCGACGGTAAAATAAGGACAGCTTCTCAATGAATTCCTTCATGGAGGGATTCCTTTTCTGTTCGCGTTGAGTTTGCCACCTATCGCTTTAGCAGGAGTGACATTGAACGCATTCCGAATTAACATTCCCAAAAGGGTTGAACGGTTCGCTCAGAAGCCACTCACATTCGACCACCACGAGCTTTGTTACATTCCATTACCTCCCGTGTTCCCGAGTCTGGACTGTGTCTACCATTGCTTTTCATGCCCGCCAGTGATGAACCTCGAAATGAAACTCCGCCAGTGGAATGATCAGATTATGTCGATAGAACGGATAATTGTAGCAGTAGGTATGTATATGTAGTGAAAAAGAAAGGTGAATTATTTTCAATTGTGTACACCGGATCACGGATGCATTGAGATTATTTTCAATTTGAAGAAGAAAGAATAGATTTATAATCGGTTGTTGTTGACGGTTTTCGATTTTTCTGCCGTTAATATTGATGAATCAGGTAATTTAGAAGATGTGAAAAAATCTTTCGTCAACTTCAACACCGTTATTTTCGGCTAATGGTTGAATTTTTTGTAACATAAAAAAATAATTATTGACTATGCTCAATTCTTTCACGTTTCAAAAAAAAAAAAAAAAAAAAAAAACCATTATACACATCGCTGTAAACGGAATTTGTAACCTTGGTCTCTCTATCGCGAATTTGATTGCCGCCCAGAACAAGTCCGACGGAGAGTGAGACTGAATACTGATCGACTCCTGTATTCATCACATTTCTTCCGAATGTTCGAGATCTCGGCCAGAAAAGGAATGCGCATATGGGGAAGTTTTTGCCACCCGTGTTTTACATCAACTTTTCTGACGCCAACTGTTACCAACCTTGTTCCTTGTTCTGCTCTTGTTCTATTCTGAGTTGACATTATAATTTGCCTTGCACGGAATCGAGATAATTACTTCATTCGAAGAGGAGAGAACATCAAATCGCTCGGAACATTGGTGTTTCGAATTTCAGATAACTACCTGTGGCATTTAGATTAATAAAAATTCGTATTCAAATTCCGTTTCGTGCTGGAAATAGTAATACATTTTTGTTTGACTTACTTTTGTATTACAATTTTTGTTCAGGTGTTAAAATATTATAAAAATATATGAAAAACTACGAAAGCTCTAAAATATAAGGTGCTAAATTTTATAAGGAACATTATTTTTTTACTAGGCTGTAGGTTTGATAAACCTAACATTATAATTGTTGATGGTACTATATATCCGTTTGGTCTCGGTTTTTTGGTAGATACATTAAACAATAATAATAATAAATATTATTAGTAGGTATGACTAGGATTCCGAAAAAAAATCAGTATATTAATACCACAGACTTTTGGTGAGTATATTTTGTAAATGAGATAATAAGTTAGTTACAGTCAGGTTAACATGTTGACAAACAATTTTTTAGACAGTATGTTGATCATTTAGATAATAAACGATAGTTTAGGTTAAAATAAATTATGGTTGTAGTTTTCTAAAATATTTCATATTAAACATTTTCTAACTCACCATTCCAACAATTACATACAATGTAATTAATCCGCAAAATAACCTCACAAGTCCCAAACTTTGTTCATCCACTTCGTAATATAATAGCCACTTGTTAATGGTGAAATAAGGGAATGACAATAACTCATCTACGAACATCATCTTTCTTTTTGCCAGTACAGGAAATGAACATGTAGAAATCGACAATTACTAAGCCATACATAATGAAAATGGCCAAGTCCGCATAAATCTCCATTGTTGTCACCGGTCTATTGTAATGCAGAATAGAAGCAATGATTAGCCGTGAAACGTTGGGGCGCCCTAACTTGGATATAGAAGCCTGTTCAGTCAGAACCGAACAAGATGCTCCGCCGGCGGTCGTGGGTGTTGTCTGCTTCATTGTTTCGCATTCTTGTCATTATTGATTGAACCTATTAATTTTGAAGGCCACGCTCGTTTCGATAATGTCGATTCATCAGTCCAAACGGAATCTAATTCAATGGACGTCGATAGTTAGATCGTTTCGGTGGGATTTTTGCGCAATTTTCTGTAAACGAGTCATGAATCAATAATTTATTTTGAATACTATTTTCTATATTTGAATTTTGACATTTGTAGTGAAAAATACTAAAATCGATATATCATTCCATTTCAATAATCAATTGAAGATTGGTATAAAATTTTCATTTTTTCGACATTTAATGCTTGTTTATTTTGGAGATCGGTCGAATTTAATCGAAATCTATTTACCATCTTAATTTATACTCCATCTTCTGAAGCATTTTTGAAGTTTGAAGATAAAACCTTGTTGTCAAAATTAAGGGCCCGTTGAACAATATTTTCGTTTTAAGCGAGTCATAAGGAGTCATGATGCGAACCTTTGTATAAATCAATAAAAACGATTCAAAGTGACGGGTTTAATTCAAACGATGACCGAATGGATTGAAAATAGCTATACCTCCTGTCAGGACTCTTGTTGACTCGCTAATTGCCTACCCGCGTTTTCTGCCTATCGCTCCTTCAGGCTTTTAGAGCAAGAGGATATAATGCTATTGACCTAGTTCCTATGACAGCGCTGATTTGCTCGTTTGCATTCACCATTTGCCCGTCTTACTGTCGTCTTTTATGCATTTTACGAGACTTTTTCATCCATTAGATGCCTTGTACGGGGCATTTTAATGACCCAAATGAATCCAATTCAGATGATCGTGCGATGGAACGTTAAATAGTTTTTGCTTCCTTGCAATATAGTTCTTCTGAACTTCTACAATTATTGGAGAACTTGAGAAGAATATATTGCTAATTAATTATTACTTAACCGATAAGTAATTATCACTAGTTCGATAAGTAATTATTACTTATTCGATAAGTATTTACGTACTTATATTGCTAAGTAATTATCACTTATCGAACAACGTATATTTCTCGTATAGTAAAAAAAAATCTTTTTTTTTGTTTTATAGTTTAAAGAAAGTACATTAATGAAAACTCATTAGAAACACATTGCTGATGTATTGTAAACTCAAGCAATTAAATAACTGAAACTTTCTATCGGTGCATAAATGTATTTCATTATTGAAAACAAGAACTATTTTGAAGCATTTGTTAACACACTTGTTCAATTTATTGTGAAAATGCTTATAGTTATATGAACGAATAATTTCAGATTTCAGAGAGAAAAATATCGATTGTGGAACTATTAGCACCTTAGGTCAAAATCTACTGGCTTGATTATTTGGTAATGATAGTAGAAGACTAATACGAACGACAGTCAATTTAAATGTTTAGGCTTGATAGTAAAAATGCTTGCGAACTGGCTGAGCTTCTTAGGCTATTTCAGCCCGATGGGAAGTTTAGGAATTGACGTCTCGAGGGTTGTAGTACTTCAGGCATCGGCGCTCATCGCATATAGTAAATCAATAGCTCGGCCGATATGTCGGTGGAATGTCACTCTTGTCCGGTATTCGGTTTGGCGTGAAAAAGAAACTGAACCAACTCAAACAGCAATACCAGCAGCAGTTAGAAGCAATTTGATTCAAGTAGGAGGAGCAGTCGGACTACGAGAAGGAGGAGCTTCTGAAACCTGACCTTGCCCTTGGCGTTAGCTCCACCTGTTGGTCGGCGCATCACCCACTGTCTGGTTATTGGAGGCTTCCCTCTCCTCCCTAGATCTAAAATCGTAGCCTTTTGGTGATGCAACATTAATGCGAAATGAGCAGGTTTTATAATTGAGGAAAATTCAAGTCGTTAGTCAAACCAAAGTTGCGTTATTTTATTTTCAGGCATGGCATATTATTGTAGCAACATAATTATCAAAACGCCGATACTGATCAATTTTAAGACGAATTCTACGTTTGAATATCTACTCAAAAATGAGAACAATGGATGAATAAAGTAATAATAATATATTTTAATAAAGATATATAAATAATAAATAAATAGAAATAGAATGGAAATAAAAAGTAATTATATATAAATAAGAGTAATAAATTAAGTAATTATAATTATTTTTAATTGTCGATACATTCCCTAAACTACCTGTATTATGGATTTCACCAAAAATCAAACTAATTAAGGTTCAGTTTTTGTATGAACAGGCAACGCCAACAATCAAGCAATGCTTCCAGCAAAATTACACGTGGTTGCTATTCAAAACCTGCTACTTCTAGTTTTTTCTCCTTGTAGTCACATTTTTGACGTCCAGGAGGTGTGAGGGGGGAAAAGCCAGACGACGGCTGTGGACCCTATGCCCCACGTCACCCCGAAGATGCCCGAATGGGAGAAAGTGTTCAGCCAGCCAATAAAAAATCGGACAAAACGTCGCCTGGCGTTTCTCCACTTTTTTTGGAATCCATCTTTAGAAATAGCATACTACCTAATAGGAAACAATAGCTGTAAATGAATTCACCTCATTTTTTTCCGAGTCGTACAATGAACTAATACAGAACAGCTTCCCATTTCCATACTTTTCACTTTGAAGGCTATCGAATTTTCAATGACTGTACTTCTCCAATTTGCATAATAGCTCTTACTTATTAATATCATTTCGAAAAGAAAACAAGCCTTGTTTCAATTGTCCGAAGAGTATAGGGAGTTCGGGTCTGAAAAACCACCCTCCGCGTTCCAAAAATAGAACCGGTCGATTCACCTTGTTATTATCAGTTGAAGACGCCCAACTTTAATCCGCGAACTTGGCTTTGGTGAACCGCCTATCGAAGATCCCCCTCCCATTATGCAACAAGGACATTGTTGTACCCCTACTGCTCAGGTGCGTCCGTGTTCCACGGTCATACATATATATACGCAACCTCGCCCCTGAAAACATCACTGAACAGTCCTTGCTGCCCTAGCATAGGAGGTGTGATACGTGTACAGTCATGAAATACATAGTAAGTACAGTACAATTTATTTAGGGCATCGTAGGACGCCAAATTGATCCCTCCATATTCTTTCTAAATTTGCAATTGTGCGCATGAGTTGAATTGCATTTCCGTTCTAAAAATCCCGCTAGTTTGGCAAAATAGAGAAAACCGCGAGCGAAGGAGGAGTTAATTAACCATAGCATTTTTAATAAATAATTTCAAAAACCGCTCAGATTTTCGGGAAAAATAAGATTTCTAAAATTGCAAAAGCTATATGAGTACATTCGAAAGTTTATCGCAAACCTTTTTGTGACTGGCGAATAAAAATGTGTAATAAAAACTAACCATGTTTCTGCAAATGGCCTTTAATTGGGTAAAGTACGATTAGTTTGTAATTGTTCGATCTTGGTCATGGATAGCTAAACTTATAAAAACATTATTTAAGAACCAATAAAATACAACAATATCATCATTTAAATTCAGGAAAGAGTTGAAAATGAACGAAATTCAATTTGTATAAAGTCAAATGAGTAATGATCAATAAATTTTCACGCGTCCTACAAAAATCATCCGATTACTGAATATTGGAAAAACAAAATTCGATTTTCAAGAATAATCTGAACTAGAAACAGTGTAAGCGCTTCGATGGTCGTAAATATTGAGGCCTCGTGCTATTAGTCGAGTCTAAGGACGACCATGTTGGAACAGGGTTTCGACCTTCGTTGACATAATTTAACGCACCATCGCGCTCTGAATACACCTTTATATGCTATCGTAAAACAAAATGCTTCCTAGCGATGCATGAAATAATTCTTGATTGAAGCTCGAAGTCGTAAATCAGAGTTGATTTTAAAGCAATTTTGCGATTTTATGTGCGTGCAAAGGTGAATTAGAATGTAGATCGTTTATTGATTAATTATACCCAATATTGCTATCCTTGTCACATTAGTGGAAACACAATAAATTATTTCCTCAAATATAAAGCTCCCAGCTCAATCTAAATACTTACTTAGTGCACCATTATGAAAATAATATATCGGCCCTTTTTAAATGCATTTTGCAATGAGAGAATTTTTACTGTTTCATTCATCTTTGACTATTTTTCTATTACGTTTATGGATCACTTAACAGCATCACAGTTGAGTTAGATTCCCTCCAAAAACTTTAAGTTGTCGATTGCAAATTACTAAATTCAGATTTTTTTTTTCATCAGGTCCTTTTGTCTGTTGTCGCTTTGGCGAGCAGCAACCCGCTGATCGCAGGCATAATAGCTAACCAATACCACGCGCAAGATGAGCTCGGCCAATACAGCTACGGCTATTCAGGTGGACCTTCGGCTAAACAAGAGATCAAAACAGCCGATGGAATCACAAGAGGAGGTCAGTCTAATCATGCTAACGGTTATCGATCTATGAGCTAATGAAGAACTATGCTGCGTGAAAAATTTCAGTTTCTACATTTTTTCAGGTTCACTTGAACCTGCCTAAGTAAAACTAATTTATAATTTCGTTTGCGGATTAATCGCAATTTGCTGAAAATATTTTAGAATTTATTTTCAGTTTATATTAGGTTTCAATTACTATGCTCTCAATGTTAATTACATTGGTGTTCACCTGTCGAGGTGATTCAACTTATTTGCTCAGCAAAGTCAAAAGTAAAGTGGAGAAATTTCGCAGAATATCCCTATCATCATTGAAAATTGATTTGAAAACTTTGCTCACTGTGGGAAAAAATGAAAGCCTTGAAAAACCCGCCCTCTACGCTTTGATTAAGCCGCAGATTGTGCGCTATAAAATCAAAGCTCAGGGCGCCCTCGGATATCATCTCTCTGAAAAGAGATGGATGAGAGCTTCCCATCTTCAATTTCCTGCAGTTGTTTGCTCGCGCCGCTTCACCAAAGTCAACACGTCGTCCTCTTTGATCCCGCAGCAGACCCTTCGCTTTCAGTTCGTATTCGCACTACATTTTCGGAAGAACAATTTGGAACTGAAAGCAGGAAAAGGGAGAGGGCGATAGAGCTCTTGAAACTCATCTGGCGTCACGTTTTCCGAATTAGAATCAATCTAAGGTTTTCAGAATACTCTTGTCATTATTCAAGTCGTAATGTCAAGTAACGAGAAAAGTTAGCAAGCGTGCCAAAAGTTCATTTCTTCCATCTAGAGCACAATTTCCAACGGGGTGAGCAAAGTCAGGTATGGAACAAAATTTCGTCGGGATCGTACGATTCGCTGAAAATGGGAGAAACGCTTTTTGGTGGAATTTCGATATCTCATTCCTTTTAGTATTATTCAGTGTTCATTTTTTCGATACATAAGGGGTATAAATCAAAAATGTAGTTTCTGTTGGGTTTGATAGCATTTCTTGAATAAGATTTCGTTAAGTATTCGCAGTAAAAATTAAATTGACGAATAAGTAGTTCATATTTTTCTAGCCTGTAGAAAAATCGTGAGTGAACTGGTCGATACAAATCAGCTCATACTCCCTATGAAACAATCTCAAATCCAATGTCCTATTCGTAATTTATTTTTTTAGTGGTAAAGATCAAAATTGAACGTTTATATCATGGGAGGGCTGTGTGTTATCTGAAATTCAACGACTTCCTACTTTGCACGTTTATTGAAACTTTTGAAAGGGAAATGCTCGAGGCGTTTATGAAAATACGAACAATAAAACGAACGCCTACGAAGAAATGTTCTTATTTCTTCTCAGAAAAATGAAATTGGAAGGAATCAATCCCGAACGAAATTTTCCCTCTTCGTATCGTAGATAGTCGAATCGTCCTTCTCTTGATCTTCTTCGATGAGTGCGGATCAGGCTTAATACTTAAGCGCAATTCAAGTATTTTCAAATTCATTTACAACGTGCCTGAACCATCAATATTTGAACGCTTTGTCTTGAAATTTTGGAAAAATACTAATTTTATAAAATTACTCATCGCAAGAAAAAAATAAATAAATAAAAAATATAATAAAAACCTGAATATTATAAATTTACAGAAGTTTAAAATTCGGTAAAAAGTTCCAATTCTGTTTTCATAAATTATATTTATTCGGTTCGGTTCAGATGTGTTTACATTTATATTGATGTACCTATATAATATGTAAATTTCTGCTCGCGTATCGCGAAAAAGGTTTTCCTATCCAGTAGAACATCGATGTATTGCGGCACTGAAACGTCGACGTATAATTTTGTGCTGGAATTGCGTCGAGTATTATGTAGTTTATCGACGCAAATACCGCGAACGTAGCCTTGCTACCAACTATCTAGTTCACCTTCTTCCATTTTCTGTTCGTTTGAGATTGAAAACGAGACAAAAGACGGGAAAATAAAGCATTGTGTCTAAGAAGATGCTACCGCCCATTGTTGTTTGTTGAAGAGAGTGCGATAGGTAAACGTGATCGAGCTAGAATGAAAAGAAACTTGATTGACTACCACCTTTTACTGTGTTGATAATTAAGAACTCCCCGCGCATGCTCCGACACGATCGGGTCAGACAAGGGTATCGTTTTGATCAAAAGTTGTCTCTTGCTACTTTAAAAATAAAATGTTGACTCGTCGCACGTGAAAAAGTACGATTGATTTTTTTTATGAGCTTCATAAATTTATAAATTCAATAACTTATCTTTTTTAAGTTTCTGTAAGTTTATATTCGATATTTGAACCCCGTGTGTTAATAGTTCAAATTATGTCGATCGTGTATGATACGTTTGATTTTCAAGATCGAAACCTCGTGGCTCCGTATGTTTTAGGCTGGACTTTTTTATATTTATTTTAAATATCGTTTCAAAAGTTTATGGTGGAAATTATCTCTTAACTTTGCCAATGGCTCAAAGCTTTACTTACTCAGTTTTCGAGTGTATCAATATCCGTATGGCTCTGTCGAATTCATTCGAACAAAAATCTCAAATCGAAGTCCGGGATGTATGAAAATGTCACGTTCAAATCTCAAGTAGAAAAGAAAGAAACTGATCCGAATTCATTGTGAATTCAAGTGATGTTCTTCCAGCCCGGATTCCATGCGTCGCTGAGGTTTTACCGGGGTTATTCCGCGAAATGGATGACTTCCTATCCTTTTTACGTTGCCAAGATCCGTCAGCTCATTTTTCCCGCCCTCAAACGAGCGAAGACTTCATAAAAACACGAGGAAGGATAGGAAGCTATTTCGAATAATAATGTATCGAGGCAAATTCGCCGATTCACCTTATCCCTTTCGAGTCTCTTTGAAATTAAGATTTCTTTTAGCTACTCATTTCATACAAGTTGGAGTATAGTCGAAACGTCTCCATTCGCGTTCACGCTAACACGTGTAAAGGTAGAAATGACAAAACAATGGTGACAAAAGTAACATTCTTTGAGTTGTTGGCTCGAACGCTTGACTTTATAATACGATATTCTTACTCGCAAAGGAACCGGATTATTAGAAGGGCTAGAGAAAAGGTAGCTCAAAGAAGGGATGAAAGGTTCTGAAACAAAAAAGTTTACGGGAGAAAAATTCCTAATATATATTTTGTATATTTTAAAACTATTATTTAATAGCTTTTTCCGGATTCAGAGCCTTTTCATAGTGCCCTAAGTTTCCAAACATATTTTCCATTTGCCTACGAGTTAAAGGGGAGGGGGACGTTACCAGGCTAGGTACCTATTATCAATTTTCTACTTAAGAAAGCTTTCTCCATATGTAAAAAGTAATATAAGCGTAAAATACGAGTAAAAATGTTTCATTTTAAAACGGAAAAATAAGACCAACTACGCGCTTAATCTAAATTATACAGCTTGAAGATGAACATGTTATTAAATAACGATTCAAGAGATTTATCGTTGGGAACGACTGTATTCACTTGTCTGCGTTTCTTTTTCCAACAAAGGCTTATACGCCGATTTGAATAGGGCCTTCAAGAGGTACCAATTAGCGTTTAGTTTACCTCTCAGGCAGTCGTTCGAACCGGAAGAACTTCTTGAGGACGCCTCGCACAAGGCGTGGCTGGATCTCATCCCGCGAGTCGACCTTGGGATTCCTTCATTAATACTTAGCCCCACTTCGTCCTACCCTATGAACCATCCTGACTCGATACCGCTAACTTCATCCCATTGTCTAAACCGCACTGTTTACTACTGCAAGTCAAGTCTGCCTGGCCACGTAAGTGCCAGCAGAGACGAGATGAAACCGCAGGAGGTGGAGGATTAGTTTGCCTTTGGAAACCGGTTGATCTCATTGTCACGGCTGAGATGACGCCTTGTTTGTGTCAGTGTCGGTTGACTGCTACTTGAGGTCGTTAATCCATCGGAGACGCCTAATTTAATAAACGTTGTTGACTCAGGGCTCTTTCGGGCTTGTGGTACGGATAGCGCTGCGTAAAGTTGAAATTATTGAGTCAGAAACAGTATCCGACTAATTGCACTTCATTTAGAGCGAAAATTGAAACTCTGCGGGTATCCTTGGCTCGATAGATGAAAGCATTTGCATTATTTTAGGTGGTATTCAATTGAAGAACCAATATCACGCATGTCCAAGTACGACCCCTTACAAAAAAAGAGAAAAAGTAAATAAAATATTATTATAATACTATAATAAAACTATAATAATAATAAATATTAAATAATAAAACGCATTATACCCATAGTTAATAGTCAGAATTTTTTAAATTTTTGTACAGAAATATTATGAGAACGCCCATAGTTTGTACTGCCAAGGAATGAAAAGCTGCTCACGTTTAAACATTTTTTTAGCTTCATTTTGAAAGGACATTGTAAACTATATTCCAAAAAATATAGCTTTTAAATCTTTACATCTAAAATTTTGCTCTTTAAATTCAGCTGATTCTAAAAAAAAGAAAACGAATGTTTACATTGGGAGGCGATGTAAAAAGGAACTGGGTGCATAGTCTTTTCACTGT
Source organism: Tupiocoris notatus (assembly GCA_037159825.1). Taxonomy (NCBI): domain Eukaryota; kingdom Metazoa; phylum Arthropoda; class Insecta; order Hemiptera; family Miridae; genus Tupiocoris; species Tupiocoris notatus. The sequence goes on from JASJUZ010000347.1 coordinate 433,304, forward strand.
TTCAACGTGAACTTCTCCTCGCTTATTATTGAAGTTTCACCAGGCAGTTCAGTGCGTTTTGCGAAGATTTCTCAAAAGGATGGGTCCTCTATCTATCAAACTCCTTCCATGTAGCGTTTAAGGAAGTTTTAATTAGTTTAAAAACTCGACAAAAAGGAGAGAAAGAAACTGTTCCTCGGGGTTTGAGTTCGATGAAAGTTCTCCTTTCAGC